>JAHTLZ010000330.1:18155950-18167328 GCA_023846285.1 Phrynocephalus versicolor | reverse complement strand
ATAGATAGATAGATAGATAGATAGATAGATAGATAGATAGATAGATAGATAGATAGATAGATAGAAAACTCCATACTTGCTGAATGTGGTTGAATTGTTTCAATAAACTACACTTATTTATTTTCAAAATTACAAAATGTGTTGGACTCCAGGATTCTAGTAATACTCTCGGGTCAACCAGAGATTATTATTATTAATAATAATAAATTCTGTATCTTCTGCCAGAAGGCAACAGTTCAAATAAATTATGAGCAGGATGAGAAGGGTCTCTGAGAATGTTGTGCAACTTCCTCAAACAGCGAGATGTGAAGATGTCATCTAGGGTTGGTAGCTGTAGCCCAATGATATTCTGGGCAATTTTTATTATTCTCTGTAGAGCCTTTTTGTCCGCTGCAGAGCTGCTCCCATACCAAACAAAAATGTCATAGGTTAGAAACTCTCAGTGGTGCTGCGATAGTAGGACAGAAGTAAATGCTGAGATCTAAATGGTAGCAGCGCAAACACCTGAGGACATGACAGCCACACTCTCATATTTTCTTGAATTCATGGAGGGTGAATGATGTGCTGGATGACTAGAGGATTGCTAACATTTCCCTTATCTTCTAAAAGGCCAAGAAGGAGGAGCTTGGAAAACCTGTCAGCCTGGCATTGATTCCAGGGAAAGTTCTGCAGCAAATTATACAGTAGTCACTCTGCATGCACTTTGAAAACAATGCAGTAATAACTAGAAGCCAACACAGATCTGTCAAGGACAAATCCTGGCAGATTAATTTATCTTATTTTTGAGCAGCCAACCTGCCTGGTAGACAGTGAGGATACTGTATAATGACTTCAGTAAAGCTCTGGCTTTTTTCTGACCCTGCAAAACACATATAACTGGAACATGAAATGTAGGAAGTACGAATCAAGGTGTATTGGCAAGCTAAGAAAGAAATAGAATATGTAAACACTGCAGTGCTTGGTGTCAGTGAATTGGAATGGGACACTTTTGTTAAGTCATAATTGGGCATAATGAAATTCTCAGAGATGCTTTTGGGGTCCCCTGAGACCCCTCCCAAAACATTCCTTGTTGGGCCAGGATAAAATAATTCATTTCCAGGACATTCAAAAGAGCCAAACACACAATTCAGGTCGAATCCCCCTGAATTGGCAGTTCATTTATTTTATTTATTTATTTTCAGACTTTTATACTGCACCTATTTCCCGACGAGAACTGTGGTCATGGCTCATGGGGTGACAGCCACAGATCAACCCCCAAGGACACCCCTTTCCTCTCAAAGCTACCTCCATTGCCCCTCTATCTATATGAACCCTGGCTTTTAGCCATAGCCAGCCCCCCCTTCCCTCTAGAAAGCTTACCTCCATCATATCCATTTGCCTACACTGGCTCAGGTCTCTGGCCCCAGCCAACCTCACCCCCCCTTCTCTTTTCCTTTCCACTCCTCCTGCCTGCCCTTTCCTGATGATTTATTTTCATCATGCTCATGGCTTGCCAGGGAATGATTGTAAGCAACCACTCCTGGGGACCAGGGATTCCCTCACACCAAAAGGACTGTGTTCATGGGTTCCCCGCCTAGCTGATTCTTAGCCCCCAACTACTAGAGACCCCCATCTCTCTCTCTCTCTCTCTTTCTTTCTTTCTCTCTCTCTCCCTCAACCCAGCTTCCATGAGTGTGCTTTCAACGTGTTTCTACACTATTCTATGGCCTCTACATCCTTGCAATCTCGGGCAAAGGGTTCATGGCAAGAAGACAAAAACATCATGGCAACTCCACAAGGCAGAGACACCTTCTAGAAACAGAGTCCATCTCCCACGAGGACCCTGGCACGTCCTCCCCAGGTGCTCTCCGGATTATGCCACGACCTGGGGCTCTTCATTGTCACATCTCTGCATTCACAAAAGGCTGTCTGACTACCCCAGGCTAATCCCATCAGCTTTCCGGCTCCCCCATTGACTTCTATATTGACCTTCCCAACCTTCTATTGACTTTCCAATTTCCTTGAGTTTACTTGGACTCAGGGATAATACATTGGTTCCCCGTTTCATTGTCACACTCTGATGGCCCAATTCAAGGACAGATTGGCTTAGGTGACACCTGGGCAGGTATCCAGTTCCAGCTTGCCAGGGACACCCCCTGACCACCCAGGAATGCCTCCAGAGAGCCCCCTGGACCACACCGATTGGCCCACGTGGAAGACCAGCCCCTTGTCCACCCCTGGGAGGTGTCGCTCATGGGGGGAGAGGGGGGAACTAATAAAAATGTGGTTTTCTTTGTCCTCGGGGCCAGACATCTTAGCTCTGTCTTCAGCTTGTGCCCGCCTACTGTTTCTTTATTGGGCTCAATAAACACAGTATTTTCCTGGATCTCTCTCCTGCTGGACTCTTTATTGGGAATAATTCTGAGGCCCAGCAGCATACAGCAGGAATAGCCTGCTGCAGACTCAACATTTTCAGTCACACATTGGTCTCTTCCTTTGACAATCTAATCTCTTCCTGTAACAATCTAATTTCTAAAACATTATTATGGTAGTCAGATGGAGGGGATATACATAATATAAATAAATAATATTGCACCAGTAGTTTGATTTCATAATAATGCCATGGATAGAGAAGCATGATAAAGGCTTCTAAAATTCATGCTGTCAGGGAAGCATTTTTGTAGTTCTCACATAGTATCACAACCTGAGGTCATCCTACAAAACTGAACTGTGGGTCAATCAACATGGCGAAAATAGAGCATCTCTCAAGACAGTACACAGCTAAGGCACAGGATTGGTTGGTAGTCATACATTTAGAGCCATAACTTGGTAAGACAGAACATTTGTAAAAGAAAACATGAATTGATTTAAAAGATATGTGGTTGTCCTTCAAGGTCTTTCACAGCTTCACAAGTAGCAAATCAGAATAAGGTTGATGAAATAACCTCTGTTTACATGTCCATTGTGCAAACTGGCAGCTATGACAAATATTTTAGCAGCAAGAGTATTTTTTTACCCAATCCCAAATTGTCCTTACTGTTCATCTGGTCTGTTTTGGCTCCCATGTTTGACACTTTCATGAAGCAAAAGATTGTGGCTGCTTATTAGTCTCAATGGCTACATGCAACATTGAGAATCAGAGGAAGGATGCATTTGAGTATTGATGACAAGAAACAAGGCTTAATGAGGGCCACTGTTTGTTAGATGATGCTCACAGATATCTGATTAACAGCAGTGAGAATGGACTATTTGATCTGATCCTTATATATATTTATCCTATGTCTATCTAGCCTTATTCATTGTTCAAAAATCCTATAATGAGTCAATATGTTTAATTAGGATCAATCAAAACAGTAACCAAATTGCCTGTCTTCCAGGACTCTTTATCAAGCATAATGTTAAAGTTGAGTGGTGGTCCCAGGGACTAGAAAATTGAAATGATCTTAGAACCAGAAACCCTGTGATTTATCAACAGTCTTGTTGGAATACTGGTGGAATTGCGCCACATCAGTTACCTAAACCGTGCTAGATTTCAGGTTGCACCACTGGCAGCATTTTCATCAATTTAGCAGTCACTCAGATCTATCAAACATAGTACAATGGTACCTTGTATAAAGGAATTAAATCGTTCCAAATGAAATTCTGTTAAGCAAAATTTCCTTTATACATATTTTCCATAGGAATGTACTGAAAACAATAATCCCTAATTGGGACCATTTTTATGTTGTATGGATTCGCCCCATAGGCGATTCTGTCAAGCAAATTTGCCCTATCTCCGCAATGTTTTATGTTGTACAGATTTTATGTTATACAAACCATTTGTTATGCGAGGGTCCACTGTACTTGAACAGTCTGCTCTGCCCAATTTCTTCTCTCGCCATTCATTACATCAGCTAAATCATCCATTTCCTTCTAGACACTGTAACACATCCTGCTATATTGGTCTGAGTGGTAGTGCAGCAGGAAATTTGTTTTTGTAACAGGGAAAGTCCATTAAGAAAAAAAAAGATGGGAGAGTTGCACAATATGTTTTAACTATTAGCAGTATATCTTTCCTTCTGGAAGCATCCTTTGTTTCCAGCTCCTTTCATGTCTAAAGGTGAGGCAGTGTTGTCATTTTTATATCTCATTTTGGTAAGACCTAACCAAACAACAGTGCCACAGGGCTTTTGGCCTGATCTGGGGATGAAGTAGGAAGAGAAGGGGGAGGCACAACAGTAGTTTATGAGTCAGTAATGAGCAATGCCTAATGAACTTCAATCTAAACTCCTTGAGGAACATTATCTCCCCAAGTCTGCTGCTTTGGTTTTCAGATCTTCAGAGAAGGCTTTTCTCCTGTTCCCTAACACTCACCAGTAACCTGGGAGAAGACATCTTCTGTGGCTGCTCCCAGAGTGCGCAACCCCCTCCCTGCTGTTCTCCTGCCAGCAGACAAAGACCTTTCATATAAAGAAGGATTTTAAACTGCTGCTCAGGAAGGGTTGTTAAGAGGAAATTAATAGATGTGCCATTACATTATTTTAAAGGGATTTTACTTCATACCTTTTAATAATGAATATGCATATTAGTAATATAAATAAATTTATTTTACTTGTGATTGTTTGTATATTTTTGTTTTCAAAATCACTTGTGAGCCACCCTGGGTCCCTCTTTGTGGGGGAAATGCCAGGGAGAAAATACACACACACACACACACAAAACACCTAACCAAGATGAAGCAGCTAAAGTTAGGTATCTAACCTCCAGAGCAACCCGTACTCAACCCAGCTAACTAGCAAATTATATTACCATTTTCTCTCTTTTCCAGAAATCTAAAATGTCATAAAACCAATTTCAGATATCACTGATATCCAAAACACACAAAATATTATACAAGTTTGTTCAAGAACAATTGACTGAAATCCTGATGTTAAGTTCTGCACAGAGTATACCTATTTAATCAATGGGCATTTGGTGAGTAAACTCCTCCATAGTTGGAGCCTTATGGCACAGTGGTTAAACTGGTATAATGAAGGCAAACTCTGCTCACAACCCGGAGTTCAAGCCCAGGTAGCTGGCTCAAGATGGACTCAGTCTTCTATCCTTCCATTATCAGTAAAATGAGTACCCAGCTCACTGGGGGTGGGGTGCCGGCAATGTGTTTAATTAAATTATTAAAATGCCCAGATAGTTTTTTAAACTGTAGAGGGTGGTATATAAACAGCATGCTTTGCTTCTGCCTTTTTTTACATGTTCCATTGATTTAAATAGGCTTACTTTAGTTGTGACTTATTATTCTAAGCAACAGGATTTTAGCTGTGTTCTTGCCCCAAAAGTTGAGATGCTTCTGTGACTGGTCACATCCAACTTAGGACTAAACAGGCTGAAAGATCAATATACTTGAAAACAACATCCCCAAGATTTCCCTCCAAAGACAAAATAAGGTTAAAAAAATGAAAATGAGAAAGTAAACATAATACTTCATTAGGAAGAAGTGCCAGAAAGCAGACATTATCTCCAGTAGGCTAGCTTAGCTGCAACAAAAGAAATATATCTCATGATGATGCCTAAAGAACAATATATCAATACAGGGACATTTTCACATTTCACTGCTTGTAGTAATAATAAACAACAAAAAGTAAAGTTGCATACTTTTACTCCATTGACAAACATCTTGCATAATGCTGAAAAAAATAATGAAAATTAATCCAGAATACTAGTTATTGCTTCCTATCAAGCTAACATTTGTATGCTCCTTGGTTGAGGGACAACCAAGTTACAGTAAAAGTTATAGTAAAATCAACTCTTTGGCAACAGATTTTAAGTGCTTTACCAAAGTAAAATAATCATGGTTTCAAAGGCTGGGGCTGTAGGAAACTCAGTAGGAAATGGTAATGGCAAACTACTCCTAGGACAACTCACAAACTCAAAAATCCTATTAGGACTGCCATAAATCAGAAGAAATTTGTTAGCACTTAAAACACAAAGTGCAGTAGCTGGGTAACATAGACGCGATGCTGAAAGGAGTCAATTTCATACATTTCTAGCAAATTTCCTTAGTATGCTGCATTTATTTATTTACAAATTTTTTGTAAATCAAATCAAATAAACCTTTATTGGCATTAAGACAAAATAAAACAACACAATGAGTGAAAATAAGGTACAGCAAGGAGGGAAATCAAACACGGAACAGGTGATTCTAATATATGCATTAGCTACTCAAGCCAATGAGGTGGGGAATAGGGAAACCCAGATCCTTGTGCTGCTATAATCTCAGAGGCAAAGGAGGCCACCTTATCCAAATAGGAGGTGACTTGCGTAGAGAGAAGGAACCTAAGCTTAACCAAGTCTTCCCACCCTTGCATTCTATTCAGAATCGAGGATAGATATTTCTTATGAAGTGCATCGTGAATTGGGCAATGAAAGAAGATGTGTTCAAGGGTTTCAATGGCATTTGTTTGACATGGACAGATTCTCTGGGATTCTTTTTTTTTGGTTATACTAATCGGTATGTACCAGCTTCCCTGACAATATTCAAGGCCAAAAGCCTCTCTCAAATGGATCGCCAATTTGGTATAAAGCTATAGATCGCACAGTGGAGAGTATTCAAGCCTCTTTTTTGAGGAGAATCCTAGGCCTCCCTAAATGTGTCCCATACACCGTTATTTGCTTAGAAACTGGCATGATACGGCTGAAGACCTTGACCAGATTAAGAGCTATTGAATTCTGGCTTGGAATCCTCTACAACCCAGTTCATACCCATTTATTATATCCTGACCTCCCAGTCGAGACTGCCGATGTTCTTACCACTCTTAAAGTAGCGGGATTGGACATTGAGCAGCTTGGCATGTTAAGTCAATCGGAAGCATATAGGACTATTAAAGACAGGCTATTGAACATCGAATGGCAAGAACAGTGCAGTGAAGCTGATACCATCTGCTCCCCACTTCAATTTAACATCCCAGTCTTACCTGGGAAGCCTGCTTTTTTTCTGACTTACCTAACATGTCCCGAAGCGTGCAGAGCCTATTCACTTGCCAGATGTAATTTCTTCCCCTCTGCACTATTGTCGGGCAGGTTCAATGGAATCCCTTACTCCCAGAGAATTTTTGTAAATGCATTGATCCAGTGGCCTTACTAGGTGGTACTAACAACTGGATATAGTTGTTTTAATTGGCTAATTTCTTTTTTATTCTGAGTGTTCCCCCATCCCAGTACAAATTTCTACCCCACACTGGACATTTGTAAGTGGGGTCTGACTTCATACCACCTTTACAATACCTCAGTCTTTCAAATGAGTTTGAAGAAGTAGAATTTCCTTCTTTTTACAGGAAGAGTTAATCTTCAAGGGGAACCAGTTAAGCCAGGCTTACAGCTCCTTTGCAACAAAGTTGCTGATGAACTAACATACTGTACATATCATTTCACTTTTATGGAGAAACTGTGGCCAGTGGCCACTGTTTTCCCAGCCCTTTTTGCTAAGAAGAAACATTGTAAAGGAACTGTACTTTGAACTTCCAAATGACTAAAAATAATAAATGAATTAAAAGGGAAGCTAGATTTTCCTAATACAACCACCTGCTGAGTTTAAAAATAGCACATGTGCTCTAAAACCCCATGCCTGAAACAGGCATCAGTTTATTTATACTGTATTGATTGACACAAGACAGAACTTTTAAATCATGCATAACCAGTCTATCAGCAAGACAACAAAATTACCAACATTTCACCCCAGAATAATCTATCAGGATGGGATGGGGGTAGGTGTTCAATTCTATCGACTTGTATATTAAAAATAGGAATATCATAAAACTGTTGTGCACACTTCGAAAGAATGGTCAATTTCAATCCAACTGCATTCTAAGTAGGCAGTTTTGGACTGCAAAACTTGGAACAGTTAAATTGCTGATGATAGAGGTGGTGGATGCTACAACCAGTATGTTCCATAAATTATGCTATGTAGTAAATTTTGGGAGTTGTAGTCCAAAGGCTGCTTTTCTGGAGTTGAACCTAAGGTTTGCTAATGAACTGAGTATGATCAAGTATAGAACGCAAATACATAATTACATGAAAGAGCATAAAATAAATCACCTAGAGATTATTATACTGGAAGAAATGTACATGCACATCTTCTGTCTGTTCCTCCTCAAGATATATCTTCTAACAGGAAGAAAAGACTGAAGTAGCAGTGGGAAAACATGGGACATTTATAAATGAAATGTACTGAAAAAATTATGTAGTGTGGTATGACAATTGTGAATAAAAGTCTTCTTTGGAAAAAACCAGGGAAATTCTTAACATGGATTTTTTTTCAAGGTTCTGTGTATATCTCAGAGTCTGGATAATAGAGCCCAAGTTTATTATGAACTGCACGCTTGTTTTTTCACACACTCTCTCAAAAACATGCATGTGGCTACATAACAAATTGCTTTATAATCTTGAGGACACTTTACAAGAAATTTACATCACAGTTTTAGGTTGGTGGTTAAATGTTGGGGGCGAATGGAATTTCCACAAGGATTATGTGATATCTTCTCACCGACAGGATTGCATCATATCATATTCTATGCAGAGCAGCTCAAAACTTGTGTGTGTGTGTGTGTGTGTGTGTGGCTTCTTCCTTCTTTTACTGATGATTCACACTAGCAGCTCAAACTACTAAACTGTTCTAAAGCTTTAATAAAGGCATTTTATTGTATCTCTAACAAAAAAATTCTCCTCACAGAGAATAGTCATATATGTAAAACATACTTCATCTTCTTCTGGGGATTGGTTCTCTCATTAGGAAGATTAAATAACTGTCTTCTGGCAGCTGATTTCGGGTGTCATAAACAAGCAAGATACTACTCCTCTTTCAGTGTATTATTACTCTATTTTTTGCTTTAAGGAAAAGGTACTTATTGGACACGTTCTCTCAGATGGAAAAATAATTTGGCCAGTTTTGCCAGTTCTAAACCAAGGTAAGCATCACTCAACTGTTGTAGACTAGATGATTCAGACAACAAACTATTTTGGGCTAGTAAACTTTTCTTCTTCTTTGACAAGACTCATGGGAAAATACAATGATGCTAGGAAATGTTTAAGATTTTTGGAAAAGAGGAAAACATATAAGAAGATGGAGTGACTCGGTCAAGGAAATTACTGCCCCTACTTCATAAGACCTGAACAGAGTTGTTACTGAGGGGGCATTTGGGAGGTCACTCATTGGTAGGGTCACCTTGACTGCACATAACAAGAACCAACTTTTCTTATACAAATCCAGCAAATGAAAGTGTCAAGAGAAAGCCTGGGAATATATACATGACACATCTATACCAACATGACATGTACCATTCCTAAGATGGTACTTACTGCCCTTAAATGCATCAAGCCTGATGAAAGGTAAAACTTTATTAGCTTTCATATTATGAGAAACCACAATATGAATATTGGTCATTATATAATCCAATATTGGTCATTATATAATCAGCAGGAAACAGAGAAGGCCAATATTGCTGTTAATAAAAAACTGAAAACAATAGAATGCTCTTCTAAGTAGGCAAGTGTAACACTGCACTGTAAATTTTGCCAAGGATATGAGTTTCCCCTTTGCCATTCTACATTATCTTTTAACAATTAAAACTAGAAATATGAGCAAAGTTGTTGTTTTTGTATATCTGTGTCCTTCCAAAAAGCAAGCTACAGAAATGAGAGTAATAATTCTGTACAGCATCCCACAAAAATCAAATATACCAGTAAAATAAAATTCTACAACATGAATGAATTATTGTTTTGGCCTGCAACTAGGGAATCACACAAGGCCTAACTGTTCACACTGTCTTTGCCATTTTAAAGACTGAAGAACTTTTAGAAGTAATATATATTATCAAGATTCTGATTGTTTCAGCCAAAACTGTGTTCATATATTACATGCAAATAATTCAGAAATTCTTCATGGTATGCCATAAGAATAAAAACAAGTATAGTAATTCAAATGCTTCATGTTTCACCAGTAAGAATGTGCTTTCAGCAAAGCAATATTTGTTGGCTAAAACTACTGAACACATAACTTGGAAATGGAACAAGAGGAACAAGATGCAACTGGAAGGAGCCCTAAGAAAACAGAACTTGCATAATTAAACAATTTCTGGGCTTACATCACTGCAGTATTACTGAGCAAGCAAGAGAACAGTCATTCCAATACTGTGCATGTCCCTGCAGTACATGTTGTCTGATAAGACACTGGCACAAATGCTTCTGTGTCTATTCAAAACACCTGGAGTAGTGAAGATGAGGTATTCCATTTTATTGCTTATAAACAAAAAGTAAATAAGAGGTTTGGCTTATCTTTTGGTGCACATTTAAAGATAAAAACAAAAATCAAGAAAGTTTAAAATTTAAAGAGGACTGAGCTATAATGTTTCTTAGATATCAATGAGCATTAACTCCTCTGGAAAACCTGAAAAATAGTTAATGATTGAAGCTGGGATTTAAGAAGTTTCTTGATTTGCAAATACTATAATACAGAAGTGAAGAAAACAGAAATATAAACACAAAGAGGAAGTTCTTCTGAGAACTTTTATCTATTATTTGTACAACTCACAAAGCAGTTTCCTGAAAGAAAGAAAGAAAGAAAGAAAGAAAGAAAGAAAGAAAGAAAGAAAGAAAGAAAGAAAGAAAACCCTCCAGAATATTAAAGCAAGGCTGCTTAAAATCATTGAGAAGGACTCAAGGAATAAATTTTTAGTCAAGCTGTTCACACCTCAAACCTGAATTTGCAGGACAGTGCTAAGGTTGTAGCATGCACAGTTGGACAATTCTTAGGTTAAAATGTCATGAATGAATGTTTCAGTTCTCTAGAACTATGCATGAAGCTAAGTGGTTCAAAAGATAGGGAGTGCAAGAATTTTTGTCAGTCATGAAGTCTTCACTAAACCAAAACTTGACCAAACATAGAAAATACAGCAAAATTAGAACAAAATAATCGCAAAATTAGAACAAATCAGTCTCAATTTCATATATGTTTTTTTGAAATTCAGAATTAGAATAAATTGGACTTCATTTTAGTGGTTCTGATTTTCTATTAAAGGGTACAAAATTCCTTCAAAATTCAGCCAGAATCCTATTGGTTAGTTACATGGACATATGTTCAGTGGAGTACATTATAGCAGTGAAGTTGTTGCTCCTCCTGTTTTTGTTGTGTTCCTTGCTACCCTTTAGCTCCTTAGCCTCTTGCTGGGCTTTTGCTTTTGCTTGATGCTGTTTTATTTGATGTTTGTTGGTCTGTTTACTGATTTTAATTGCTCTTTATTTACTTTACTTTCCTGTAACCGCCTTTGGGAAAATTGGAGCAGACTAGAAATGCAAAAATAAATACATACATACATACATATGTACATACATACATACATACATACATACATACATACATACATACATAC
>JAHTLZ010000330.1:18142814-18155940 GCA_023846285.1 Phrynocephalus versicolor | reverse complement strand
ATACATACATACATACATACATACATACATACATACATACATACATAAAAAGTTGCCATTTATATTATTGTCACTCAGCAATTCATGTGACTGGTGCACACAAGAGATAAAAGTAGTGATTCCATTTTAGGTTATATAGTTCTGAGCATTATCATTAAACTATTGTGAAAATACACCATAACTTAGTTACTATTTCAGTTATTTAATTTGTGCACACTCCTACATATTTATTTGGACAGGATGATAACTAGAGAAAGCTGGCATTCCCAAGGATCCCTATTCCTGGAGGTGGGGGTGGGAGGCCAAAATTTAAGTGAGGACTTCCTGGTTCACAAGGCCGTCCCACAACTGAACCTGCATAAACGTGCCCAACATGTACAAGATGGCAGCATAGTGTGTAGACCTCTGAAATCTGATGCTTTCATTTAAATATCACAGATTTCTTAACTCTGGTGCAGTGGAAACAGGTCTCCCACTTCTCACACAGCCTGAGGCTGAATGATACTTCACTAGATCACTGAAACATTGCAAACAAGGTCAGTTTGAATACTTTTGAGAAACTTTCTTCAGGCTTATTCCCTCCCCAGTTCTGTAGACTTTCGCTAAAAAAAAAAAAACATTCCACAGAATGTAAAAGCTTTCATTTCTAGTAACCTTTTAGTGAGTTAACAGATGCGTTACTAAACTCTATACTGTATAGTGGTACCCCGGTTTCCGGAGTTAATCTGTTTGGCCGGACGCTTTGTAAACCAGAAATTACATTAACTGGAACCTCACTGGGGTGCAATGCATCCTGGGAAATGAAGTCCTTTGGGAAATGAATAAAGTGGGGTTTTCTGGGGGGAAAACTACAAATGGAGGCATTATTTTAAATGGGCTTTTTTGTGAAGTGAAAATTACTTTAATCGAGGTATTCCTAACACTAACAGGAGCAGCAACAGCCGCAGCAACAGGACACTATCATGTTGAAATAAACAAATTTATGTGTTCAATCCAAGACCAAATTATTTGCACTAGACTATTAGAAAATAATTATGAAACGAGGCATGAAACCAAAGCAAAGTGTTCTGCTTATATACTGCCCCATAGCACTTCAAGCACTATCTGGGTGGTTTACAATTTAATTATGTAGGCTACATACTGCCCCCGCCACCCAGCAAGCTGGGTTCTCATTTTACCGACCTTGGAAGGATAGAAGGCTGAGTCAGCCATGAGCCGGCTACTTGGGATTGAACCCCAGGTCGTGAGCACAGTTTTAGCTGCAAAACTGCATTTAACCACTGCACCACAAGGGCATATGTAGGGTCTGTCAGAAATCTAGAGAAACATTTCATCTACTGTATTCATAGCTGGACACCCTAAGCCAGTATCAACAGATTAGAAATACAGGAGTATCCAAGTTGCAAAGATAATTTTTTCAGCAGTAGACAACATTTAGAGATAACGTACATGTTTTTCTTTGTATTATAAATTCCATTCACCTTCAATTTTAGAAAGCTTGTACAATACTGGGAAAATAGGTTATCACAGATGAAACTGTTGATTTTAATAAGCCAGATATACTTCCAGATAAGCAACAACAAAAATGCATGCTTTATAGAAGCTGAAGCTCTATCAACAAGCAATCTCAAAAGGAAAGGAAAGTGCCAGCACTGCAAAGTACTAAAAATCAAGACAAATCATTGAAAAGGAACATGGAAGCAAGATCAGGTCATCTTCTTCCCCATACTAATTTTAGCAAATGGGTTCATTCCAAAATATTTTGTTATGAATTTAAGACAATTGGTAATGACAGCTAATTTGCTTCCTGAAATGCAGAAGTCAGTGCTTTTGCAAGCAGGTCATCTCACCCACAAAATTTTAGGACTTGACTCTAGCTTTTTAAATTTAACAATTTTGTCTCATCTCATGAACCAGCAATGCTGAGAAATAAGAAGTGCAATAGCATAACAAAAGTAACGTGCCACCAAGTCCAACATTTTCTAGGTACCAAGTCCTCTCAAGTGGTGTACCATTCATTTTTTCTGGAGGGGGGGGGTGACTATGGGGCTATGCAGTTTGCCTAAGGCTGCAAAGGCCGGTTGGATTTCTTAGGAGCACATTGGAGAATCAAAATCCTCCCTCTAGCTCCACTAACTGGTGTTCATTTCACTGTGCTATCCAGCCAGTTGCTCTCTATAATATCCTACCCAGTATAAGAAGCTGACAACAGATTATTTGAGCTCCTCACTCCAAGAATGTTACAGACAAATAATTATTTTAAGACCACTGAAATAAATCTTCAAGGGAAAGAGAAAAAGCTATGATGAAACTTGAAGAAACCTATATGAAAAAGGAAGCAAACACAAAGTATTTCCTTTTGTCACTCAACCCCTAGCGCTCCCACCCCAAGCCAAGGTCCATCAAGCAATCATGTTTCTTTTGCAACACTAGTAATATGTAGCTCAGTTAATGTGAGATAGTGAGACCTAACATAAGCAGTGCACTACCTCAGCTTTTCTCTTAGTATCAAATGAAATAAATTTTACATTATATAAAAACAAAACAAAACACTAGAACTCCAACAACACTGACCCTCTCAACAGACTCATTCTGGTTAGGTTATTCGCTAAAATGCCAGGGAAAGGACATTCCCACACTCACTATGCATTCCTTGGGACTGTTCCATGTTATTCACTGCATTGAAAACATTTGAATCACTAGGGTGTGAGTAGAATTCCATATATTGGAATTCCATATGTTATTGAGCTTCAACTCCCACCATCAGTCATCACTGGGCATACTGGGTAGATGCAATGCAACAACATCTAGATTGCTAGAATTGTCCACTCCTGATTGAGTGCTGTTGGTCTCAACTAAAGCAGACGCACTGAATCAATGGGATTTACACAAGTGTTGACTTACTGTTTAAGTTATTGATTTAACGACCAACCAGTTACTGTCAGTATTGATTCTAAATGGGACTAGCAATTAGTTTTAGACTATAGAGTTCAGCATTCAAATTTGTTAGTCATAAAGAAACAACAAATACAGTACTAGAAGGTCTGTACTGTATATAGGTTGATTTCATAAAGGCAGATATAACACTGAGAAATGACACTGAGACAATTAATTATTTAGTTATTCGAAGCTTAGCTATGAGAAAACTATATTCAAATCTTAGTTCATGAGTTAGCCTTGAGTCAGACACAATCTCTCAACCCAAGTAATTATGAATATAAGGTGTAGATGGCTTACAAACTGGGACAAAGGGGTGCCTCAACTCAAAAATTCATGGAGTGTCTCCCTGCCCTAATAAGATATCACTGATGTGTGAACGTGTATGCTTCCCTGACCATCCTAAAGGGGACCTTAGAGGAACAAAACAATAACATGTAGATCATTTTACAATTTTATCCTTGTTTCATGTTTGCCTAAAAGGCTCTGTCCATAGTGAACAAACATTGATGTTGGTCATGACTCCATTTAACTTGGCCAGAATTTTTGTTCATGCAGTTGAAGAACGTATGCCAGAATGAAAGGGCCCATAAGGAGGCATCCTGTTGGCTTATGTTTTAGCAACAGAACATGGACTTTGGTTTGTAATACTGCCCATGCATGAAAATACACCCTTGCTATCTTCAACCATATATATACAACTATAAATATCTGAACATTTCAGGCAGTGATTGTAAGTGTGCTCTTGGGTTTTTTTGGCATGAAAGTACATCATAATATTTCATACTCCAAGCATGATGTATCACTGATTAGAACACTGTAATGTGTAAAGTGACCTTTAGATGCAGGTCTTCCTCACTGTTCTTAAAGTCTGATTTACAAACCTAATTATACAGCACACCAAAATGAATGAAAAGGGGAAGTTCATCTTCCATTGGTTCATTCAGCTCTAGCTCTCAACCATTTATTTTGTGAATTTTTTAATAAGATTTCAAAAAATCATTTTAGCACTAACCCATTGTGTTTATTTTAACAAAAGCACAATAATACCCTGCTAAAACTAAATTACTGGATTAAAAGTATTTTCATTTTTTCTAGGTTTAGTCATCTCTTTCATCAACATTTTAATTGGCTCATTGTAAACACAGGACAGACACTTGTTGGCTTCTGGTTTTCTGGGAGAAAAAAGCTAAAACTTATGAATGGGGGGTGCAAATAGAAAAGCCATGTAGATGTTTTTATCAGTAGGGCTTTTAGTGAAATTGCACATTAACAGTGACCTAAAGAAACTGTACAATTCTGAAACTGCATAACACTGCATTTGTCAACAATGCATTTAAATGCATTTTTCAATATCTCTGTTAGTGCTATGTGCCATCAGGTGCTATTCCTTTGATGACCCTATTAATTTATGCCCTCCAAAATGTCTTGTTGTTAACAGCATTTCTTGGGTCTTGGAAGCTGAGGGCCATGGTTTCTCTTCTTGCACCAGACCATCTCACGGTAGGACATTTTCTTTTCCTACTGTCTCCTACTTTCCCTACCATGGTCTTATTCGCGTTTGTATCAAGAGTTCTATAACTTGATGTGACTAAGAATAGTCAGTAAGTTTGTTCAGCTGAGTTTGGTTGCATACTTCTTCATACACCTGACTACACAGCCAAGATGTGGTCCCATACCTCATTGCTTAGCCACAATTAGTCAAGGGAACTTACACAAGGTTTACAAGAATAACATTAGGACTCTGGCCACTGTCTGTTCCAGGGACCTGTGACTTCTCATGATATATCCAAACTACTGTATTATCATAGCCTCAATTTAGTCATTTGATGTTCTCATGAGAGCTCAGAGTTGATTTAATCTAGAGCACATTTATTTGCTTTTCTGGCCATCCATGATATCAGTAAAGCTCTCCTCTGATACTAAAATTCCTCTACTCCACCCTGCTACATTTAGTTTCTTCCATTGCCCAGCAACTGTAGTAATTTGGAATAGCATGGTATGGATGATGTTGGCTTTCTTTTCTTTTCTTTCTTTCTTTCTTTCTTTCTTTTTTATCCTTCCTTCCTTCCTTTAACTTAAGAATCTTTCCTAATTTCCTAGCTGCTCTTTCAAGATAACATCATCTGATTTCTTGGGTGCAATCTCTACATGAATTGATGAACCAACCAAGGGATTTTTAACAACTTGTTTCATCATAGTCAGTTTTAAAATTATATTCTTTTTCTGCTTTCACAATCTTTGCCTTCTTGGTGTACAACTATATTTTTTGCACTTTCTTCAACTTCCATTAAGAACGGTTTCAAGTCGTTACTATATGATACCATCTGAGTGTCTTAAATTATTGATATTTATTTTAGTAACTTTCACTCTTCCTTCATCTAAATCTAATGCAGTTTTCCTTATATTTTGGACACATACTGAATAGATTGAAAGATAAAATGTACCTGTGTCTTTGCTTCTTAAAAACCAAGATATATTTGCATCATGATCTCTAGCTCCTCCTCTTCTCCAAAATCTAGTCTGAAAATTTGGCATTTCTTGCTACATATATACTAAAAGTCTTT
This sequence comes from Phrynocephalus versicolor, assembly GCA_023846285.1. Classification (NCBI taxonomy): domain Eukaryota; kingdom Metazoa; phylum Chordata; class Lepidosauria; order Squamata; family Agamidae; genus Phrynocephalus; species Phrynocephalus versicolor. The sequence continues at coordinate 18,150,436 of JAHTLZ010000330.1, read as the reverse complement.
GTAATAAAATCTTGAGCAGCACTTATTATTATTATTGTAATCCTTTATGTTTATTATTGTAATCCTTTTATTATTATTATTGTAATCCTTTATTATTATTGTAATCCTTTATGTCTTTCTCTCCCTCTCCCTCTCCCTCTCTCTCTTTCTCTTTGATGGAATGTAAACTGAATGCTTCAGTATTATGAACTATTGTTTTGTTTTCTATGTTTGTTACTATATTCTTGATAAGACTTTGACAGATTCCTATCCCAAAGTAAAATAGCTCTATTTCCTGTTTATTATTTGCAATTTATTTATTTCAAGTACTCTGAGAGAATCTTTTACTTCAGTTTCTAAAACAACAAGTTTTTAATCAAGAGCGCCTTCTTTGAAGAAAACTATCATTCTTGCATTGTTCAGTAAAATTCTTCAGTTTACTATTTCCATCTCGTCTTTATTTTGCCTAGATCAAATATGATATTCCTCCATTGATCTCTAACATCCCTAGCCTTGATTTAAACTTGATTTCTTAGACCTTATAGAGGAACTCTCTCAATTTTCAATTTTTGTTGTCTTTTGGGGGGTAGTAGTCATTAAGATAATTATTACATTAGCACTCTTTGTCCCTAAATAAAAGTTGCTGAAAATCTGTATTCAGGACTCTAGCTTCATTTATGTCACTTTTTAATTTGCACATCATTAACAATTTTAATAGCTTCATTAGTCATTGTCCATTGAGTGTTTTTTGCCTTTTTTTTTGCATTGTTCCCTGAATGTATTTCTAATTTTAATTCAAACGTATTGTGATTCATGGATTTCAGAAAGAATATGGTTTCTCCATTTGCTCCTTCTACTTACTGAATATAATCTATTTTATTTCTGTATTGGCCACCTGATAACAACCACATGTACAATCATCTGTCTTGTTCCTTGAGGTTTCTTGCTTGACAAATTACAAATTTACAAATTTACAAAGTGGTTCTTGGGCTTCATTTCTAACACCTAGACCAAACACTCCAGTGAAGTTTGGTTCTATCTGATTTCCCACTTTTATGTTCCCATCATCTATGATTATTAGCACATCCTGTTTTGGTGTGCAATCTATTTCCTCTTGGGCATTTGCATAAAAGTGCATTTTGATTATGTCTTCATCAGCTTCTGCAACTGAAGCACATGCTTTCATGATGCTTATGTTAATTGTATTTCCATGAAATCTGATAGATATTAATTGTTCAGATCATGCATTATGGCCTATAATTGGTTCTGGTTCATCTCATCCCATGATCGAGACATCCTGTTTTTTTCTACGTTGATGATTTGTGAAACACTTTGTACCTACCTAAACTGAAAATGCCCCACTACATTCCAATTTAGTTCACTTATGTCAAATATTGCGATGGCTATAAATTCCATTTTTTTTTTTGTTTTACAATTTCGGGCTTATCATGATTTATACTTTTAAAATTTTGGGCTCCAATTTTTATGCATCATGCAGCTTTCAGTTTCCCTTTCACATATGTGCGGAGCAGCATGTGAATGTCCTTTTACTTTTTATTAACAACCGTGTTACTGTAGCTGGTCCCCAACAGCTGACTTAGTACCTTCCAATTTGGGAGTCTCATCTTCCACTATTATTTCTTCTTTCATCCAGCATTGTCTCACTGTATGTTTTTTCAAGATACAAAGCATCTAGAAGTGGTTTTCTCTTCCTTCCTTTTGCTCAGTACTAACAAAAGTTAGCTTGACTGTCACTGATGTTATTTATGCCCAATTCTGTTTCCACTACTGCTCCTTTTCCATCACCACTGGGTCTATCGATTCCTTTGGGCTGATTGTAACTGCTGATCCCTGAAGACGATGGATGCCTCTTAATCCGTTGCCTCCCCTTTGATCATTCCACCTTGGGTAACCTGCTTAACAAAATCTAGCCTCCTCACAGCATTGTGGCCAACATCCCTGGCGCACTCAAACTCCTTCACCATATTACAATGTACATCTAAGAAAGAACAAAATTATTCTTAAGAACCTTTAAAGGCAATTGCAGAACCTTCACGTCCTAGTCTTATAACTCTGCACAGAACAGTAAGAAAGAGATGAAAGTGAAGGATTAAGTTCAGTTGATGCACTAGATTCAAGATAGGAAAAATGTGGATCAGGAATGTTTCCCTTACTCTCTCCTTCTCATGTCTTACTTAGTCCCCACAAAATATTATCTTTTAACCACAGCTCTTTATTTTTAAGACATATACTGTAACTTCCTTTCAGAACACATACTGGTATATATATATGATTAGCATTCACAACATGTTATTACAATGTTCTTTAATTTCATATATATGATGACTACACAACTCCTACTGTACTTACTGCCCACTGTCCCAGTAACAATCCTGTATTGGTAATGAATCTTGACAAGTTTTAGGAATCTAGTAATTAAAAATGCATGTAACAGCATCTGTCATCCTATACCTGTATAATTTTGAATTTCACATATGTAATTTATTATATTCACTTGATTTATGCAGGACATGAAGAGTAAATATTAAAATGTTAAATTAAAATCATCGGACCAAAAGAGCAAGTGGACAGGGAACCCATACATATTCCACCAACGTACTGTGAATGGCAGAAGAGTTTAGACACCACATACAAACTAGGTACCAAAAGATAACAAAAAAGATTTAAAGAACTTGGGACAACTTTTTGCTATGATGTGTTATCTCTAGCTTTTCAAAATTCAGACTGCCATTTTTTGGGCTATGTCAGATAGGTGACCGTTGATGTTTTACCAGTCACTGGTCCTATAAAACCAGACATGCTAATTGCACCATCCGTTCTTGTCACTATTGTTCAACCTCTCGCAAGTCACTGGCACTCAAATCTAACTGAAAGTCAGACACTGGAAGAAAATTCTTCTATCACCCTAGACCAGTGGTTCCCACTGTTGGTAACCCAGGTGTACTTGGACTCCAATTCCCAGCAGCTTTTACCAAAAGGTGTCCTGGCCAGGGTGTCTGGGAGTTGCTGTCCAAGAACACCTGGGTTATCCACCATTGGGAATCACGGCACTAGACAGCCAAACACACTTTGGACATGTACATGTAACTTCTTTGAATAGCAACTTTACAAATTCCAGGGCTGAATTCTGGTACTGAAAGCAATGCTAGGCCTAGCCACTAGTCCCCCTTTCTACCCTCTTCCCACCCAACTACCAGTCCTAATGTTTGGGCAGGTGAAGCACAATCCTCTTAATTCCTGTCAGTCCTTTCAATCAGGAGGCATTTGGTCAAGCAGCCTCAGTGGTTAATTTCTCAACCAATTTGTTAAGAGACCTCCAGGGCAAAAAAAAAAAAGCCTGATATCAGGTACCAGGTTGGAGGAATAATACAGTTGCCTCAAATATCACTCATGGAACAAAACCCATCAACACAGACAAGCACTACATTGAAGCGCTGTCCGTGGAATAACATCCTGATACATTGACAATGAAGAACACTCACATAAATGGCTTCCAGGCCTCTCCCTTTAAGAAAACAACTCATGTTGTGCTACTGTGGTAACCCAGTAGTGTGGGGGAATGAGAATGGACTTGACACATGTTTTTAGATCTCTTAATTCTAGGATTACAATATTTTGCTTTCCTAATGCTGAATCATAGGATGGAATGGAGGACATAGATGTGGCAGGTAAAATGGTTCAAATGTTATCCATCCCAACAGGATTTAAAAGAGGCACACAAATATGGTACAACTGTTCTCAGCAGAAAGTGATGTAAATACTTATGCTTCCCTGTCTCCACCCCGTTTTTCAGATCAGAAGAGAATTTTCTCAAACAAAAATGAAGACCTGCTCTTGTTCCCATGGCCAGTATCAACGGTAACATGTACAGTATCTTCATTAGGAGGATAGTTGCCACTTTTTAAACTAGTGGTGCTGTGACAGACTGCCATACAGAGGGGTGGGTGAGGCTTTTCCTGGAGCAGGAAGGAAGTACTGGAGGAAACGCTTCACCAACAGCTATGATACACCTGTGAAACCACAGGGGCCTTCCTAGAATGAAAACGGTCAAGGTCAACACTGCTACTCCCCGGGTGCACTTTTCAACAACAGCTTCTCCATGTGGACGCATCTCTGAGTCCTACTGGCACAAGAAGTGTCTTGTTAGGCTACCCAGGAATGAGGAAGTAGAAAGAGCTGCAGAACAACCCCCACCACACACACACACACACACACAAACAGACGCATAAGGCAGAAACAAAAAATGCAGAACTCGGCACCCTGCACGAAAGTCCCCAGAAACCCACCCCAATGCAAACTTGCATGTCAGGCGTTCAACAAGATCAAAGAAATCTGCAACGCGAGCTTGCGCAAAATCCGCATTTCCAAAGAGTCTAGACAAGGGATAGCGGGGCGGGGTGGGGGCGGGTGGGCAGCGCCTAAAGGACCCCTATTGTGACATAAATACAACCCTGTACTTCCTCGCCGATTGCGAAGTCCAGTCCACAACAGCCCCCCCCCCGCCCGCCACGCGGAAGGTGCGCGTGCTGAAGTTGCCCCCGGCGCGAACTGCCCGCCCACCACCCCTTCCTTAAGCGAGCAAAAGAAGTGCGCGGCGGGAGGCGACGAGAGGGCGAAAGCGCGCCCGGACTCTCTCCCGACTTCACAACATTCCCGCGTGGCGGCCCGTCCGAGCGCGCGCGCGCGCGCAAAACAGCCGGCCTCAGGCGACTCCTACGCTCTGGGTTAAGGCGCCGTCGAAACGCGGCGCGTCCCGTCCCGCGGGCTCACCTCAGGGGTCGCCGACCGACTGACCGGTATCCTGCCTGCGTGTTGGAGCTGAGTCTAGGCTGAGCGAACGGAGGAGCCTTTTTTCTTTTTTTTCCTCTTCGGGAGACTAAAAAAAAGGGGGAAAGTTGCCTTCAATAGAAAAGACTACGTCGCCGCCGTCAGAGGAGCGCCATGTCCACGCGGAGGGTCCGAAGAGCCGGCTCGCCGTCGTCAAGATCAACAGCAGGAGGAAGAGGAGGACGGGAAAGTGAAGGAGGAACTACGCGCCCGCGAGGCTTTGGCTGCCTCGGCTCCTCTCTGCGCGCCTCCTCGACTGAACAGGAGGGAAGGCGCGCGCCCGCGCGCTGTCACTTGTCAAGGAGCTGCGCGGATTTGGTCGCCCGCCCGCCCTCTTCACCCTCGCGCACCCTCGAGGGACTCCGGCTTCCCTTCCCTCCCTCCACGCGCGCGGGCGCGCGCCGTCCTCCCGCCCGCACCTTCTCCTCTCTCTCTCTCTCTCTCTCACTTCCTAGCTGGAAATTCCCACTGACGTTGTGTGAGGAGGGGCGGCGGGGAAGAAAAGAAACACCCACCCGGGGCGGGGAGGGAGGGAGGGAGTGCTGGAGAGGAAGGGAGGCCGCGGCCGCAGGAAGGCTGCCTGCCTGCCTGCCTGGAAGCCGAGTCGGGACGCGCCCCAACCGTGCGGCGGCTCTTTAACCTTCCACGGGTGCTGCTGGCTCGTCGGAAGCTGTATATACAGTAATGGAATTAACAGCTCTCTCTCGCTTTCTCGCTCTCTCAACTCCATTACCGTCCCTTTCTTTGTGCACACTTGCTACAGATCACTTGCTATTGCCAAAAAGGAGGGCCAGGCTGCACTAATCTTGATCACGGTCCTGTAACCCCAGTCATTCCTTTTAGATACTCTCTTGTATCTTGTGTAGAGATATTAGATACTCTCTTGTATCTTGTGTAGATTCCTAATAAAGATTCCTATTAATTCTGTTTTCAAAATAATTTTTTATTTATTGTCTTATAATCAACTCTCTAGTTTTAAAACCATCATTATTATCAACAAATTGACAACAAAACAATTTTTCAGAATTGGGCTCTATAATCCTTTCAAATATACCATTTAATCCGTTGTCTTCTGTTCCACCAGCCTGTACAGGCACCAATCACCAATGCCACTGTGAATTTTCTTTCCCTTCCCAGCCTTCCTTTGCTACTAAACATCCTTTGTACTTATTGAGCTGTTTTTGCCTTTCTCTACATAAGGTTTCTGGAAGAGACTGAAGAATCAATTGTAAACACTTATGTTGTTGTTGTTGTTGTTGTTGTTGTTCATTTGTTCAGTCGTGTCCGACTCTTCGTGACACCATGGACCAGAGCACGCCAGGCCTTCCTATCTTCCACTGCCTCCCAGAGTTTGGTCAAATCCATGTTGGTTACATCGATGACACCGTCCAACCATCTAATTCTCTGCCATCCTCTTTTCCTTTTGCCTTCAATCTTTCCCAACATCAGGGACTTTTCCAAGGAGTCCTCTCTCCTCATGAGGTGGCCAAAGTACTGGAGCCTCAGATTCAAAATCTGTCCTTCCAGTGAACTTTCCGGGTTGATTTCTTTTAGAATGGATAGGTTTGATCTCCTTGCAGTCCAGGGGACTCTCAAGACTCTTCTCCAGCACCACAGCTCAAAAGCATCAATTCTGTGGCGATCAGCCTTCTTTATTTATACATATACCTTTTTTATTTCTACATAATATAAAATACAAAGAAAACAAAGCATCAACAACTGTGTACCCCTTCACCTGGGGACCATTTTTTTTCTTTCCTCATCTTCCCCTCCAGAACAGAAGTGATTTGGAAGCTTTACCCTTCTCTCTTACAAGCACCTATTCAATAAATCTACCCCAAATCTCATAAAAATATCTTTTCAACTCCCCCTTTTCAATCTTTAAAGTACATGTCAATTTATTGTTTAAAGCAATATTCCATAATTTATTATACCTATCTAAATATAGTTCATGTTTGGATTTTCAATTCCTAGCTATTATTAATCTAGCCACTGTCAATAAATTTATAATCAACTCTCTAGTTTTAAAACCATCATTATTATCAACAAATTGACAACAAAACAATTTTTCAGAATTGGGCTCTATAATCCTTTCAAATATACCATTTAATCCTTTAAAAATACATTTCCAAAATTTTTGTATTGTTTTACATTCCCACCAAAAATGAAAAAGTACCAACCTCCTTATCACATTCCCAACAAAGCTTAGAAAAATTAGCATTTATTTTATTCAATTTCACTGGTGTCAAATGCAATCTTAAACTTTTTTTTAAAAAAAATCCTTTATTCTAACTGACATAGATCTAAGTGTTCTCATTCTCCATATATTAGTGCAATCTTCTTCTTTTATTTCTTTTTTAAAGTCCTGTTCCCAAATTAACTTCAGTTCAGTTAACTTCAATCTAACATAGCTAATGCAATTGCAGCCTAACCATTTCTAGTGCAGTGCTTGAAAAGGGTATTTTCTGACTGCAACTGCCAGAATCCTCCTGGCGAAGGATCAGTGGTGTCTAAGCTCTTTTGGCATTCACAGTATGTTGGTGGAATATGATCTGAATAGGGTTTATGCTGCATCTATTTATCTATCGATCTATCTATGACCGATGAAGCTGTTTGGATGAACAGCGAAACGTTTCTATCTCTCAAAAAAGAAGTCCAGTAGCCATGACTCAACTCCCAGTTAAACGCATCTGGATGACTGAGAATCTTCACATCTATCTATCTATCTATCTATCTATCTATCTATCTATCTATCTATCTATCTATCTATCTATCTATCTATCTATCTATCTATC
>JAHTLZ010000330.1:18119916-18136315 GCA_023846285.1 Phrynocephalus versicolor | reverse complement strand
CTACCATGTCTTCTATTTGACTGGTTCTAAGACTTCCCCTGTCTTGAATTGCTCAGCATCACTATACAGCACAAAGTCACTGAGAACTTCTTAGGCAGTAAATAGAAATGGTGGAGGCTGCATTACCCTACACTGCGCCTCCCTCTACCCAATCTTGCAGTCCTCTCCCATGACTGTTATTGGCAAGGGTTTAAAGACTGCAAACATACGCACGCCTCTCTTAGCCATTGCGCCTAGTTTCTGGTTGCCAATGGATAGGAAGGATGTAGTTTTCAGTGGGTGGAGGACAGGGAGCATATGGTCTGAAACTGGAGCTGGTAGAAACAAAGCTGGATAGCTCAGTGGTTCAAAAGTATCTGGCTGCAGAGCCACCACTGCATCTCCTGTATGGCCTTGGACAACCTGCAGAAGAAGAACAGAATTGTAAACCACTTCTAGGGGCGTATCGGGGGCAGAAGGGTACATCTGCACCAGGTGCAGCAATCTGGGGGGGGGGGTCTGGAGGGGGAGCAGCAGGAGGAAGCCATGCACCTTCCCGCCACCCAGTAGTCCTCCTTTCCCCCTAATGCTTGGCGATGGCAAACCCTCCGCTGCCTCCGCCACTGCGTTCCAGGTGAGCAGCGAAGCAGGCAGGCAGGAGTGCAGTGGCTGTGGCACCCTCCTCCTCTTCTTCCTCGCCTTGGTGGGAGAGGTGTAAGGTGCACGCGCGTGCGCACACACACATACACACACGTCTTCCCATGTGCACGCACACACACGCTTGCCCCCCACACCGGCAGGGTTCAGCCTCCTGTTGCTGGGTGGGTGTGATGTGGGGGGGGCAGCAGGAAGGGTGCAAAAAGAAATTTTGTCCCCAGGCGCTCCAAATTCTGGCTACGGCTGTGACCACTTCTGTGTATTTGCTAACTAGAAAATCCTTGAAAGAGTCACCATAAATCAGGATTGGCTTGATGGCACACAATTATTAGATGATTAGAAACAAAAAGGAGACATCTTGTATGGAGTCAGTCCACTGGGCCATCAAGCCCAGTACAGTCTTGTCTTCAGCAGTTGCCAGCTGCTCTCAGGCATGGCCTTTTTTCAGTCCTGTCTGAAGGACACAAGGATGGAACCTGGGGTTTTCGGTATGCAAAGTTTGAGTTCCACCACTGATCTATGATTCTCAATAAATAGTCCTTCTCCAATGGAGTTCCACATGCCCTTTGTAAATTAGCACTTGCAGAGGTTTTCTTTAAAGTGCTTTAACTTCTTCGACTAATAGCAAGAGAGAAAAGAAAGAGAACAATATATTTACATACCATGAGAGGAAAAACTGGATCTACGTGTTTTTCCTGTGATGGACATAGGCTGCTAAAGAGTGTGACAGAGAGAAAAAAAGACCCTCATCCACTTTCAGAAATGTGTGACTTAAAAATCCTCCCTTACGTACCAACAAATTATTTCAAGGCTAGACTCCAGTGACTAATTAATTGGTTGCAATTAAATCCCACCATGTTCAGTAGGACCTACTTCTGAGTAGACATATTCAGGATTGGTGAAACATGCAGACGTAGTAACTAATAATCTGCTTCATATTTCAGTTTCCAGGAACCTTTTTGTTTCTAAATACTTTTGTGTGAATGATTCCAGCCATGTGATCTGTGTTGGTGAGTCCCAATTTCTTATTTAAAAATTAAATTAGCAATCTTAAAGGGACAGAGCATACCTACACTACATAGTTACGGCGGTTTGATAATGAGGCAACTGTCATGGCACCAGCACAATTGTAGAAAATCTTGGGATTTGAAATCTGCTGATAAGATACTTAGACCTCTCTGCCATAATGATCTATGGCTCTTCCTTGAACTACAGCAGGAAACTGTAAGCATCCCAGTAAATTAAAAATCTTGGGATTCCTTGTAATGCAGATACAATATTTTAAATGGTACCAAACTACTATAATCATGCCATGTCAGGGAAATATAAGACAAAGAATGGTTCATGACGTACAGTATTCATCAGAGTACTCGTAGTTCTTTTCTTACTCAGACTGCTCATTCGGGGTGAATATGTACAGTATACATATTGCTGAACCTTATGGGACTTATTTTCCATTAGTGGATGTAAAGTCAAAACCTAACAGAGTGGACACTGTGTTGGAAATCCCAACACATTCAAAGCCTACCAAAGTCAAACTAGATAATAGGCTTAGCATGTATTTACCCCAAATGTTGGAAGACACCTGATGTTCCAGCTTTGTGTATTATTTTACATGCCTTATGCTTTTCTTTCTTATTAGTTATTGGTAGATAAACACAGGCATTGAACAAGACTCATGTCTAAGGCAGTAATAGGCAAATGGTATTTTTCACTGCACTAAAAAAAGTATAGTCTCCAAATTTATTTATTTATTTATTTATATGTTTTTAGCCAGCCTTTCACCTTGGAAAGGGAACCAAGGTGGCTTACAATAATGAGGAACATTATACAGCCCAGAACATTTAAGACATACAGTGGACCCTTGTATAACAAACAGTTTGTATAACATAAAATCTGTACAACATAAAAAAATTCCAGAGATAGGGGAAATTTGCTTAACAGAATTGGCTATGGGACAAATCTGTACAACATAATTAGGGATTACTCTGTTTTCAATGCATTCCTATGGGAAATTTGTATAAAGGAACATTTGCTTAACATAATTTCATTTGGAACAAATTAATTCCTTTATACAAGGTACCACTGTATTCAGTTTAAGAACAGGGAATTAGAAGAGGCATCTTAGAACATTAAAAGGTAACATTAAAGCTACAAAGAGCATGCAAAAAGAAAAGAAAAATCTATTTATGTTGGGTGGAAAGTAACATGGAAAACACTGGTGTTCTTTTGAAACTAGTCAATGCAATCATACATGGTAATCTATCTAAAAATCACATCATAGGTAGTCCATCATTCACGGAAAGTTTGCCTTAAGAGGAAGGTCTTTGCCTGCTTCTGGAAACACAGCAGAGATGGGGCAGTCCTGGCCTCCAGCGGGAGGGAGTTCCAAAGTCTGGGGGCAGAACAGAGAAGGCCTTTTCATGTATTTTTATGAGACACACCTGTGAAGGTGATGGGATGGAGAGAAAGGCCTTTCCTGACAACCTTACCACTTGAGCTGGTTCAAATAACGTGGAGTACTAGTTTTCCTGTATTTGGCACTGGTTAGGTGCCCTGAGCACATCCAATCTCTCCTGATTTTGGAAGCTAAGCAGGGTCAGGCCTGGCTAGTACAGTAACCCCCCACCGAGCGCGGGGGTTAGGGACCCACCCCACCCGCAATCCACGAAAATCCATGATATGCAGAAGTGGGTGGGGGGGCTGGGGGCGGGGGGCCATCCTGCTCCTTTCCCCAAAACCTCAGAGGAGTGTGGGGCGGCGGCGCGCGGAGCGATCTGATCGCCCCCTGCTGCCCCCCCGCGGCTTCAAGGCCTTCCGGAGGTGCCCGGGAGGGTTGTGGAGAGGGACACCGTCCCTCCCTGCAGCCCTTCTGCGTGGCTCCGAGGCCCTCCAGAGGCACCCGGGGGGGCTGCGGAGAGGGATGCTGTCTGTCCCCACAGCCCTCCTGCGTGGCTCTGAGGCCCTCCAAAGGCGCCTGGGGGGCCGTGGAGAGGGACGCCAGCCCTCCCAGCAGCCCTCCTGCACGCCGTCGCCTGGGGGGACGACGAAGAGCGACGCTATTGCCCCCGCCACCCCCCAGCTTTCTCAGAAGTGTGTGTGGGGAAGCGCACGGAGTGACCAGATCTCCCCCCGCAATGCAGGTTCCGCGATTCCGCGATATAGCGGGACCTTGGTATCTGAACCGCGAAATGGCGGGGGGTGACTGTACTTGGATGGGCAACCACTAGGGAATACCAGGTGCTGTAGGTGCCTGGAATAAGAACTGGCAAAGCACTCCACTATTCCTGCCAAGAAATCTCCATGGACATGGGGTCACGAAGAGTTGGTCATGACTGTAACGACACAACACACACACACTAGTTGGTGTGTTTGCAGGTCTCATCTGAGTACCTCGCCTAGTTCTGGACACTCCACTTAAAGGAGGATTCAGAAATCCAGAACAACATGCTCAGAGACGTGTCCACAAAATGTTGCATTAAAATACAAAAGTTAGTCTTTAAGGTGCCACATATTTTGTGTCTTTTGTTTTGTTTTTCTTTGATTTTTGCCTGCAGTTCTTGAAAGGATGAACACAGCTACCCTCTCTGAAACAGGCTCAGAGAAAGGGAGTAAGGACAATCAGAGGAGTGTAAGCTAAGCCCTATGAAGAAAAACCGAAAGATATGGGCAAGTTTAGTCTGGAGAAAAGAAGGCTGAACCAAGATCTGACAGCACTCTTCACATATTTGTCATATTCAGGAGGGCAGGTATTCCTGAATGACTGTTCCCATTATCTCTCCCCGTTGATGATGCTGGCAAAGGTTGATGGGATTTGTAATCCAATAGCATCTCATGGGTGACATGCTCTCTGTTCAATGCTCTCTGATTCTTAAAAGTTTGAGAACCCTCTTCTACATAGAAAGAGGCAGTGCAGGATTGGCTTCTCAAAAGGTAAAATCATTTCAAGGGAAGGTAAATGAATTACATGTAGGTATAGTGCAGCCGCACGGGAACATTCATGCCTTCTGGTGAACTTAATTACACTTTCACAAAGGTTAAGCTAAGTCAGCCATAGCTCACTGTCAGAATTAAACAGTGTTTCAGATGCACGGAAGAAAACGGTTTGTTTGCCTGTGGGGTGTTATGACACAACCAGAAACTTAGCTCAGTCCTTTAAAGGGTCCATTCGTATATCCATGTATACATATAATCAAAGGCATGAGTATTTAATTAAATGCCATCCTTGAGGCTCAAAGGCTCAAGATGGAGGTGCTGTCATGTAGTTGCTGCTACTGTAAAATGGAACTGTGATAATCTCTGGGCGATACCAGAGGCAGCCTTGTATCGCTATTTTTCAGACTTGGCAAAGCCACTCTATTTACCAGATTAAGACGACAGATAAAATGGTGCCTCTACCACATTCCACATTCAGAGGCCAAAGGGCTGATAACAGAACCTTCAACACTGGTTGTGGGATAGCACCTTCCCACCACACAGGAGCCTTGAAGCAGGAAACTTTTTAAAGGAAGGGCAAAATCCCCAACTCTGTTCAGGTTTTGAAATTATCAAAATGCATGAAACTGCTTGGACGAATGTATAAATGTCAGCATAAGATGCAGAGTTTTGTACTCCTGTTAACTTTTCCTTTATGATCTATAGTAGAAGTACAGAGATCTACAGACAAGAATAGCTGTAAATTCCAAAGTGTCCACCCCATTCTCATTGACTGGCAAAGTCTCAGTAACTCACTGAGGCAATTTGTTGGAAAAAGAATAAAAACTTTTTTTTTACTTACAGTTGCTTGAAGATCTGTGTATGCTGTTTTCTTTAGTTCACACATACTTAGCAACCGATAGAATAGATCAATAGCCAACAAACTACTGCCACCAATAGATTAAGGAGAGGTAAAAAGAGCACTCAGAAGTGAAGTGGAGCTCCTTCTGAATTCAAAGGCCATTACTTCACGAGCCGCTCGCTTTGCGGCTAGCCTTTTTTTCTGTCCGAATCGATCGTTTTAGTCCGCACGCCCCTCCTTTTTGGCTGCGATGCCACCCCGACCATGCCCCCTTTACCGTGCTCCAACCGGGGTGAGTGGTGCCCCTGCCAGTTGCCGGGAATCTTTTCGCTTCGCATCTCACTTCGCTCCCAACGTGGCGTGTGGTCTCGGTTTTTGGCTTTTATTTCAAGTTTTTTTAAAAAATATTCAAACAGGGATATCAATGCATCGCTATATCGTTTCATCGCTTTGCGCTGTTACTTCCTCGCTCGAGTAGCGGCAGCGGCGGCGGCGGCGGCGGCGGGAGCAGGAGGAGCCGCTGCCGCCTCACCCGGCCAGAGCAGGGCACCCGGGGCAGGCAGCGTGCAAGCGGCGGAGGGTGGGCTGCTGTGCCATGCGGGGCTCCCCCCCGAGTAGCGGCGGCGGCAGAGGGGGGGGCTGCCTATGATGCCAGGAAACAGTTGAAATCAGTAGAGCCATTGCAACTGACAGTCCAGTATCGATGCATCAATACGCCGTCGGTAGGAATTTTTTTAAAGGACGGATGGGAAATAACGAACGTTGAAAAGTGGCATGCGAATGCGAAGGGAGCAGGTGAGGTTGTGCTCGAATCGGTCCTAAAACTGCAGCTTGTGAGTACTGAGAAACAGGGGCGGGAGTGAAGCGAGAACACGTGACCGCCACGTGACCGCCTCCGAATTCAAATCGAAGGCAATATCGCTGCGGAGCGCCGCGCTTCGTGAAGTAAGGGCCAAAGACTGGAAGGAATAATGCGTTAGTGCTGGATAGACAATTGCCTCAACTCAGAAAAGTCCCTCCCAGTCGTTCAAAACATAGACAGCATGCACAGTTGCAGATAAAATTCTAGCATCCTATATGAATTTAGCTTTGATAGAGATTTTACAGTGGACAAATATCTAGAACTCCCTTTAAAGTCTATTGCATTGATTGGCTACTAGCAGAGTACTTTCCCACTGACTTCAATGTGACTTCAACTGTAGTCAGACTGCCTGATTTAGGAGTCCCTAATTTGGGACTAGGCTAACCCCTGCCCAGTCACAGGCCACCTGTGAGTCCATCACAAGGTAAATGGCAAGGTACATGACCGAGGAGAGCTGGGAACAAAAAACCACTGATGATGGAAGAAATTACCTCAGTCTGCCTAATGAAAGGGCTGGTCCTTCGAAAGCAATACAGCTGAGACACTGGAGATCACCCGCACATCTAGCCATAGATCTCAATTTATTTTCTGCTTGTTAATGACCCACTAAAATAAGTGACTCTTATTTCAAAACATTGTGCTTAGGGTTTCCAAAAAGTAATAGTGAAGGTACAGTTCCTCCTTGTCACCTAAGTTAATTCATCAGATAAAGCAATGCAGTGGTGTGTTTCTACGTATACAGTGAGGTTAGTACAAAACCCTTCTGTATTTTACTAAATACATATCGAATCCTTCATTTATTTTCTAACCGGCTTCAAGGAGTTGCAGCAAAATGATTTATTTCCTGCATTTGATGTCTTTGTGTAACAGTTTAAATCACAGGGAGCTGTGAAACAGGTTAATTCCCATGCTCTTAGAGGGCGTATGCACTCCCTTTCAAGAAATGTACCAAGACAGACTGAATCATAGTATCTGTGCAACTCTAGAATGAGAAGCCACCCTTTGCGCTACTTCCTGGGCAAAGCAACACCACAACAGTCTCTTCTCTTCTCATATATGGACAACAGTTTTGGTAAAGCAGAGCTGGCATAAGTCAAAAGCAAGGTGTTGGTGTTCCTTGTGACATGTGCTATAACATGATGAGAAGGCAAACAGAATCTTATGTCATTCATGCTAGCAATTGGATAGTATTTGTTGGTAGGTACACTAGAGGGCAGCAGAGTTGTTTGCGATGGTTCCCAATCTTGGGTACCCAGATGTTCATGGACTACAACGCCCAGAAATCCTGCCCAGCACAAGCTTTTTCTGCCATGGTCATCTGGGACAAGTTAGTCACTCTGTATGATGATAGAGCCGGCCCTATTGGTAAGACTGATGCCTGTTCTTTTCTTTTCCCTTGGCAGGTTAAACTGATGGTTTGCAGTGTTCTATTTTCTGAATCACAGTGCATGATATTTAGACTGAGGAAGATGAGGAATCATTTCAAATCCTCCCTGGACCCTACCTGCCTACTGGAACTGATCAACTTTGCTTAGCCCTGGTGATTTCCCCAGCCATTGAGTCCACATGGAGTTTGCAGTTTGGCTTTCTTTCTTTGTCTTTCTAAATCTTTTAAGCAAATGATACTATGCTCAGTCATCTCCAGTGTAAAGAGTTTTGTTTGTTCTCAGTTACTCTCTGACTGCTTTTCTGTTGTTAGGCTGAGGCAGGTAAATCCCAGGGCTTGACTCAGTGTACAATTTACTCATGTGTTCATGTATGACGTCCTTGCAGGCAAAGAAGCTGGACAGGTGTGGACACACCCATCACCATAATTTGGTCTGGGAAAACACTGTGGTTTATGGAAGCTGTTATTTAGAAACCTACTCCAAGTCATGGCTTTACATTCGAGGTTGACAGCTGTTCTCAAATATATGGTCTTCAAGGCACAGAGCTTAGGGTATAGACTAGATTCTAACCACCAATTGCTATTTAAGCGTCATTATCAAGGTCTACAAAAACAATCACTGTTATAGCTGCAGGGTTCTTTTTAAAAATTGCTTCTGCAATTCTCAAACATTACTAAATTAATTTATTTTGTTATAATTTCAAAATATTTGAATGGGGTGGTACAAAGTTCAAGCCAGCAGGTTAGTCTTGTGAAATTCCTACTTTATTATTCTGTGAGTCCACACATTAGTAACTATAAGAGTTACACTATGTATGTGTGTGTGTGTGTGTACTGATGCTAATTTTTATTTTCTTTAGCTATTGAGTTATTGTTTACATTTACTGTTATTAAATTAGTTATTTATTAGGCTATCATGCTGGAAACTGCCCAGAGAGATATTTGCAGTCAGATAGATAAATAAATAAGTAAATCAATAAATAACAGTTGCTGTAATAATGTAAGTTAGTTTTACCTTTGTACAGGTAATTAGAAAAAGGAATTAATTACAAGTAACTCATTGGGGAGAAACAAAACAAACAAATCATAAGTCCCATTTGTACCCACTCATGTACCACAGAAATGATAGGTGTGTGTCTTGCAGTGGTGCAAAAACACTGATCCTAGACATGGATCCCGATTGATCCACATGATTTTTATGTGGCATCTGCCCCAGACCACTATACATGAATCTGGAGCTCAATGTCCTATGTATGTAGTGCCATATTCAATCTTCAGCTTCCAATTGTATGACCAGTTCAAATCAACAGAGCACCAGCTTGCTCAAGGGGATAGTGAAAATCACCTTGAGTAAATGCAATTACGTACTTAACAGACCACTGCACATGTACAGTCAAAATACACAGTACTTCCAAATGGGGTTTCCTAAAGCTTGTGTGTGTGTGTGTTGTGTCGTTACAGTCGTGACTGACTCTTCGTGACCCCATGTCCACGGAGTTTTCTTGGCAGGAATACTGGAGTGGCTTGCCAGTTCCTACTCCAGGCGCCTACAGCACCTGGTATTCCCTGGTGGTCTCCATCCAAGTACTAACCCTGGCCGACCCTGCTTAGCTTCTGAAATCGGGTGAGATTGGATGAGCTTAGGGCATCTAGGTAGCTCTTCCTAAAGCTTAGCTTTGGGTAAATCTCACTGGACTCAGCTAGAAGTGCATGTCACCATTTGAGTCTTGGGGTTGTCTAATCAGAATTTCAATTTGGAATTGAAGTGTTGGATGTTTCATTCATACTTCTGCCTAAACCAGCTTGGAGTGTTTTGATATCAGCACTGTCTCTAAGTATTTTTAATCTGTTTCCAAGTTTTGTAATACCCTCCAGCAATTTACTCTTCAGGATAATTGAGGCTCTTTTTGGCACTGCGTCCAGTTAATAAGTACTTGTCCTCCACCCCACCCCAACCCCCACCCTGACAAAAGGCAAACCTTTCCATTCCATGGAAATAGGGGGAAAATCAATAGAGACAGTGAATATTCTGTGTACTTGTGGATTTGAGGGTAGGACATGTTCACTGGCCCATTTTTCCATGTTGTGGTCCATATTTTATTTTATATTAAATGTGCATATTTGAACAATGAGCAGAAACATACTTTGGTCAATGGGCAAGATGTGCCAAAAGGCTTACTATGGCATTTTAGGGGAAATAAGTATCAAAATAGGCATGGATTTATGTGCAAGAAGAAAAAGTGTGTCACAAGCTGATGAGATCTGTGATGGGATGAAAACGCTGGAATTCTGGGGAAAGCAATTAAAATAAAACCAAGAGATTTCTGACATTCTGAGGCCCTATAACCATGATGAAGATTTAGGGATACACTTGAATAGCTAAAGCATGTTAAGACGTTTGAGCTGTTTCATTCATAAATTTTAAATGGCTTTCATTAAAATCGCATTGTGCCCTTCATAATGGCCCTCTGTAATTTCAGTGAGATTAATCATTGATTGCAGTAATAGCAGCTGTGAAAATGCATTTGGGTATGGTTATCATGAAGGTTTCCATTTAGGTGTGATGAAAGATTCAACTTTCCTGTGAGCAGATAAGAGCTCTGTAAATTTAAAGCTTGAATCCCACCCATTTTCTTTTTCTCTTTTAGTGTGATGTGCTCCAAGACCAAGAAGATGTAGCATGTATGTCTTTCAAGTAGGGTGGTTTTTTTTTTTTTGGGTGGTGCTGGTGGGGAAATACACTGTTGTTCAAAGTACCTATTAACTTACTCAACCTTTAAAGCACTGAGCCTTGAAAAAGTAATTTACCCAGACACTTTTTAAACAACTGCAAAAGAGGAAAGTCCAAAGTCAGTTACATCTATCTTCTTTCCAGGGACTGCAGGTTGAATTACTGTGGTGGAAAAAAGTAATATTTCAACTTAGGGCGTTTATACACGACCCCTAAACTCCGCCGCAAATGGCTCCCAGCTCCGGTGCTTAAAAAAGTTTCCCCACCAGCTCCGGAGCTAACAGAAAATTAAGTGCGACCCCGCCCCCATAAGCGCGTCCCAGCGTACCTTTCAGGTACCTGCTCTTTGATGGTGAAAAATCCCTGATCTGGATGTGTGGGGCTCTCCTTGCTTCTTTTTGTTGTTGTTTTTTTGCCTCCCGCCCCTTAAGAGAAGGAATCAGGAAGTAACGGGGGCTCGGAGCAACCGGGAGGTGAGCCTTTATTCTTTTGTCCCTTTTTTCTCCCTCCCCTCACGCAGACAGGAACAAGGAAGTGCGGAGGGGTGGGGACGCAGGCAGAGCAACGAACCCCCAAGATCTCTGGTCCGAATTTAAAGGGCCAGCGGATCTTAGGGGTCGTGTGAAAAGGCTCTTAGGCATTTACGAGAAAGACAACCAACAAGCAATGCCTCCACTTGTGTTTTATCTTTAAACACATGAATAACAATCAGCAAGCGGACCCCCAACCAGGGTCTGTGTCACCCAGGGCAAACAGATTCCAGTTTTATTATTATAAAAGGTAAAGGTAAAGGCTCCCCTCCTGCACATGCGTGCTTGTCGTGTCCGACTCTAGCGGCAGTGCTCATCTCTGTATTGAAGCCAAAGAGCCAGTGTTGTGCAAGTCCATGGCCATGTGGCCAGCATGGCTGCAAGGAAACACTGTTTTACCTTTCCGCTTTTTTACGGCGGTACCTATTTATCTACTTGCATTTACATATTTCCAAATTGCTAGGTTGGCAGGAGCCAGGGTCATCAGTGGGATCTCGCTCCGCTGCGTGGCACCCAGGATTCGAACCGCCTAGCTGCCAACTTTGCAGCTGACAGTTTTTGGAAGCCTTGGTCCATTATTATATTATACATTAAATTAATAAAACTGATTTTGCCCCCCATCCCCCAGCATGGCATCTGGAATACATGCCCCATTTGCTGCCCAACCCCCTCCCCTCCATTGATAAGCCATAGCTTCTTTACCCCTGGATCTATTGGTAGGAGAGGTCTTGACTAATTTTAAGGAAATCATTCAGTTAGCGAAACCATTGTCCCACTAAACAGGCAGCTTTTTAAAAAGCATTATTTTAAATTAACTGCTGATTAAAACATTGCTGACAAAGGTAAAGGTTAACGTTCCCCCTGCACATGTGTTCTATTTGTGTCTGACTCTAGGGGCGGTACTCATCTACATTTTCAAGCCAAAGAACCAGTGTTGTGCAAGTCCGTGGCCGTGTGGCCAGCATGGCTGAACGCATTTCTGTGCATTGAACACTGTTTACCTTCCCGCTTTTTACGGCGGTACCTATTTATCTACTTGCATTTTACATGCCTTCAAACTGCTAGGTTGGCAGGAGCCGGGGTTATCAGCGGGAGCTCGCTCTGCTGCGTGCCACCCGGGATTCAAACTGCCGAGCTGCCGACTTTGCAGCTAACAATTTCAGCGCTCTAGCCCAGTGAGCCATCACACTCCTCCATTGCTGAGAAAGCACCCCATGAAAAGAGGTCTTTCTCTTTTTTTTCATATATGGGAGGACCGTTTCTTCTTATGATACAAGTACATGGGGGTGATTACGGCCAGGATTGTCAGTACCATTCCCCTTTTAACATTCCCCCTTTGAACAAATAATAGAAAATAAACAACTCCTGCAAATGTTGAGATGCATAAATATGGAAAAAGGTGTGCTTGTTTAACCCTGTTTTTGGTTCCCTTTTGGAATAAACAAATACTGCTGTAGGAAGGATAAATTGGTGGTTCCTGCCTCCTACCATGTAAGAAGAAGGGCTTTCTGGATTTTCCACTACACTGTTTATTACTAGATTTACTTATTTCCTTGCAGCAAAGCTTTCTTGTGGTTTGAAAAATCAATTTTGGCATTGCAACATGAAACCCAGAAAGTGGTTTAACAGGCTGAGCCACTAGCAGTGGTTGGCTGAAACTTGTTTCTGTTATGTTATAAACAAGAATTTCCAGAAGTGTGCTATTGTTTACATACACATGGAACACAAGTACTGTATGTCTGTTGAAATGTTAGTTCCATTTGCTTCCCTGACAAACACAGCGTGGCACCTTAAAGACTAAGTGCTATCTCTTTTCATGTGAGTTTTCATAGACAAGTCCACTTCTTCAGACAGACAAGTGGGTTATCTGGAGAACTGTTATATATTTATACTTGGAACCATCACTGGAAGACACTATACTGTAGTTTTAACAAACAGACTATTTTTCTGTGTGCACTAGCTGCTGATTTTGTGGCACTCCACACCTGGCACTGACTTTATATCCAGTACCCCTTTCAGGAAGGATTGTTGCTTCTACAAGACACACAGCACAAATTGCTGTTCTTTTTACACATCTCACTCACAAACAGGGTTATGCCATAATTTTCCAAGCTCTAACTGTGTTAGTCTATGCAAGCACTATAACAAAAAATACAAAACCAAGAGAAAAAAAATAGACATCATGGACCCCTAAAGACTGACTGCTACATTTTAATAATGCAATATTTGTAGAACACATCCACTTCATCAGACATATGAGTCAGAAATGAACACAGGGACCACATGGCAAAACATTTCTGCTAGGCTTTAAGTTAAAGAAACAAGGGTATTTCAGTGCATTCCTGCTTAGCAATGATTAATGGCCTCTGCATGGTATTCAGTCCTTTTGAAGTCTGTTTCGATAGACAACAACAATGATTAAAAGAAATAACATGCATTAATGCAGAAAATGGCAAACTTTACCTTTGAACCCTGCTCTACCAAGAAGAAAGAAATCATGAGTTGAGAAAGAAATTGTGCCCGTTGTCTTCAAGTATACCACTTGTGCTCCTACAACGTTACCTCTGTTTTTGGTCTAGAACTCTCAGACATGGGGTTCTTGGAGCCCCCCCCCCCAAAAAAACCTTCCCACATTTTGTTCCAGTTAGAAGAAGCAGATGCAGGCCCATACTTTTCTCATAGGCCTGAATTCCCACTTAGGTGTTTGTAGGAGCCCAGTCTTAATCTCCCGGTGCTGGTGCTTGGAGCAAACACTTTCTGAGCCTGCCCATCATAGAGTAAGACACTTAATTCAGGTGGCAGATGTTTGGTGATGGCAACAAGGTGCAACAGAAGATTCTCTCTCTCCCCCCCTCCGCCCCCAGTACTAACAAGCTACCTTTCATCACCAAGGCAAGAGAACCAACTTGTTCTTCAGTTCATGCAGGGAAAGATGTTGGGCCATCCTCCAACACGGCTCCTTGTGCTGTATCACTATCAGGCGAATGGCCCTCTGCTTGTTACCACACAGTTGCCAGCCCCCCTAATGCCAGCCAAGAAAAGTTTGAGGATGAATTTGCTTATAACAGATCCAAACTCTTTCAATATTATGGCATTATTCTCTGTTTGCTTCAGAAGCTCAATGGAAAACATGGCCAAGCTGTTAATCTCTTTCAAGTCTAGCCCTATAATTTAACTAGGCTGTATGTTTAGCTGACTAACACAGTGCTGCTATTAGACCCACATTATTGATCTCATGTAAGTAAAGTTTTCTTATATACCTCTTTTGTAAGTGTTATTAATACTACAATTCCATAAACACTTACCTAGGCATACGCTCAGCAGAACACTGGGAGATTTTTGAGCAAGCATCTAGAAGTCTAGACCGTGAGGTTGTGAGTAGAGAACCTAATGGTTCCTGGTTCAAATTCTTTCTCAGCCAAGAAATTTTCTAGGCAAAACACTGTGTCTAATCAAACATTATGAGAAATGTATATTCCCTGGTGTTGCAACTTTTTCCTTCTAGGCACATAATTCCTCTAAAGCTCTGTGCCCGAGGTATCAGACGTCTAATGAAGACCAAATTTTCTTCCTAATGACCAACAACCAAAATAAAATAAAGGAAAATAGAAAGAGAGAAAAATAGAAAAATGGGTTGTTGCTTGCATCCTCCTTTTAAAATGATATTTAGGGTTGACTTGTATTTTAAACTTTGTTTTTGTTTAATTTGCTTTTGGCAGAGAGGCAACTCCCAAAGATAATGGGATCTATATCCAAGCAAACATGTACTGAATCCCACTGTTTGTCCACTGTTTCTGCAATGAGATCATGGGTGCAGCACAAAGAGGACTCTCCCCTTTATTAATTTTTAAATAAATGTTATTTATCCAATTTTTATATGGCTCCATTAGAGCAAGCACTGCACTGAGTGGTTTATGGAAGACTATAATACCCAACAATTACAAAAGATAAATTCCAAAACAATACAGTGATACAGCAGATAATAATTATAACCATAAAAAGGAATACCCCTATAAAATATATAATTGAAAGGGTTGCTGCTTACAGAATTCTGGAGATTCAGTTATTAAGGTAAAGGTAAAGGTTCCCCACACACATGCAACTCTTGGGGTGGTGCTCATCTCCGTATTCAAGCTGAAGAGCCAGTGTTGTGCAAGTCCATGGCCAAGTGGCCGGCATGGCTGCAAGGAAACAGTTTTTAAAGGCAGCTTTAAATAATTTCATCTTTACTATATTCCTAAACATAAGAAGGGAAGGAGCTTGCATATCTCTGTCAGCATTTTATTCAAGACTAGGGTCCACAGTTGAAAAGGCAGAATTGCCAGTGATTACGTTTTGGGCCTCCCTTGGTGTATCAACCGTGAAAAACATGGAGCAAGAGAAGTAGATTGGATGGATAGCTGAATTCTGCTGCTCGGCAATTCTTTTTCAGTTAGGGCTGCAATTAGGCAATCAACTGCAGTCCAGGATTTCTGCAAGCAAGTAACTTTCTTAAGTGCCAGGGCAGAGATTTGGGCTATAACCTATTTACCCTGAAGTGAAGCTTTTTAGGCCTGAGTTTCAGAGAGCTGCAAAAAAGTGAACAAAGTGAGAAGCAGGAATTAAGATCGAGGGAAACACTAGAGCTAGCCAATAAGGACTAAGCACTCATGTTAACAGTCTCTAAAAGTACTAGGAAGCCATTCAGAGGGTACTGTTTTGATAGCACACCATGTCGAGCGGCAGCCCACTCCAGTGATTCAGTGGTTTGTGATAACCCCACATTGGCTATGACCTTAGTCCCATTGCTAGCTCAAATTACAATAGATACAGTCCACTGAACGAACTGATCTATCGTGGGTCAACAGCTAACTGGATGAAACTCTAATTGGGAAGTAATAATTGTACGCAAGCCCAAGTCTCTATGTACACCCACAGAACAATATAGATTTAAATCTTGGTGGCGTTCAGGCTTGTTCTAGTGGAGCATTTGCTCCAATTAAAGTAGGGGGTATAAGACTACTTGTACTAGTGGTTCTCAACCTGTAGGTCCCCAGATGTTCCTGGACTACAACTCCCAGAAGTCTTCATCACTAGCTGAGCTGGCCAGGATTTCTGGGAGTTTCAGTCTAGGAATATCTAGGGACCCACAAGTTGAAAACCACTGATTTAGATACAACATTGGTATAAGACCACGGGCATGGTCCCAGGCTGGAGACAATGATTAAATGATTAGATTCTAGATTGTTGAGTTGACTACCCTGCTATTGGGCCTACTGTGCTGAGATGATTTTACCTGCTCTGGTTTTGGTTTAAAGGTTATATTATTGTGTTATGTTTGCTCTTGCATTCATGCTTTTATTGCCTTTTTATGTTTTTATTCTGCATTTATGCTGAATTGGTATAGGAATGTATTTTGTATTTTGTCTGGTCAGTGACCAAATAAAGATCTACTACTACTACTACTACTACTACTACTACTACTACTACTACTACT
>JAHTLZ010000330.1:18092771-18119906 GCA_023846285.1 Phrynocephalus versicolor | reverse complement strand
CTACTACTACTACTACTACTACTACTACTACTACTACTACTACTACTACTACTACTACTACTACTACTACTACATTAATGCCAATTCTAATCTAACAAATGCAGAGGGAGTTGAGGCGGGTACTGCCAGCAATAATCTGGCAAATTTATTTTGAATTACTTCTAAGGGAAATAAATTTCCAGTTCCCCAAATTTCAGCGCCATACAGGATTTGGGGGATTTGCTTGGTTTTATAAATCTCACTTGTGTGTGTGTGTGGGGGGGACCAAATGTTCTCCTCTAGTCCTGCAGAAACTAACTATGCCAAATGTGGCTTTTTCGAATTTCTGTTTTGCAAAATCAGTTTGCGATGCCCAGGAGCCGGACTGGTGAAACATCACACCACAATATCTAAAGTGAGTTACCTGTTCCAATATTCTCCCATCTGTTGTCCATTGATGGACTTGAGATCTTCTATTGAAAACCATAATTTTGGTTTTCTGATAATTGACATTAAGGGAATTTTCTTTACAATAGTTACTAAATTGCTTCAATAACTTTCTAATTCAGGACCTATTTGTGTGGGGGATAGTAACAGAGTATCATCCGCATAGAGTATTATTGAACACTTTCCCACCTACTCTTGCAGGGAAAAATTGTAGTCCTGATAAACCCAACCACCATGTTGTTGATATACAAATTAAAGAGCAATGGGGCAAGAATGTAGCCTTGATGAAGACCTTTAGATGTTTTAACCCTGTTAGAAAGTTGGCCAGAGATGCCAACTCTAACTTTTAGGGAAGAGTTGGTATACAGATATTTAATTCTTTCTAGCAAAGTTAGGTCTATTTTAAGATTTGTGAGTTTTTCCCACAAGTGACTTCTTGGGATGAAATCGAAAGCAGCTTTGAAGTCAATAAATGCCACATATAATTGACCTGAGGATATTACAGAGTATTTATTGATTAAGTGATTTAGCAAAAGAATATAAGAAGTAAGAACAAGCCTGATGGGACACAATTGTTTTTACAGCACTGGTGATTTTGATATTTCCCTCCCCTTCTGCAGATTTCCATGTGATCCTTTGTGCTTTCGTTGTATCTTTCCTTGCTTTTTGTGTTCTGCACAGTAGCCAAGCTGCAAGAGGGGAGCCATATTTTTAATCTTTTTTGGAATCCATTTCAAGGGTTCCCTAAGGAAAAGCTCTTTTGAAGACAAGTCCAGTTTGGATAGGATTACCAAGGGACAAACTACAACCCAGTGTTGGAAATTTTGCCCTGCCAGCATGAGTCCATAGAGATATCTGCAGCAATACCAGCCTGAAAACCTTTAACACTCACATTGCGATTCATGTCAAGGTAACCTCGAGTAAGAGAGCAGGTTAATATGCTCAATGACAAAATCTGATTCCCCTGCAGAACCCCATGCAGAAGTCCTTCTGCATCTTGCATTTGTGGAACTCAAATAAAGCTTGTTCAGTGGTATTCAGATCTTGGCACAGACACCTCAAACTCATGACTATCCTCATGGTAAAAGCAAGAAAACACTGTTTAAAGTCACTGTAGGCTCATTTAGGGGAAACTCAACTTCCCTTTTCATTTATTTTGGCATGCATTGGAGGCAACATCATAATCGTTGTCGTCATCATCATCCTTGTTGTTGTTGTTGTTGTTATCGTCATCATCATCGTTGTCGTTGTCGTCATCATCACCATCATCATTATTTTTGTGAATACAATGAGTGTATATACTGCTTGTGCATCATATGCTGCTGAACTTACCTGGCCTCCAGGGCTGTATTTCCCATTCTATTCTCTTTCACAGCTGCCTAGATGCCCTAAGCACACCCGATCTCACCTGATTTTGGAAGCTAAGCAGTGTTGGACCTGGCTAGTACTTGGATGGGAGACCACCACGGAATACCATGTGCTGTAGGTGCCTGGAGTAGGAACTGGCAAACCACTCCAGTATTCCTGCCAAGAAAACTCCATTGACATGGGGTCACGAAGAGTTGGTCATGACTGCATGACTGCTAAAATATTCATATAAACAAACACACACACACACACACACACACACACATACACACACACACACACACACATTCTCTTTCATCATATGGCAAGAAGGAGAGAGAGGGGGGAGGAAAAAAGGAGTGAAAGAGAGAACATCAAGCCTTGACAAAAAACTTTGGCGAGCTCCCAGCCGGAGATGGATTTTCATTCTGTAGAGGATTGGAATGAAAACAACAATTCCTATTAGAATTGCCTGGGAATTGGACGTCTCTAGGCTTTACACAATTACAAACAACAGCACCTCTTTGGCTGCAAACGGCGTATCTATTTGATGATGATTTAAACAGGTGACAGAACCAGTTGCTGATCACATCAGTGACAATGGCAGTGTTTCTGCCAGAGGAAGTCATCTGAGGTTTACAAGGATCCATTTCATATGCCAGGAATGAAGGAGGACTCACATGGCTACTCGCTGTAATAAAGTCCAACCTCCCAACAGGTTGCAACAGCGTTCTAGCTCAATTTAATTTAGCTGGTCAAATTATTTTTAAAAGCTTGGGTTGCTTTAAAGAAACCAGGTATAGCAGCAAAATCATTACAACAGCATGACACAAATGGAATATAACAATAAAACCTCAAATCAGCCGTCATGAGCAGTAAGTAGGAGGTAAAACATTTCCTGTTGCTTTATTTCCTTGCAAGGAAAAGATTCATCCAAGTTATTTCTGCATGTCTGACTTTCGATAAAGGCAGGAAGAGAAGGAGAATAAAAGGCAGCAAAAAACAACAGAACCACTGTCATATAATGTATATTGATCCCCCACCTCCCCCCCAAAAATTAAAAATAGCTCCGTGGTTGCTCTTTGTGTTATTGCAATTGCCTAGAGATGATCTCTATGTAAATGTCCTGAACTTGGTGTTGGTTATAACAAGCTTCGAGGAGAATTTGGGTTAGAGAGAGAGAGAGAGAGAGAGAAGAGAGAGAGAATGCATCAGAGGGTGTGAATCTACCCTTAGAGCTGAATAGGTGTGTACACCATTTGGCACATGGTGAAGCATTCCTGAGGATATTGTGCAACTTTCTTAGCTTTTAACCCAGCCCCATGGCATTTGTAGGTTCGATCACTAGAATCCATCAGATTTCAGAACAGAGAACCAGTGCGTGCAGCTTGCTTTTTTTACACAATATTCTGTCCTTGACTGGGAGGAGACTGAAATGTACAATGATTATGCCTAGATGCCCTAAGCACATCTGATCTCGCCTGATTTCAGAAGCTAAGTAGGGTTGGCCTTGGTTAGTACTTGGATGGGTGACCACCAGAGAACACCAGATGCTGTAGGTGCCTGGAGTAGGAACTGGCAAACCACTCCAGTATTCCTGCCAAGAAAACTCCAGGGACATGGGGTCACAAAGGGTCGGTCATGGCTGTAATGACACAATGCACACATATGCTCTCATGGTACAGACAGTCCTTTTTAGGTGTAATGAACTCTTATGCAATCCTACCATTTCCGAGGGCTTGGAAGGGCTGCATTTTCAAGAAACTAGTATGGAGCTGTGATAATGTTCACTAATTAATTTACCATAGGTGCTTTTCACCAGCATCCGTGAGCAGGTGGCCATAGCTGGCTTCCTGACATCTCCTTTGAAGCAGTGATTTACCAAAAGTGAGTAACAATCTAAAGAAAGAACATTCAAAGAAGGGAATGAGGAGTTCTGTAATACAGTTTGCCTGAGATCTTGACACCATGCCATTTCTGATCTCAACCTTTATTCTCTGATGCCAGCTCAAAAATGGAAACAGCAGTCTATGAATAGAGAAGAGGTCCCAAGGATGCAGACTCCAGTGGAATGTAGACGGCATAGAGAAAGTAGGCAAATTGGTTATTTCTCAACACAAGGCTTTAGGCATAAGTACATTCTGCTGATTATGCAGCGTAGGGACCTGTAGTGGCTGATTCTGGTCCCCTCTTTGGAAAGTACGGGAAGTTCAAACCACAACAGGGAGGGGCAAACAGTGGCCGCTCATTGACCCTAGAAGTTGCACATGGCTGGGGCTATCTGGCTGTGCACAGTGGTTGAACAGCAACCTGCATCCCCCTTCTACAAGACTTTATCTATGAAGGGAACATTAGCTGTTCTTAAGGACTGGGGAAGTAATCAGTAAGGTGAGTAAGGCAGTGTATATGTTTCCCTCCCACCAGCTATGACCAGAGATGATGATAAGGCACAGTGGTGCAAAAGAGAGGATTAAACACAGGGAGAGTGTTCCCAAGGTAATCCTCCTGTGAAAAATATCCTGAATTTAGCCAGCTCTTGTTAGCTCTCTCCATACATGAAATGGATGAACAACTTGAGAGTTAGGCGCACATAAGATTTCCTGAAACTTCCTGAGAGCAGGAGGAGAAGCTTGATAATTATAAATAAATAGACCAAAAGGCAGACGGAAACGTTGCCATTAACAAGGGAAAAAAAAAAAAAAGAGCACAGCTGCTGTGTGACTTTGAGATACTTAGGTTTAAATCTAATTATTAATCTCTACCAGAATCTCCCCATTGAATTCATATGGCTTAGGGGCTGACAACATGGGAATTGTAGAAGGTCGGATTGCTCTGTTTAAATTCATTTCTAGCATATGTGGCTATTGGGATCCAACCAAAGTGAGACTTTCAGCTTCCAATTTCCCTCCCACATTCCATTTCCCAATATGGTTAAGTGGTTGAAGAAGAGAACTTAGTCACTTCTTGACATTGAGAAATTAAACACTTCCTCTGTGGAGGGACAGGAGAAGGCAGAAATGTTTCCTTGTACTTTTATTTTTTTATTAAAAGCGTATTAGGGCAATTAAAAAAAATAGAAAATTAGAAAGCTTCCTCCTAGAAGGAGGAAATGGGAGTGGGCGTGGGGGGAAAGAGTGTTGTTGCTTTTAGGCAGGCCAAATAACGTCACTAAGGTGCAATATGCCATGGAAGCAGGGACTGCACCAAGGGGCGTACTAGATTTCTAGCCAAACTAAATCAACCCTGTTTAACACACACTAGCCTGCTCAATTGAACCATCTAGCCAAGTCTTTCCATTAGTGTTCTAAGCCCATTCATTCAAATTTAAACTTTGTTAACTGAACGAGACAATTTCATTCAATTTTGTAATGAAAGTGATTTCGTTTGGTATGTACAGTAGGACTCCCGTATCTGAGGGGGATTGGTTCTGGAAGCTCCCACTGATTCTGAAATCTGTGGATAATAGCGAATTCAAAATATATAGTATAGTAAAGGGCGAAGGAAAAAAAACCTCACAGAAAAAAATATTTAACATGAATTATCAGAACCATGAATTATAATGGTGCGGTTTTGTAAGCCAGAGTGCTGCCAGGTGCAGAATCACTGGAGGAGGCTTCAAAGCTTGTGCCAAAATGTTTAAATATTCCATGAGATCCAGGCTCAGGTCCCTGTGAGGCCAATGGGTGAACTTGAGCCAGCTCCTACCACTGTGTTGGACTTTTTTGGGGGGGGGGGCAGGGCCCTTGTAGGGCGACAGGTGAAGTAGGGGACAGCCATGCATTCAGCCTTGGCTCACAAGTGAAAGGGTGGTGAATAACTGTAATTTCTTAAAAAAACACCCCACCCATCCCTATTTCAACTCACTAACTCATGTGCAGAGGCATGTTTAAAACCCGAAATCAAATTTGAAAGACTAAAAGGATTTATGGCATGGATTTATGCTCCTTGCCATGTGGACGATAGTATAGGATGGTGACTACACATATGATCACTACACATAGGCATGTACACTGTTGGCCACACCTGGACATTAAAAGAAGAACCATCTTCTACTGTATGTGGCAACACAAGAATAATATTATGGAGAGAGAAGGTTGTTCACCCCAGCTCCCAGGAAGCTCTCTGACCCTGCTGTTTTCCTGGCAGATGCTTTCATATTTGCCTGCTCAGATGTTGACCTTTCTAAGCAAGAGCCAAACCCAGCTAAGTATTGTTTACCCTCTGACATAGCAAACCCCAAGCTGTGCCATCTCCTGCATTAACTCTTCACAGTGTTTTGCTGGCTTTTTTTTTTAAAAAAAGGTTTTAATCAGCCATCCGCCTTGTGTTTTAACAAGCAGTGATAACGATCCAAACATGCCACCCGCCTTTTCCCTGAGGAATGAATTCCTAGGGTGGGATATGTACACTTCACCCCATTTGTTTGCCAAAGGTAGGGGCGAGGGAAATGAGAAGAATCTGGTGGTAGAGCAAAGCCAACAAGGGAACAGGGACAGCTGGGAAACAGACAGACAGTAAAGGGTTGGACTGGTGTCAAAATGCCATCGCTTAAGCCTGTGGGTCAGCTGCATTTGTGTGTAGTTCTCATGGGCAAAATCCCAGTGTAGTAGTAGTAGCAGCAGCAGCAAAAGTAGCAGCAACAGCAGTAGTAGTTAGATAGCATGCGGCCTGCCCTGTGCATGTTTGTCCCTAGGAAACATTTGAATGAAAATGTTGAGCTCAGGAAGAGACCTTCAATGTATTGTCCGTGCATCAGCAAGCTTGGTTTCTAGCTTTTACAAAGATGCTACGGATAAACAACCCACCCCCCCAAAAAAAAGATAATTCAATCAGCAGCTTTAAAGCAAGATAGCAAAATAGAGCCAATACGATAAGTGTATCTTTGAGTATCAGATGCTGAGGTCTGACAACAGAGGGAAGCTGTCCCTCTATGTCCTGCTTGTGCAGTTCCCTGAAGTCTCTAATGGGCCTGTGTGTAATACTTTCCATTAATAATAATCATGTGCCATCAAGTTGATTTCTTTCCAGTGTGTACTTGATACAGAGTATTCTGAATTGGTTTACCATTCCCTTGGGTTTTTTTGGTGGGGGTGGCATCTGAAGTATGCCTCACCGAGCACCTTGGATAGCTCCCTGAGTTGGGTACTACTTGTCTGCAAATCCAGACATTTGGATTTTAATTCTCCCCTCTGCTCCAAGACTTGAGTTAACTTATGTAGCAGGATGTATAGACTCAAGCTGCAGGGAACCAGAACACCCCAGATGAAGGTAACAGCAAATTACTGGAAAATCCTGGAAAGGTTTGCCATAACTAGGAATTATCTTGATGGCACATAATTGTTATTAATAACTGCCATTTGACCAACACAATGTCTTAAAACATCACACATGCTTTTATGTTCTGCTTCTTGATGTAAGACCTGCTTGACCCCCCCCCCACCATTGCAGAGAGATGGTACCACATACCATCTCTCTGCAATGCTTCTCCTGCTCCCTTGGCTTTGGGAGATGCTTATTAAATTTTGCAATGATCTCCAACACAGCTGCTCATTATTTCTGCCTCCAAGCAGAATCTCCCACCTGGAAACGAGTGTCTCACTTCTTCAGTTTCGCTTGTCCCTTCCTCAGAGCCTTGCCTGCTCTTACCTGACTGCTTGCTTTTCCTCTGTTTTCACAGGAGGAGCTGGTGTGGCGATTGGGCATCCTTTTCCATCTGCAGAAGAGCCTCTCCCATCCTCTCCCCCCCCCTTTTCTTTGGCCATCCTTTTTTGCTCTCCTTTCCCTGGGAAAGGACCCAAGGCGGCTTACAGAACTGAAGGACAATATACAACCCAGAACATTTAAGACATATTCAAGTTTAAGAACAATGAAGTTAAAGAGGCATCATACATAATTAAAAAGGCAGTATTAAGGCTAATGACCGTAGGCAAACAATTAAAAGAAAACAATCCATTATGAGAGAAGTCTTGTTAAATCTCTGTCTCAGCATGTTGGCAAAAGGAAAGGAGAGGAGACCAAATGCTGTCACACTTGGAAGGTTAGCTGATTGATTTCGGTCTCCTTGGGGCAGTGGTTAAATGCCTGGGCTGCAGATAGCGGCTCATGAGGTGGGTAAAATGAGTACCCAGCTTGCTGGAAGGGAAGGGGCAATGTGTGGCCTGCATAATTAAAAACAAACAAACACTGTAAACGTCCAGAGACTACTTGAAGTGGTATGGGGCGGTCTATAAGCAGAACACTTTTTGCTGCATCCAAGTCTGCGCCTTCAGACGCGGAAGGCAAATGCGTGTCCCCCTCTCTTTCGCCCTGGCGAGACTGGCGTCTTCAAGAATGGCTACAGCCAACCAACAAGTGACAGTGGCTTCTTAAAGACGGCAATAATGAGACGACCAAGCTGCTCGTTAAGTCGCTAAGCCAGGTAGACCTGACCTCAATGCTAGGATTTGTTGATGGGGCAACATTGACTCAGCCTCGCGGGCGCGCTGGGCTAATCCCAGACTTCCAAGATTTGGAAACGGTCTAGGGGGGAAAACCCGAAACCTACCCCTGCCGAGAGCGAGGAAGACGGGGAGCAAGAAAGGAGCGAGGGAATAAATAGGGCAATGGCCCGGCAGCCAGCACGCCTACTGAGAACGCCGAGCGAGCCGAGGAGCGCCCGGGGAGGCCAAGGCGCGTGCGCACCCCGGGCTCGATGTTAACGCTTGAGCGCCCGCCTGCTCTCCCTTCGGCCGCGTCTCCGTCTCCGTCCTCGGCCGCACGGTTGCCCTCCTCCGCCTGCCCGGCTTTGCACTCCAGCGGCGGCGGCGGCAGGAGCGGCAGGAGCAGGAGAGCAGCGGAGGCACGATGTCTCGCCTCGTGACTTGGATGCTGGCGGCGGCGGCGGCGGCGGCGGGTGCCGCTCTGGCGCTGGCCCTCCTCGTCCCTGGCGCGGACGCCCTGGGTCCCGGCGCAGGATGGGACCCTGCTCCGGCTCCCCACTTCGCTCGGGACCTCTTCGCCGTCTTCGGGGGCAACCGGAGCCTCTCGTCGGGCCAGCTCGACCAACTGTTGCAGAAGCTGGGAGCGGCGCACCGGCTGCCCCCCGGACCGCCGGACTCCCTGCGCTACAACCAGGTAACGATCCGCTCCTCCCTCCCTTTCCCGACCCTTCACGCTTCGGAAAAGCCCCTCATGTCTTCTGGGGGGGGGGGCGCCCCAGGGGGACCGGAGGCGGCCGGGGGATAGGGTTTCCCCCGCGGTTTTTGAAAAGGTGGGGTTTTTTTCCCCCCCCCCCCCCGCGCACTGCTTCTATTTGAGGGGAACAGAAGTCTTGGGGCGCTACTTTGGGATCGCCCCTGTGGCCCCATGCTCGCCCTCGGATTGCTAGCGGGGCGCATCTTTTGCAGGGGAAACAAACAGGGCTCGTATTAGCACTTCCAAGGATGCAACAAGTTTTGTTTGGTGTATGCCAACTTTGTTGAACTGCCGCGCACTCGATGGACTGGAGCCAGCGACCGCGCTCCAAAGCTCATTGCAAACAACCCTTGTTAGTCTTGGCTGGAAAACAAATTTGTTGTTTTGCTGCCACCCGCTAACATGGCTAACAGCACTCCCCCAGATAATCTGAACAGAAAACACTGTGCTGGATTCCTTATAGGACTGTTAGGATGCTTCCCGACGGGGCTTTTAAAACGGTGTGATCTCCCTGCCTTTTTGCAAGGGTGCTGCGGACCAATACCATCTTCCACGTGTCACTGGCACGTGCTTCCCCATTGGTGCTGCTTCATTTTTCTCTGCATGGGGGTGGGATCCCTTTTGAGAATGTAAAGACAGAATGCGTTTTTCACTGGTAGAACCAGGAGCCCCTTGGCCCAAGCACCTCTGTAAAGTCAACAGTTGACTAAATTCCCCTTTGGTTTACCTGTCCCTGAAAGCAGGTGGCCTACTTACAGCCGGGGTCCTTAGTGATGGTCTGCCCATGACTCTGTTGCACTCCCTGTTCTCCCTGCTTGCTCATGCCAGAGCAAGAGGGATCTTCCCCCACATCCACTTTTTAAATAATTTCCCTGTTTCTATTCTTTCTCTCATCTCTCACATTCTCACTGCCATCTCAGTTGCTGAGGTTGGCTACCATCAGAGCATACATATTCCCACATCTCTCTCACTGGGTAGATTAACCGTCCTCTCTTCAAGACCAGACAGTCTCTGGTATTAATCATCCAGGAACTCCACCTTCCACTTATTCCACATTTAGCCTTGATCTTCCCTTCAATGATGTAAATTACTGCAGTATATTTTATTTGTTATGAAGAATTTTATGTCCCAAGTGATGACCACGTGTGTTACTTAATAATCAACCCATTTTTTGTTTTAATCCAGTGATTAATTTGAAATTTATTGGATATAGAGGATTATTCTGTAATTCCGCATTTCAAAAGCATTTGTTCTATCGAGTGTCTCCTTAACAGTTCAAACTTCACATGCATATTGGAAGATTGACCGTATGTTGTGCTTGACCATCCTCAGTGTCCAAGTTATGATGTCCTCACCCTCATTGTCTGTTCTGTCTTCCATTGGCTGCAATAGGAGGGAATGACCCCCAACTCTAGGGCTGTTGTAGCTTGAGTTAGGGATTGTTTTGGGATATGGAAGGTTGTAGGATTCTATGCATCAATGCCTCCTTTTACTAGAACTTGTAAAAGTTACTTTTTTGGACAGTAGCTCCTTTGAACTGCTATTGTAGACTGAGACTGTGACTTGGGTTGTAACCCCACCCCCATCTCCAAAAAAACATCCTAATGGTTAGTGACCTTTGGGTAGTGGGTGGCATACAAGCTAAATAAATAAATAAACAAATAAACAAATAAATAAATAATATTCCAAAAGTCCTGCCTCTGTATCTCAGAATGCCACATTTACACCTCCATTGTTGGTGGGGGACACTTCCAGTGTGGAACCTGTTTGCCAATGGTAAGGAATAGACATGGGCACGACTCAGCGAAATTTTCATTTTCGTTTTTGTTACGCAACGAAAACGAAAACGAAAATGAAAATTTTCCAAAAAAAAACAAAACGGAAACAAAACGTAAAACTTTGCTGTGTTTTTCATTTTCGTTGCAGCAAGTACATTGAACTGAAAAGAATGCTAACAAAACAGAAATTTTTCGTTTTCGTTTTCGTTTTTCGGTTTCGTTATGCAACGAAAACAAAAACGAAAATTTTCCAAAAAACAAAACGGAAACGGAAACGGAAACGAAACGGTCCTCTCAACGAAAAACAAAAAACAAAAAAACTATTTTTTTTTGAGTCGTGCCCATCTCTAGTAAGGAAGGACCTCCCGAGGTGGGCGTTCCATCTTGTCAACGTTACTTCTTTGTTGCTGGCTGATCAATTCTGCGACTAGATGCAAAGAAGGCTTGTGGGCAGAGTGGAGAGATGCTGTCCTATACACGGAATGCTCCCCATTCCAGTCATAAACTGCATCTGACTGTAATGTATATATAACAATTTATGCCAGAGCAGACAAGATCAATCCTCACCTTTGTTTTTAGAGAATGTCCCTGTACATCTTAAGTGAGGCATTGCCTTTTTGTGTGCCTGGGAGATTCCAGAGGATTTATTTGTTAGATTTATATTTCACCTTCCCTTCAGGACATTCTTGGCAGTTCAAATGGCTCTCCTCCTCCTTCCTTTGTCTTCTCAACAAGTGTGTGAGGTAGGCTGGGCAAGCTGAAAGAGAATGATAGGGTCAAGGTCCTTCACTGAATTTCATGTCTCAATGGGACCTTGTTCTAGGTGCTCATCAAACACTCTAGCTACTGCACCACAATGGCTCTCAGATGCTACTTGCCATATTCAGCTGCTCTACATATGAGTTTTCCCAGAAATAGTACTTTTTGTCTGAATAAACTGATTCATTGTACTGGTTGGTTAAGGAAGTTGTCCTATACAAACCTACTTGGGAGTGAGCCATGCTGCATTGAAAGGGGCATATTCCTTAGTAGATGTACGTGGAGTCACACCAAATCATAGAATCATAGAATCATAGAGTTGGAAGAGACCTCGAGGGCCACCCAGTCCAACCCCCTGCCATGCAGGAACCCCCATCACAGTGCTCCCGACAGTTGGCCATCCAGCCTCTGCTTAAAAACCTCCAAAGAAGGAGACTCCACCACCCTCCTTTGTGGCAGCATATTCCACTGCCAAACAGCTCTAACCATCAGGAAGTTCTTCCTAATGTTCAAATGGAATCTCTTTTCCATTTGTAACCAGCTGCTCTAACCAGTTGATTGGTTAAATGTTGAAGGCTGAATTATCACACATGGTGCTGAAAATGCTTTGGATCCCCTTTCTAGTGCCACCATGTCAATTCTGACTGCAGAAGGACAACCCGTTTCAGGGTTCTCTAGATAGAGAATACTCCCAAGTGATTTACCAACACTGTCTTCTGGGGGCATCTTGGGACCGTGTCGCTCGCCCAAGGCCACACAAGCTGTCTTTTCTTCCTCGAGGCACAGTAGGGGATTGAACTCCCAAACTCTGACTCTGCAGCCAGAAACTGAAACCACACAAATATGCAGCCAGCATGTTTGCCTTCATTGGAATCTATTGATTTAAGATAGCTAAAATTAAATGGAACTTTCCCAGCTAGTGTCATCAACCCCCAAAAAATTTACATTACAGGAGTATAGAAATCAAAAAGCATCTTGAGTGTCAGGCAGCAGAAGAAATTTCCCCCTTATCCCTGTTCTTAGAGCACACACCAAAAGTTACTTTATCACTCTCATATCATGCTTTAAGGTTCTGGAGTCCAGAGATACCTGACAAGGCCCTGTGAAAAACTGACTCTTAAACTACACAGCAGTTTGTTCTTATGGAGGAGCAACCCAGCAGCAGCCTTGGTGCCCTGTGTGTTCCTCTCATATTCAGGGGCTTCAAAAGGGTAGAAATGAGCTGTGTTACTTAAGTGCTGAATCAGACACAGGAACTAGCAATACAGTAATACCTCGGATAACGAATGCCCCTTATAATGAATTTTTCAGATAACGAATCGCAATTTCCAGGTATAGGGCTGCCTCAGATAACGAATTTTCCCTATGGGCTGCCTCAGATAATGAATCGCAATTTCTAGGCATAGGTCTGCCTCGGATAACGAATTTTCTCTATGGGCTGTCTCGGATAACGAATTTTCACTATGGACTGCATCGGATAATGAATTTCCAGCATGCATTGGTTAAAAAGAGTTATCCCAGGGGGCATTGCATCTGTACCCTTAAAGTGCACTTTATAAAGAATTTTGAGCAAAAAACCAGGTATCTGTGTCATTTTCCTAGGCTCTGGAACAGATTAATTGGTTTTCCTTTCATTCCTATGGGAAACCGTGTTTTGGATAACGATTTTTTTCGGATAAGAAATTGCCTCAGAGAACGAATTAAATTCGTTATCTGAGGTACCACTATATTGTCATTAGCACTCTCTACTATTGCTGTTAATTCTGTTATTTGGTTATTACATGTCTCAAGGTGTTTCTCCTTAACCTAATAGGATTTTCAAAATATGCAGGATATTTATTTAGTGGCTTATTATTGCCACACACCATAGGAGTTTCCATGAAACAGCAAAGACTTGAGTCGGGGCATCTTGAGAC
Organism: Phrynocephalus versicolor; assembly: GCA_023846285.1. Lineage (NCBI taxonomy): Eukaryota > Metazoa > Chordata > Lepidosauria > Squamata > Agamidae > Phrynocephalus > Phrynocephalus versicolor. The sequence continues at coordinate 18,106,507 of JAHTLZ010000330.1, read as the reverse complement.
CTTTTCCTGACATAATCCATTGCTCCCTGCTGGCTCACACTCATTTTGTACAGCCTCAGTAAGAGGTTTGCAAAAATGGAGGGAAGTTCCTTGTTAGGCCAAAACTTCTGGAATTCCCTGGGCAGTATCACACTGATTCCAAGCTTTGCATTTTAAATGGTGCAGAGTCTGTATCAAAGGGTATATGATAAATAGTCAGATGCTCAATAATGGTAATGTAAAGAGAAGATAAGAACATAAGAACAGCCTTTCTGGAACAGGCCACAGCCCATCCAGGTCCAGCATTCTGTCTCACACAGCGTCTCACCGTTTACTTCAGGGTATTCCCAAGCAGATGTCTTCACCTGCTTATGATTCCCTGCAAATGGCATTGAGAGATATCCTGCCTATCTCTCCAACCTGGAGGTTCTCCTCAGGCATTCATAAGATACCCTTGTTATCTGTGAACTTGTCTAATCCTTTCTTACAGCTGTCAAGGCTGACAGCTCTCACCACTTCTTCTGGCAGATAATTCCATAGACCAGTGATCCTGTGGGTGAAACAGTACTTTCTCTGATTTGTTTGAGATCTAGACACCCAAAAGTTTCATGGAGTGCCCCCTAGTTCTAGAGTTGTGTGACAGGGAAAACAGTTTTTCCTTATCTACTTCGCCCATACTGTGTATGATTTTATAAACTTCAATCAGGTCACCTCTTAGGCGCCATCATTCAAGAAGTGCCCAGACAGAGGCTGGGAGGGCAGGCAAACCATAAAACTGCAAGCTGACATATCCAACCAGTATGGGGAGGGGCCAGGTAGTGGGGAGAAGAGTCTGTGGGCTGCTTGAAATTTGCAAATGGGCTGAATCTGGCCCTCGAACCTCACTTTGGACATGTCTGACAAAGTGATCCCAGTAGGGCTTTCAAGGTACTGAGGTACAGTATTTAAGAAGTGTTTTAATCAGTTTTATCCTCCAGGAATTTCCATCACCAAGTGAGCATTCCAACCTATGTCTCCCAAATCCAAGTCCATCACTCTATCCACTACACCTCACTGCTACAGCATGTACTTAACTTAGTATACACTATAATCCTGAGACTTGATCTTATGGTTTCTCTATGTAGCAGGTCTCTGCCTGAATGGAATCAGTGATGGTCCTGGAATGTTGGTGTGTAGGGTGGAAATTAACATCACAAAAAGGCCAAATTAAATATATATATATATCTTGGCATAACCCTTTATAGCAGCGCCAGACTGTTCAGAATAGAGATTGGAAGCAGTAGATTGTAAAAACAAGGAAACATAAGAGGTGAAAACAATAACAGTTCAGTTAGTATTTGAATGTGTGCAAAGTGTGCAGCTTTTTTAAAAAAGCAATGAATTGCTGATATCACAATACTGTAATTGTATTTTATGTGTAGAACTTCAAGGATGCAATTTGATGCAACTAATGAAATAGACTACAGTGGTACCTCTTAAGACAAATGCCTCGTAAAACAAAAAGCTCGCAGGAAGAAAAGAATTTATGGGAATCAGCATGCTTCGTGTGACAAAAAATTCCCTATGGGATGCTTTGCAACAAGACAAAAAACCCATTTTGCATTTACCCAGGAAAAAATTGTTATTTTTGTCTTTATTCTAGCCTCCAGAATGGATGAATCCATCCCCAATGCATTCCTATGGGAAACTGTATTTTGTAAGACAAAATATTCATAAAATTTTGCGACCCATAGCTTCTGGAATGGATTAATCCATTTTAATGCATTCCTATGGGAAACCGCGTTTTGTAAGAGAAAATTTTCTTAAAACAAGTTGACCCGTAGAACGAATTAAATTGGTTTTAAGAGGTACCACTGTATTTCATAAAAGCCTGTGAGATAATGCAATTGTCAATCTTGAAGCTTCCACAAGACTGCTTGTTGCTTATGGAGTAGCACAGATTAAATGGAGTGATTTAGGAATAATAATAACAGGATTCAGCCTTCTTATTTACTCCTGTGCAGATGTAATGCCCCAAAGGCAACCCTACAGCGGTCTGTTCAAAGGTGTGATTTGTTTAGTTTGGTGAAAGGGAACTCTCAGTCAAGGGGTTTGTGGATTAAAGTGTTACTCATTTAGAAATATAAATTCAAATGGCCACTGGGGAAGCAAACTAGACCAGCCCTGTTGAGTTTGTCCAGGGAAGAATACTCATTTTGTCTCAGCTGCTTACATTCCAGAATCCACGTACTGGTGAAAAGATCCCAGAGAGCAAATAGCTGATACCTTTGGACTAGGTTTTAAAAGGGTCATCTTTGTTCTTTCCGAGACATGTAACCCTACAAAATTCAGTTGGTCACACTATCCAAAGAAAGGCTTATTTCAGTCCTGAAGGATTTCAAAATTCTAATGTGTAAGGTTTGTGATGGAAAAGAATGAATGGTGAAAGCGGACATACTGCTGAACAGAATATTCAATGTACAGTATTCTGTTCAAGTACCTTAGACATTGGATCATGCTTTTGCTAGGAGAGCCAGCCTATATAGCATTGGGAAAGCTGCACAGTCCCTGGGCAACCACTTCCGAAGAAGAGAAGGGTAAACCACTTCTATTCTTTACCTGGAAAAGCCTGAAAAGGATTCACATTATATCAGAATTGACTTGACAGCAGATGATGATGATGATGATGATGATATGTTTGCATTAAAATTTATTTATCAAATTTATTCAATTTCTATCCTGCCCATTTGGTAACATGGCCACTCTGGGTGGCAGTGCTCTGGGTTTTTTTTTGGCCATAATTTAACTTGGACAAGGCTGAATGGAGCTATAAATGGGCATTGGGTATATATCAGTCTCACATGACTTGTTATTAACCAACAGCGTGGCAAAGCCCTGGCTAGTCGCTTCGTGTCAAATGAATGAAGCTGTGCTCTCAGATGTTGATCCTACAGAGTACAGGTTGCCATCTCTGGCTATATGGTTCTGATTGGAGTTTGGGAAAGTTACTTTTTGGATGGTGGCTCCCAGGATCTCCCAGCTGAGATGGCCAATGACGATTGTTGCTGTGGAATTCTGTGAATGGTAGACCCAAAAGTAACTTTCTCAAGCTCTAGTTCAGATACGGTTGGTCTATAATGCCCAGTGACTTCAGCATAGGCTACACTGGCTAAGGGTGATGGGGGATGCAGTTCAAGAACATCTGCAGGGTGAAGTTACTCATGCTGTTTCAGTGTCTAGCTACACGTTATACGAGAGATCTATCATGAAGGGAAATTCTGGATAGACTGCTCCTAGCACTACCAAGCAAAAGACTTTGTGTAGCTATTCTGCTGGTCTCTCTTTAACAGATTTTCTACGGTGCTAAACAGAGGGAAATGTGGTAATGATATATAATGGGATACACAGGGAACATCTGAATTCTGTGTGCCATACTTTTTTCACACCTCACGATTTTCCAGTCGAATTGCCTCCTTGCTGCTTCTCTTCCAGCTGTTCTCTGCCTCATGGTAGGAAAGGTGCACATCGTTGCTATTTGAGGAACTCTCCCATGGAATAAACAGCCTATAGATGGGCCCAAACCATAGTTCGGCTGCACAGCTGTTCTGCAGGTGCCCTGGCTTCCCTTGCCCTGCCTCTAGAGCACCCTAGAACAGCTCTGCAGCTGGACCATGCCAAACCACCAAACCGCTCCTTCCAAGCCTTGGAATAAGCATTTTTCAAAGAGAAAATATGAAAAACCTCTCTACAATTGTTCCAAAAACAAAACGGAAAAAAGAGGAAAGAAAAGGTTTAAAAAAACACAAATAAGAGAAAAGCAAGAGTGGCTTAAATCATAACAGATTTTCTCTAGAGCCCTTTGCCCCCCGAGGACGGAGAAACGGTGCGAGACTCGGTGATGGGTAGAACAGGGCCAAGGTTTATTAGCCAAACCAGAAATTAGCCAATTAGTTTAATCAGTTAACGCCAATAAATGCCAAGCACATATCACAAAGGAAGGGGCAACCACAGTGCGGAAACCGTAAGGGGCCAGGGGGTCAGGGTAGGACCTCCCCCCTGCTAATTTGTTCGGGTGAGTGCAGAGCCCCGCGGGGGTGCCAAGTTTAAGTTGGCGCCCCCCCAGGGGCCGGCAAGCGCTATGTATCCTCCCCCAGAGGACGAGTGCCCTCCCAAGGCCTCTCACTTCCCCCGGGGTAGGATGAGAAAATTTACTCCTTCCCCCCACCCATGTGCTGTAATCTCCTGATTCTCGGCACCCGCAGGGTTCGGAGTTCATAGCTTTATGTGATTAATACTCACCATCTGTAACTGCTTTTCCACACTACCCGCCTCGCAGGGATTCCTTGGCCAAGGAATACCCAACCCGACCCGGCTGCGAGTGGGGGATAGGCGAAAAATCCCGGCCCAAGACGGCCAATCCCTCAGGCCGGGCAAAAAATTCCTATCCGGCCCCAACAGGCGACCAGTGACCTCCCACTCGCTGCTCTTCGAGGGTGGGTGGGTGGGTGAAGCCGCAGAGAAGAAAGAGGCCGGGCCGGGAGGGGGTGGTGGCCTTAAATAGGCTACTCATCTTGCGCCGCCCTCTCCCGGCCTTGCGAGACCGGCTGGCCAATCTCACGCCGCCCCATCCCGTGCGGCAAAGGGGCTCCGCCCCCGTAAGTACGTGGCAGAGCCGGCCATTATGTCCGTTCAGAACATTCTAAGGCAATCAGTCAAAGGCATTTTCTTGAATTTTAGCCAGTGGGGGAAAGAAGGAAAAGAAAAGGAGGAAAAAAATAAGGCAGAGAGAAAGGAAGGGGACTGGACGTGTCTTAAGAAGAATGAGAGATTGTCCTCTCCTCTCATCAGATTTGCTTATATTATTTATATAGTCTGCAGTGTTGATTCTTACCAATAAATGCCTATATGGCTTGGAATCCAGGTCTATCATTTCCACATTAGTCTTCATCTACTGCTCTTTTTTTTTTTTACATGGCCTGGCTATCAAAGAGCACAGTGATGCTCATGTACAACAGGTATGTGTACATTGCTGAGAGTTGTATATATACTGTTTATCCTTGACTATTCCGATTGAAAGCTATTGCCTTTAACATTTCAAAAATGGAAACTACAAGGATGTAACATTAACCATGCAAACTTCAAGCAACACAACCTGCTTTGAAAAAAAGAGCTACTGCCTGAATGCTTTAAAGATATGTTACAATTTATTTCTGTTGGAGCAATGGATATTTTGAGATTCCAATACTGCAAAAGGAATCTTGATCTGTTTATATACAGCTTCAGAATAAAAGCCACCCAGGAGCACTAATGATGTCGGTTTGAATTCCTATTAATAGTTCTGAGGAAGAAACACGTCCCTTCATCACTGTTTTAGTCAAATACCGTCTCTAGAAAGATGAAATGTGTAAAAGACCAATTGATGGGAAGAGCTGAGGATTCCAACCACTTGGGCACTTGAATTTTTATGAGAGCAAACATTTGAGAACAACTGCTGGGCTTCATGTCTTCCATATTCATAATGTTTTCTCTTGCCAGCGAGACAATCTGGAGTTGTCTCTACATTTTTGGAATTGAGATTCTGCAAATCGCCATGGCCTATGCCAATGATTGTGGGAGGCATAGTCGGTAGCAGCTGGAGTGCACATGTGATACATATGCAGAAATGGTTTCATTTAGGACTGCACTTAGGAGAGCTCAGTAGTTAGGCATCTGGCTGTGAAAATGGAGGTTGGGAATTCAGTTCTCCTCTATGCCTCCTTGATAGTGATCCATAGGGCCTCTTTGCAGTTCTAAGATGAGAGAAGTCACCTAAGCCATTTTGACTAAATTTGCCCAGAACAAGGCAAGGGGCCACATGGGCTAAGATCAAACACAGTGTGCCTTGCAGCACCATATAGAGATTGAGATGAAGCACGGCGGGTCCAAGCAATTTCTCTTAGAATTAACCCCAGCCATCTCTCCTTGTCATTTAATCCATCTATAATTTCATTTCCTCCAACCTAAAGAATGAGAAAGATGAACATAGACTGGTATTCCAGATAACTTTGCCCCTATATCTTCCCTATGATATTTGCATTCTATCCAAACAATGAAGGCCTAGTTATTTCATAGCCTTCTGCAGCAGATAACTCTACTGCTGATGCTTCCTAAGGAGCCTCGTGATGCCGTGGTTAAATGCCTCTACTGCAGGTAAAACTGTGCTCATCACCTGGGGTTCAATCCCCGGTAGTCAGCTCATGGTTGACTCAGCCTTCCATCCTTCCGAGGTCGGTAAAATGAGTACCCAGCTTGCTGGGGGGTGGGCAATGTGTAGCCTGCATACTGTAATTAAACTGTAAACCACGCAGAGACTACTTGAAGTGGTATGGGGCGGTATATAAGCAGAACACTTTGCTTTGTTTTAATTTTGTTTTTCATTCTTGTTGGAGTATAGCACCAGTGTGTGTAACACTTGCACACAACCAGTGATCTGAACTGGTATGAGGAATAATATTCAGATAGACATCTGGCTATGTTCCCTGTAGGCTTTTCTAGCCTGACAGACAGATTGGTACTGTTAGGCTTTCTCCCTTACTCCTTCTTGCTCTGAGGTCATTCTCTGTTCTTTTTCATTCCTCCATTTAGTTAGAGAGGTAGACCTATGGGCATGGAAGAGGTTTTGGTAAAGATCCTTTAATACTGTTTTCCTTCTGCATTCTCTCCAAATGGATTTCCGAGTTCACAGATACGGAGTGTTCTTTGGGCCTTTTCACACGACCCCTAAACTTCGCGGCAAATGGCTCCCAGCTCTAGAGCTTAAAATTGTTTCCCCACCAGCTCTGGAGTTTACAGAAAATTAAGTGCTACCACTCCCACCTAAGCGCGTCCCAGCGCACTTTTCAGGTACCTGCTCTCCGGGGGTGAAAATCCCTGATGCGGATGTAAAGGAGTGAGTGCCGGGCTCTCCTCGCTTCTGTTTGTTTTTGTTTTTTTGCCCCCCCCTGCCCCTTTAAGAGACAGGAATCAGGACGACGACGGGGCTCGGGGCGGCTACCGGCAGACGGAGGTGAGCCTGCATTTTTCCTCTCTTTTTTTCTCCCTCCCCTCACACAGACAGGAGCAAGGAAGTGCGGAGGGGGTGGGAACACAGGAAGAGCAACGAACCCCCAAGATCTCTGGTCCAAATTTAAGTGGCCAGCGGATCTTAGGGGTCATGTGAAAAGGCTCTTTGTTGCTCATTATTAATCTCATTGGTGATTCTTGTTCTTTGGTAGCCCCAAGTGCTGTAGTGGATCACTGCCCTGTGGCAGCATATATGAAATAATTCTAAGAAAACTGACACACATTTCACGTTCTATTGCAGTGCATGTCCGCTGAAGACATCTTTTCTGTGCATGGCATGTCAAACAGCAGTGGAATAACAGACTCCAGCTTCTCCACAGTATGTCCTGCTGTCTTACAACAGCTGGTTTTTCACCCATGTGAAAAATCCAAGGGCAATTCAAAACCATCTACAACAGAAGGTACTTCTAATTCATATTGATACTGTATATCTAATGTTGGCCTGTTGTTTTCATATGTCTTTATTTTCATAAATCATAGAATCATAGAGTTGGAAGACACCTCAAGGGCCATCCAGTCCAACCCTCTGTCATGCAGGAACCCCCATCACAGGATTCCTGACAGTTAGGCCATCAAGCCTCTCTTAAAAACCTCCAAAGAAGCAGACTCCATCACTCTCCGTGGCAGCATATTGAAATTCTTCCTAATGTTCAAATGGAATCTCTTTGCCTGTAGTTTGAAACCATTGCTCTGTGTCCTAGTCTCTGAAGCCATGGAAAACAAAGAGGTCCCCTCCTCAATATAAAAACTTTTCAAATATTTAAACATAGCTATGATATCCCTTCTCAACCTTCTTTTTGTGAGGCTAAACATTCCCAGCTCCCTAGCAACTCCTCATAAGACATTTCTTCCATACCTTTAATCTGCTATGTGGCTAATATACATAATATATGTAATATGTAACAGAGCCTAACTGTATAGTAGTTTGTGAGGAGGCTACAACTTCTTACTACTGAGTGAATTAAGATGCCGCTAATTACCTGCTCAGACAAATGGTCCACCTGGTCTAATATTGTCAGCTCTGATTGGCGGTTGCTCTCCAGATAGAGATCTTTTCATCATTGGCTACTCAGTAGTTTCGAATGGAGATGTTGGCATTTGAACCTAGGATTTTTGGTGTACAAAATGTGCACTCTGCCTTCTCAAACTGAGGAGTGGCGTCTGATGCTATTACTGGAGAATATTATGGTTACAGTCTGGAAAGGTTATTGTTTGGGGACTATAATCCCTAAAATCCACTGGAGTTGTGCCACCCCTCCGTCAAAGGGGGGTGACTTTTTCAAACTCTTTGTTCCTAGGTTTACATGCCTGGATGTTACAAAATGGCCACCATTCATCTGTACATTAGTTTGATCACAGCTCTTCTAAATTACAGTGGTACCTTGTATAAAGGAATTAATTTGTTCCAAATGAAATTATGTTAAGCAAATTTTCCTTTATACAAATTTCTCATAGGAATGCATTGAAAATGGAGTAATCCCATTTTTATCTTGTACAGATTTGCCCCATAGGCAATTGATTATGTTAAGCAAATTTCCCCTATTTCTGGAATTTTTTATGTTGCACAAATTTTATGTTATACAAACCGTTTGTTACACAAGGGTCCACTGTATACTACTTCTGACTCTCCTTAAACAAATGTAGTCTTTGCAGAAATGTAGGACAATGCAAGATAACAGGCAGAGAAATGGTGCTCAATTTCTTTTTTTAATTTGGGGGGGGGGTACCATGAAACTCTGCAATTTTAGAGTGGAAAACATGAACATCCCCTCAGTTCCAAATAGGAAAATGTAATCCTGTCAGTACTATATAATCTAGCTCCTGAACACTTTATATTTTGACACTTTTCCTGAGGCATCTCATATCTTTTCCCAGCTGAAATTGCCTCAGTAAATAAATCCTGTTATACTGCAGGCTCAGAGCTATTTTTTGTTTTCTTCTTCTGGTCAGCACATGTAAAAAAGAAATCATTTCTTTAATCTTATTACTAACTTCAATATTTCTTGAATATTACATTTTTATTTCAAATGTTCTGCAAATAGATATGTAAGCTTTTTCTTTTCTTTTTTGGTCTCTTATAAGACCAGATGATTTGAACACATTGATATTTTGACTGTCCTTTTTTTTCCTTGCAGTGTGGGGCTTTGGTTTCCTTGCAGTGACAATAATCAACCTGGCTTCACTTCTCGGATTGGTCTTAACTCCTCTTTTAAAGAAAGACTATTTCCCCAAAATTTTAACCTACTTTCTGGGTTTGGCAATTGGGACCCTTTTTTCCAATGCAATATTTCAACTTATTCCAGAGGTAAGAAAGAAACGACTGAAGAGGGAAGAATTAAAGCCTGAGAATTCTTAACATTCTGGGACTAGATCTTCCTGCCAACATGTAGTCCCCAAAAGTCATGTCCCCAAGGTCTCTTAGGGATAGGTGGATGGAACAGATCTCTTTAGATGATCGTGTTCATCATTCTCTCTCTGCTTCTAGTGCCATTTTAAATTAGTGCTGTATCAGTTTAGTGCTCTAGCGATGACATAGGTTTTTTAAAAATTAAATTACATTTGCGAATAGTGTTGCAATTACAGTCCTGAGCACTGTGAGGAGAAGACAGGCAGAAGGAGTAGGGTTCACTCCCACCCACCATGCTCCACCCCGTACATCGTCTATGATGTCATTTGGACCTGCCAAACAATGATCCTGAAGGACCGACATAGGTGATCACAGAATCCCAAAAAAAGATGAAGTAATGCAAGTGGAAATGTTGCAGAAAACATCAGTCATGCCTGTGGAACAAAATGTACCACATACTCATGTCAAAAGATCAGATCTACTGACAATTAGTGCTAACTGGGTAGTCAACAGAATACATCTTGAAAGGAACAGTGGGAAACACCACACAAACAGGGGAGCAAATAACCTTCTCATTGCCCCCTAAGGCTCTTTTCTGTGATCCCTGGATCTAAAACAGTAAAAACAATTTAAAATTGGATATAACGCTACTCAGCCTTCCATCCATCCAAGGTCGGTAAAATGAGTACCCAGCTTGCTGGGGGGGGCAATGTGTAGCCTGCATACTGTAATTAAACTTAAAACCATCCAGAGACTACTTGTAGTGGCATGGGGTGGTATATAAGCAGAACACTTTGCTTTATATACTTTAATTTTGCTCCTGCCTTATTATTATTATTTTGTTGGGGGGGGGGAATTATCTGCTGATAACGTATTTCTTTGTGAGTCTTCATTTTGTGTATGCCTCCTGCTCCAAAGTGTCCTGTTTTTAGATGAACTTTCTGTCTCCAGCAGATAGATTCCAGTGTAGTAGGTTGAAAACGATGACCCCATCTCCCATGAATGGCCGGTCTAAGTCAGCCATGTAAACATTTATTTACCCTTTGATTAAAACTGTCTAATAAACTGTGGTTTTGTTTTTTCTTCCTATCCTGTTTCTCTTTCAAAGAACTCTTGGTGCCTTACATGACACCCCTTTCCATTTTTATTCCCACAACAACCCTGTAACGTAGGTCAGTTTGAGAGACAGTGCCTGGCTCAAGGTTACTGTGGGAACTTCATGGGGTTTTGAACTTGAGCACCTTTGCTGCTCCCCTGAAAGCCTAACCATTGCATGTTGATGATTTGTACATATGGTTGCACTTAAATGTGGGTCCAGGAAGCATCCTTTTAGACCAGCTTACCAGACAGGTTTAATCAAATGGTGGCTAATTGTCAATATCTTGTGTTGTTTTCTAATAATGCACATTTGTGGCAATTTTTCTTCTAGGCATTTGGATTCGATCCCAAAATAGATAACTATATTGAAAAAGCCGTTGCTGTGTTTGGTGGGTTCTACATCCTCTTCTTTGTGGAAAGAGTTCTTAAAATGATACTGAAGACCTACAGCCAGGTGGGTAGGAAGCAAAATGTGAACAATAAGAATGTTCAGATTTTGGCTGTTTTTACTGTTTGGTTTATATGTTGATTTAACTACATAGGCTAAAACCAGTGTTGAGTTCCAGCTATAGGACAGCAGTTTCTGACCTTGGTTTTCTTGGACTGTAGCTCCAGGTTCTGGGAGTTGCAGTCCAAGAACATCTGGGTTACCTAAGGTGAGCAACCACTGTCCTAGGGGAACCTCTGGCCTTCCAGGTGTTTGGGACTGCAATTGCCACAATGCTTTTTAGCATGGGTCATGTTGCCTGGGGCTTTGGGTAACTGAAGACCAAGACAGCTGGAAGGCCCAAGTTATTCTATCTTTGGTTCAAACCAACACTGAATGGAAAGTGATAGAACATCTCTAAGCAAGATGAGCATGCAGAAGAAATGACTGAATATGAGTAATGTCTTCTTCAAAGCCACCCCATATACAGTCCCATGGGCATGATTTTAGGTGGATTTTTTTTTAAAGAAGCACATCAGTGTAGCATATTAAAGTAGTAACCATCCATCCATCCATCCATTTCTACATTAAAATGTGTCTTGCCCTATAGCAAACAGTGTGATACAGGAAAGAAAAACATTTTAAGCATCTTAGATCATTTTAAGGCATGTGCTTGATCAGATGCTGTTCACCGTTGGTGAGGGATGGAGTGGTTGCCTTAACTGCTTGATTATTCTTTTCCCTACATGGAAGCTGGTGGGTCTGAAATGGACAGGTTTCTCTTTCTATGGAGCTATGGATGTCGTCAGGATTACTGGTTTTCCACCACTCTGTCCATGTGGAGAGTTTCTGCATGGGCAACAACCTTCCCATTTCAAGCCACTGACTTTCTGTATGGGGAAAACATTGATGGGGAGGTGGGGCTTGGTGTCCCGTTGCTCACCTTTTGGATGACATCTGAAGAACAAGGCAACCCACTGAGATACAAGGAATGGGAAAATGTAGGTAGGAGTCAAAGCAATGCATTGAGAAAGAGTTCGGGAGATTCTAACATCTCTGCTAATGCAGAAGCCTGTTGGCTGACACCCTCAAGAGACGGTTCCAGTCTGAACAGACTAGATGTGTATACAGTATGGTTTGCTCCAAGATAGCTTCCTTTTTTGTTGGCTGTGTTACAGAGGTTAGCAAATATATCTCCTCCTGCTCCATAATGCCTGGGCAACTTCTTTTCTTCTAAAATCTGTCCCTAAACTGTTTTCTTTGGTTCTTTTTAGATGGGTCACAGCCACTTTGAACCCGAAGAACTGAAACCACCCCCAAATCTTCCTCCTCCTGTTGAAATGTTCAAGCCTGTTAATGGACCCATGTGCTATGCAAACCCAGCTGTAGCTGAGGCTAACGGGAATCTCAGTTTCGATAATGCCAGTACCGTGTTGGGACAGGTAACAATCATCATAGCTATCATCCTATCATTTTCTTACTCTCGCCTTCCTCTTCTGTTTTTTTTAAAAGGGTGTGTCTCCAAAATCTATTTTGCTGGATGGTTATGCAGATCCAAGTTGCATGATCATACATGAAATGAATGTATACCCCGTGTCTGGGAGTTTTGTCTCTTATGAGTTTCCCTCTGTGCTTTTTAAAAGAAGTTATTACATTTAAAAGCAGTTTCAGGAACTAGTTTATTCCAGTGCTTTTGGAATGTTGAACTTCTTGAAACAGCTGGGATCACCTTATTGTGGTTTTTAATGTTCACTTAAATAATGTGTGTGTGTGTTGCGTCGTTACAGTCGTAACTGACTCTTCATGACCCCCCATGTCCATGGAGTTTTGTTGGCAAGAATACTGAAGTGGCCTGCCAGTGCCTACTCTAGGGGCCTACAGCACCTGGTATTCCCTGGTGGTCTCCCATCCAAGTACTAACCAGGCTGCCAGGAGCCAGTTCAGAAAACGAGAAGACACTTTGAATTCAATCAGTTCCTTTTGATTTCAGTCTGTTCCAAGTGTGACCCCAACATATTTAAGGTATAACTAAAAAACAACAACAACCAACTCTTAGATGTACACCTAGAATGGTTTAATGGGGAGTCTGTCCAATATTCTTCAATTGAGATAGTTCTGGGTGTTTGGGATTTCATCCGCTCTCCTTGGAGAGCTCTACGGGTGGTTGCCAAATCCATCTGGAGGTTGTTTAGGAGACTGGAAGGCTGTGCCAATACCAAACCACAGGAGACATTAAGTTCACATGTACAAGATGAGAGAATACCTTTCTGGTGTCTATATGAGATTTCCTTCACTGTTTTGTTTATGGTCTTTCATCAGCTGAAGAGGTTGATCATTTTGTTAAGCTCCCCAGTGTGTGTTTGAAACAATTTTGAAAAAAAAAACACAACTGTTTGTACAAAGTGAGAAACCCTCTGTGTGCACTAGATTTTATGCCCTGCCTTTTGTCCTATGCAGAACCAGCTGCTTCTGTCTTTCTCTGTACAGCTCCACTCATTGATATTATAGGCCGATCTTGGTTGCACAGAGAGGGCTTGGCTGTTTAAAGGCACAGCGATGGCTTCTAGCAGCCACTGAAAGTAGGCCAGCTTCATACATGACATCTATTTAACGTGAGCCAGGATCTTATGCTGCCAGTGGAACTCAATTGCTGCCAACTTTTTGGAGGTCAATTCCTGCCATTTAAGTAGTCAGTCCTGGGTTTTCCCATTTCTCAAGAGTACCGTGACCTGGTGCACATTCAGGGAGAGAGAGAGAGAGAGAGAGAGAGAGAGAGAGAGAGAGAGAGAGAGAGAGAGAGAGAGA
>JAHTLZ010000330.1:18075773-18092761 GCA_023846285.1 Phrynocephalus versicolor | reverse complement strand
AGAGAGAGAGAGAGAGAGAGAGAGAGAGAGAGAGAGAGAGAGAGAGAATCCAGCAACCCAGTGCCAATTTCTTAATGATCAGCAGCTTTTGGCTTAAAAGTATGCTGATTAAGACACATTAGCCTATTTATGTAATAAAATCTTGACCATGATTGCTCATAGTAGGAAACCATGGCAGCCCTGTAACTTACTACACATATAATTGTTGCAAAACAAGTCACAACGGCCAAACCCCTGTTGCTTGGCATAGTAAATTACACTAGAATAGGCCCTCTGAATCAATGGGAATTTGGTGAATCGTTTCCTCCATAAACCCTGTTGACAGTAAGTAAAGTTTTAAAGGCACAGCAATGGCTCCTAGCAGCCACTGAAAGTAGGCCAGCTTCATACACCTGGAAGGCCGAAGGTTACCCACCCCTGTTTTAAGGAGGGGGGATTTGAAAACTTTCTTCCAGAAGGAGAAGATAGGATGGGGCAAGGAGAGGATTCTCTCTCTGTGTTTTCTTTCTTTCCAATTAAAAGGAAGCAGGCCAGTCAGGGTTGCTTGAGGTACAAAAGCCATGTGGATATTAGGATTTCACCAAATGGTGCAATCCTGATGAAGCTGTTTGGATGAGCAGCAAAACGTTTCTGTTTCTCAAAAAGAAGTCCAGTAGCCATGACTCAATTTCCAGATAAACTCACCTGGATGACTGAGAATCTTCACAGACAAATGGTATATCGCACCTCTGTGGGATCTTGAGTGACCCTGATGACTCTAGGCAGCTCCAACTAAGCCGTCTATCTACTGCACAGCCATGCAGGTCTGATTCATGTCTTTGGAACACTCATGGATTGCAAGGGTGTGTAGACCCCAGTCAAGTACCCAATTGTGTCTCCCTTGGGATCCAATATTAGGGGGACTGACCCAGACATCCCTGTAGCTAAGCCACATCAGGAGTAACCAATGGGATGCCTGGCACCTTGGACTTCAGAGAACTTATCTTGAATTACTTACTCAAAGTGCAATGACGGCAAAGCTCTCAGTTTGCACCCTGGCTATTCCCGATAGCAGCACAATTGTTCTTATCTTTAGGACCTTATGTCTCTCTCTCTCAATCTCCCCCGTTCTCTCTTTCTCCCTCCCCCCTCTCTTCAGTGCCTAAACTGTTTGTTCAGATCTCTGTCGCTCTTTTGTAGTCACGTAGACTTAAATTCCACTCATAGTTGGAAGAAAAACCTTTAACACCTCCTGCCATGTATTCAAGAAATGCATACAGGTACTTGGGAAGATTGCAAAGTTCAATAATAAGGGACGAGACAAGGCTATTCAACCCCTGGCCCTTAGCAAAACATGCGGAGAAGTTTTTGCATCACCGGTCAGAGAAAGAAACATTGTGCCCTGTCATATTCTTACAAGGAGCCTTTGCAGAGGTTACACAGACCTCGGTGAGGCTGGAAGGGGCCTGGCAGCCAACTGAACATAGAAATCAAGTGTACGAAGTTCTTCTAATGTCATTTTGAATGGGAAACTGTCTGCTTCTTTATTTGAATAGTGCGTGCTGTCATTCTGTGAAGTTCCCGCAAACCTGCTTCACTGGAAATACCACTGCCACAGATAGCATCATCCACGTGACTTACCTTAAGAAAATGGGGTTGTTTAATGATTCATTTTAAAAGGAACATGGATGCTATTGTTTTTCTTCGGAGAATTACGCATTCCTAAACCTCTGAAGCAATAATAAAGAACTGTGTTAATATGCTTGCGAGAATTAGGGATATTGTTGCTGTTGAAGAGCCCTTTAGAGATTGCGGTATAGCTGCGGATGTGGAAGGGGCGGCCTTATTGACACAGCTTTAATGTGCGTTTGGACAATGCAATGAAAATTACATGACGTCAGGGTGACCAGGAGAGCCAATATGGTGCAGTAGATTGAGTGTCAGTCTAGGATTAAGGCGCTCTCTGTCGGCATGCCCACTCAGTTACAGAGGTAGCACTGATAAACAAATCCTTGATCAACTTGAAAGCTACAAGGTCTTGATAAGCTGCATGTGACCTGTCAGCTCATAACAACAACAGCAGAGAACCAGGCGAAAGGGACAATGGAGTTCCTAAAGCTTACAAGCCATATAGAAGTAGGAACTTTAGCAGTACCGTTAGCCAAGCACCGTGGAAAAGGAACACTAATTTATTTGTTATTTCTCAATCTGCCTTTCTTTTAGTGAGCTCAGAGTTGGGGCAGAGGAGAGAGCGGTTCAGGTCAGCCACTAGAACCTGGCTCTCCCAACCCCCCCATCCAAGATTCAAACTACATATTGGCTTCTACTTTCTGAAATTCTCTGGTGTTCAAGGCACAGCTGCTTCAACCTTCTTTGCATGGGGCCATCCAAAAATGAAGCTTCTTTTCAAAGTCCCTTCTTTACTATCAGAAAAAACCCAACCCCCCACCCAAAAGCCCCCAGCAAAGCACTGTTCTAGGAAGCCTACAGATTTATTTATTTATGTATTTATTTATTGTCCCCATCCTTAGTAATCCTTCTCAATGGGTTGCCTTTTTCCTCTCAAGGTGGCTGCAGGGTTTTGGTAGTTGTTATCCAAAAAGTAACTTCTTCCCTCTTCAGTCTCTATTTACGTGTGATTACTTATATGACCTATGGCAGTGATGGCGAACCTTTTAGAGACCGAGTGCCCAAACTGCGATTCAAAACCCACAAATTTTTCTCAAAATGCCAATACAGCAATTTAACCTGAATACAGGTGGCTATGAAGGGGTGGTGTCGGGTGCCCACAGAAAGGGCTCCGAGTGCCACCTTTGGCACCCATGCCATAGGTTCACCAACACTGTCCTGTGGTGTCAGATAGGCAAACTTTGTGGCCATGAACAGATCTCAGCTTAATGCAAGTCTAGCACTTGATCTGACATGGATTCTACAGACCGCATATTGTGATGTCCATTAGAAATCAAAGTGCCTGAAATGACCCAACACATTTTGAACTCATAACGTGAAGTACTACTTTTGGATTTAGAACAAACGTGTCATCAGAGTCCATTCTCTGTTGGACTTCCTTGAACATCTCAAATCCACTTGGCTGCTGAAAAATTGCCTATAACAATTAAGTTGAAGCCACTTGCCGAATGAGTTGTGCTTTCTGTTGTATGTGTGGAGGTGGTGAGAGACGGTACTTGGTCATTTGTCTTGTCAGCATTTTTTAATATGTACTGTATATATGGAGGTAACTGAACCCTTTGCAGCCATTTAAGGAATCACATAGCTGGCATGTTTTGATTCCTGCAGAAAGAAGACACACAAAGCAGCTCATGTACATGTTTCAAAGGACCTGCTCTATCAGAAATCGGTACAATTGCCTGGATGATCACGCTGAGCGATGCCCTGCATAACTTCATTGATGGACTAGCTATTGGGGCGTCCTTCACACTGTCACTGCTTCAGGGAATTAGCACATCTATAGCAATCTTGTGTGAAGAGTTTCCTCACGAATTGGGTAAGAGGTAATCTGAGCAACTCAAGCTGTTGATGCATTTAATCTTAGGGTCAAACTGCACCTAATGTTTGGGTCTGCATTTAGAAGCAGCACGTTCTTAAGGGACAAAAGAGGTCTCTTTCCTCTGGTAGGAATTTTTCTCCTTTCAGCTTCTTACCAATTGGCTTACTTTGATTTACAGTTGGCTGTTTGGGCCTAAAATAGGCCTCATTCACAAGTCTGGTTATACAGGTGCAACATTCTGTCAGATGTATTATTCATCATTTTATTTTATTTATTAGACTTGTAAACCACACCATCTGGCAACAAAGGCCACTCTGGTAAGTTTACAGGGTTAAACAAACAGATACATCCTTTAAACATAATAATATATTTTTTTTACAATACAGTGCAATAAGCAAAGTAACAACACTAAGACAACCAAAATCAATAAAAGGCAGAAATAGCCCAGAATACACAAAGGAGAAAATGAGCAGTGAGATATACATCCTTAGAGGGAAAACTTGGTATTGTCTTCAAATGGCAAGCTGGGTATGCTGTGTAGTTTGAACCAGTTTCGTTGGATTTGGTTCTAGTCTGTTCTGAGTATTTATTTATTTATTTATTTCTATTTTTACCCCACCCAGCTAGTGCAGACACACTACTCTGAGAGGCTTACAAATGGCAAAAAGCTGGACATTCCAATAAATAAATATAATATAAATGGAATAAAACAAGCCAGCAATCAACAAAAAATATAAGACAAATAAAGAGAGATAATGGATAAAGATACGAGATAAAGAGAAGAGAAGATGGTGCCGCAAACATACTGGAACTAAAACAGATTCTAGCAGGGAAGGGACAAAAGCCTCCCTAAAAAAATAAGGTCTTGAACTGCCTTCAGAAGGCTGTAAGGGGGGAAGGGAGATGAAGCATCACCAGGAGTTGGATCTAGAACACTGGGGTCGCCATCAAGTCATGGATTCTGGTGGGTGATATTAGGCCAGACATTTCTTAGCCAAATTTAGAAGGCATCTCCTCTTCCCAGACTTCTTTTGGGATTGGCACAGCAGCTTATCATTACAGGTATATGAAAAGATGTTGGTAGACCAGTACACCAGGCCCCGGGAGGACAAAGCAAAGGATAGATGGTTAGTGTACTAACCCTAACTGAGGCAGCAGAAAGTATGCCTACTAGGGATGGACATTTCGTTTCGGAACAAGTAGGTTACGAAATGAACCACACGAGCCAAGGTGGTCCTTGAGGATCACTTGGGCTCTCGTGTGACATCATCTGTGCTAGATCTGTGATGCTGGCCAATCAGGAGCTGTGCAGGGACAGGCATCATCCTGCCTCCCTCTCCGATTGGCCATCAGCAAAAAGCAGAAAAGATGACACCACAGCATGCTTCCTCATTGGATTTTAACCCTGCACGAGACAGAGAAAGGTAAAGCAATTGGATCTACATGTTTCAGCCGGTTCTGAGGACCACCTGGGCTCACATGTTTCATTTTATAACCTACTGGTTCCGAAATGAAATGCCCATCCCTAATGCCTACCCAGGGCTCAGTAAATCATGCCTTTAGATTCAGACTCAGAAGAGCAGGTGGCATCCAGATGAGGGCAGGTGTCAGACCCGGATAGTACAGAAATCAACTTCATTACTCTCTGTAGCATGTTAAACTGTGAAAAAAATGGAGGTTCATGTTTGTATTTTATTTGCCTGTTCATTGCTTCTATACCCCCCCTCTTCCACTGATAAGTCCAAGGATGTGGGTGTGGCTTCTTACTGCCCTTTATTAGACATGTGAGGTAGGTCAGGCTGAGCAGAGCTATAATGAGCATTTTTTTGCATCAGGACAAGAAGCATAACCCCCCTTCCCATATCAACTTTGTAATTGATGATGTGGAAATAATACAAGGTACAAATTACAGCACAAAAACTCATGCCTCCTCCATGCAGGGAATCATTAACACTGTCACAGCTACAGACAGAAAGCAAAATGATAAAAAAAACAATAATAAGGCTGCACCTGGAGTACTGTGTACAATTCTGGTCACCGCATCTCAAAAAAGACATAGTGGAACTGGAAAAGGTGCAGAAGAGAGCAACTAAAATGATTACTGGGATGGGGGGCCCTCCCGTATGAGGAAAGGCTTAAACATTTGGGGCTCTTTAGTCTGGATAAAAGCCCCCTGGGGGGATATGCTTCAGACATACAAAATAATGTAGGGCATGAGTAACGTGGATAGAAGGATACTCTTCTCCCTCTCACAAAATACCAGAACTAGGGGACATGCACTCAAATTGAGGGCTGGGAGAGTGAGAATAGACAGAAGAAAAAAATTTTTTTTTTACTCAGTGTGTTGTTAGACTGTGGAACTCCCTGCCACAGGTTGTGGTGACAGCATCTGGCTTGGATGCCTTCAAAAGGGAATTAGACAGATTTCTGGAGGAAAAGTCCATCACAGGTTACAAATCATGATGGAGATGTGTAATCTCCAGGTTTTAAAAAACTAAGGAACTTCAAGGGCCAGATGCAGGGGAGTGGTATCAGGAAACAGAGATCTAGTCTCGTGCACTCCCAGATGCATCTGGTGGGGCCACTGTGAGATACAGGAAGCTAGACTAGATGGGCCTTTGGCCTGATCCAGCATGGCTCTTCTTATGTTCTTATGATATTTTATAACTGAGAAGCTTCCTCTTTCAAGTCTTCTACTTCTTTCTTTTTTGTGGCTTTTTAGAGGGATATTCCCTCTTTGCAAAAAGAAGTGCTCTTGTAAATCCATTCCAATATTTCTTGATGACTTTGTATTTTTTTTCTTTTTTCCAGGTGATTTTGTCATCCTTCTTAATGCGGGGATGAGCACGCGGCAGGCCTTGTTCTTCAACTTCCTGTCTGCGTGCTCCTGCTACGTTGGACTAGCTTTTGGTATAGTCGTTGGCAACAACTTTGCACCCAATGTTATCTTTGCAATAGCTGGAGGCATGTTCCTGTACATTTCTCTGGCAGATATGGTGAGACTTTCCTCCCCATCTTTCTTACATCTTATAGAGGAGTGTGAGAGTTTGCATTATTAAGGGCTGCATTGTAAGAGAAAGCTAGTAAAGATACAGGCAGGGCATCAAAAGAGAATAGTGAAAGAAATAAAAATTATACCTAGTGAGAATGAGTGTCTTATCATAACGATACTTGGAATGTCACTTAATGCCACTTTTATCTATTAATCACATGTTGGCTGATTTATTTATTTTTTTGGTTCTTTTGCATGAGACAGCTATGTTTCAGGCTAAATTGGAAACTTAATTTTCACTAGAGTTAAACCCTTTGAATAAAAAGGGCTGGTCAAGTCAACAGCTATGATGCTCCCAATATACAATAGCAGGTCTACTTACTGTATTAGAACTAATATTGGATTTAGCCCACAGCTCTGTTGATAGGTACTGTAGAGTCCTCTATATCTGCAGGATCAGGATCCATGGTTTCACTTCTCTGTGGTCTGAAAATATGAAAAAAATTAAAAGAAAATATCCAGGAAAAAAATTATATGCATAACCAGAATTGGCCACTAGACACAACCAGAGACTGTTATGAATTCTTGTTGGTGAATAATAAAGGGCATGGTCTCTGGTGCCCTCTACTGGCCAGTTCTCGTAATGCATGTGAATTTTTTCCCCTGCCCCCTCATTTACTATGCTATATATAGCATTCACTATATTATCTGTAGTTTTCAGCATCCACATGGGGCTTACGCTTGGAACCAGTCTCCCATGGATATGGGGATCCAGTTCTATAGTGTCTGCTAGAGAAATATATTGCTTGATGTCAATACCAGAACAGGCCTCAAGAGGGACCACAGACAACAATATGTTTAGCATTTGTTATTATAATAATGTTTTCTATAACCTCCACCAGCAGGAAAGGGCATGCTAGGAAGTTAGAAATGTTGCTTCTGCCTCCTTTCTTTTTTAGATACTAATCATTGGAAGATTTTTTTTGCTAAATTAACTGCTCTTGATAACTGTCATAATATGTAGAGGCAACCTATTGAGAATCTGTAGAATCCCCCCATCCTCAAAATTTCTCACCTCCAGAACAACCAGACTGTTTTTTTTTTTGCTAAGTTTTGTTTTTGGTCAAAATTTCTGCCATTTTGTGCAAAAGGATGATAAAACCAGAGCCTTTCCCCATTGTGAAGAAAAAGCATGGACAAATAAATGTACACCTAGACTTGGACACAAACATACACAGAGAGCAAGTTCAGAAGAATTTGCTGATTGATCAAAAGATGGAGACAATGCATTTGCTACTTCTGATCTTTAAAAGTCAGTGCAACAAGGCAGCCAGTAGTGTAACATATGTAGGTAATTTGCAGCTTCTTGGACTTACACATAAGAATGAGAAAAGTGGGTGTTTGCTTCTCTTGTTTTATATCCATTTTTTGTTGCACTGTCGCACAGTAGGTGATAGGATTCTCTGTCTGTCTTCCAAATATTTCTGTCTTTAGGTCTCTAGACCGGAAACATTCATGCAGTGTCTGAACAGAATGTAAATTATTTGTATGAATGGTCAGTACAGATTCCTGCTTTTCTACTGAATTCCACCTTCTTCCTCTCTATCTAGAAACAGGTAGGATGTGTTAGAACTTGTGTTTCTCTCTCCACCGCTCCTTCCTTTCATTTGTTCACTGCACGCTGCTGTATATGTTGTGCAGGGTGCATGGGTGGTAGATGGAGGTGGTAGAATCCTGTATTCAGAAGCTAGTAGAAGGGATTTGTTTTTCAGGATTGTGTTCCAGGAAGTTCCATGGAATTTCCATGTCTGGGAAATTCAGGTGAATTTGGAGGGTTTTGTTTTTTGAAGGAACAGAATATCCCTAGGAAGAGGACGTGCTGGAGAACAGTGTTGAACAGTAGCAAGAAAAACCAGTGGCAAAGAGGCTTCTCTATCATACGTCCTTTAAAATGCTGATTAAATTTCAAGATAAAGCGTTTCCCAAAATCTTGTCCCCACGGCCACCAGGCTTAAAAAGAAAACAACAAAATGGTTATGCCCCCTTTAGCGAGTTTTCCAAGACCTACCGGAGAAGGTAAAATTTGCTCCGGTAAAAATGTGAGCCAGAAGTCTGTGGCAGCTCGCATATGATCCGGTTTTCTTCTTTTTCTTCCTAGCCTCCCCCCCCCCCCCAGTGCTGACCAGCTGGCCTTCAGGCTGTTAGCCCCTTTTTATTTTTATTTTTCCTAGCACTGACCAGCTCGTCACATAATGCATAGGTAGAGGAGGCCTCTTAAGCAATTTGTTAAGGCATCTGGCAGAAGCCATTTTAAAAGGTTCTACAGTACATGCAGGCTACTCCCATGTCACTGCCTCATTACTGCACAAATTAAATGTAATTTTCTACTTATTTGTTTCCATGACTCGCACATCCTGGAAATGAATCAAAAGGGACCAAATCTACTTGTACCAAAAAAAAGTACTGGTCTCTGACTGGGACCCAGGAATAGGGGAGAAAGGACCACTTTAGGGATGGGCTGCTTTATTTATTTATTTATTTATTTATTTATTTATTTATTTATTTATTTATTTATTTATTATCTTTTGTTTCCAATACAAACCAATTGGAGAAAGAGTGTGAGGGAACATGAAAAAGGGGGGTACAAAATACAGAGAGGTGCAAGTTGGTAGTCACCTATATCTAATTGCCAATATTTTAAATCTTTCTACACATCTAAACTGACTGATATTTATCATGAAGCATATACAATAATGCTTTTTTCTTAGTTCTCTATCTTTTGTTCTTATTTTTTCTCTTCTTCATCCATATATAGTATTTCCACCCAGACTTTCTGGTGGCTTTCCTTCCTGGAAACATCTAAACATTCTGATAATTTATCCATCTCTATTGTTTCTAAGATTTTAAACATTAATTCCTGTTCAGATAGTATTCTGAACTGCTTCGTTTTAACCATTAGGTCATCCGATCCTCAGAAAAAGGAAAGAAGCCTTCCCCTGCAAATAGCAGGATGAATGCTCATCTGATCACACCCCAAGTGATTCTGTATAATAGATATAGAATGAGGTTACCTTTTGGCTATCCAGCATTCTTCCTCAAATCCTTGAGGGGAAAATACAATTAAGGCATATCCCATGCATGTTCAGTTATGAATAGATGTCATTCTCTGAGTGGGACCTCTGTGTTAACATGCACAGGACTGTGCTGTTAAGTGAGCAACATTAACCCTTCAAATAATTAATTATTCACAGTGACTTAGTGAGAGCAAAGCTTTACTTAGTGTTACCTCACTGTCAGGAAGTAGGACTTGAGCTGACTGATTAAAGGTGAATGCTGCTGTCGCAGGAGGAAAGGCCTTGAATCTGAAAGGGAAAAATAAAAGGCCTTGGATCGCACAGGAAAGGTTAGCGGGTTGAAGGTGTTACTCCATACAAGCTCGCTGAGTCAAAACGTAGTGAAGGAGTCTAGCCCAGGACATTTTCTGTTTGAAGTAGAGCGTCAGGTGGTGCCTGTTCCACATGATACGTAATGACCAAGCAAACTATGGTACATTATGACCAAGGCTAACCAGGTTACTTGGCAATTGAAAGAGAAATTCCACAAGCACCCTCCTTCTCGACAGGGCAGCAACAACACAGTAAAAATAGATTGAATAATTCAACATTTCCCTCCTGTCTTTTACTGACACCACAAATCTGCTGACGGAGGTATCTGCTCCACGCTGGCTGAAGACAGGACTGCTATAGCTTTTCCTTATCCTTAGGTGTTAGGAATGGCATAACAGGAATTATAAACAAATACCCTTTTGTATCACCCTTTCCTTACACCCCAGATTTGCTGCCTGCAGTGGCCTCTTAGGAAGCGTAACAGTGGGTGGTGGGATGAGGGTGGAACTGTACTGGTAAGATAGGTTACGTCACCATATTGTTTTGCTGAAGAGACTTTAGCCTTAAGGGAAGATGAGGGAATCAACAGCTGCCTCCTGTCTTTGTGAGTTTTATTACTCCAGTTATTGAAAACCTCTCCCCCCTCAACATGAACATTCAATTCAGTTTCAAAGATGTTTCTGGAGAGCCCATTTTGTACTTCTTAATTTTAAGAGGGCTTGGGAAACTTTGGACTTGATCCTACCTCAGTGTTTATAAGTAGACAGCACAGCAATTTTGTTGATCTGTATTTGTCAGCACTTTGCAGAAACTGAGGTTTCTTCAGCATTTTTGTATTAATTTCCAAGGAGAATATGTTGCAGTGATCAGCTGCAAGTAAATAATAGGGATATGTTTACCTGCTCAACTAGAAGCAATGTCTATGAGATGTTTTTCTTCTGCGTCTCCCCCCCCCCTTTGCATCTCTGCTGACATTGTGTGTGTGTGTGTGTGTGGGTGGGTGGGTGGGTGGGTGTAGAAAGCTGCATTTATGGTGGTCACAGAAACACATTTTTTTTTGTAGAAATCATCTCACCTTATTTTTCATTGAGTTCCTGGATATGACAGTTGTTGTTTGAAAGGCCATGTCTCTAGTTCTCAAGATTTTGTAGAAGAAACAAGATAGTAGGCACATTTGGACGTCGTGATATTTCAGGGTTCCAAAGAATGCCACTATCCTGTGTTGGTGGGAATTGGCTGATTGCTCCCACTTATATAAACTAAACAAACGGAATTACTCTCACTTATATAAAATAAACATTGTATAGATTTTTGCTTCATGGGTGGCTTAGCATGACATCCGAACAAGACAGATGATGGGATTTAGGCTTGAGCAAGTGAAAAGGGGAGGAGCCAAGAACAAGCTGTGGTTCCTTTAGTAAACTGAAAACCCATAAATGGTTTAGCTGCTCCTGCTGCTATCAGAAGGGAACACACAGTATGGGGCACATGACTGAAAAGCCAGGGCTTCCTCTGTGCTTGACTTGTCTTGAGGTACAAGCAAGAGCAGTGTAAAAAGCCAGTGGTTTTCAGTGATAGTCTTCCATATGTTTTCCACCCCAATTTCCAGGATTTTTTAGCATTAGGATTCTGGCTAGGGCTTCCCGGAGTTGAAGTCCAAACTTTCTGGAAAGTGAAGGTTAAAAACTCCTGGTTTGTTTGTTTGTTTGTTTGTTTTAGAGTATATTTACCCCACATTTCACCTTGGAAAAGGACCCAAGGCAGCTTACAGTGATGAGGGACAATATACAGTCCAGTACATATTCAAGTACTGAGAACAGAGACCTGAAGGACATCTTACAGCATTAAAAGACAGCATTACATTAAAGCTACAAGAGAATGCGAGCAGTAAAAGAGAGAGTAAAAAATCCATGTAAAAGTTATGAGTGAAGGAAACTAACATTGAAAACATAGTGTCAATGCAATCACACAAGGTTAAAAGTGGTTATAAACACAAAGTCTATGTGATCATGTATGGTAGATTTCATATAAAAGACAAATAGTAGCTAGTCCATCATTCAGGGAAAGCTTGCCTGAAGAGAAAGGTATTTGCCTGTTTCTAGAAAGTCATCAGAGATGGGGCAGTCCTTGCCTCTAGTGGGAGGGAGTTTCAGAGTCTGGGCACAGCAGTGGAGAAGGCCCTTTCATGTGTTCCCCTGAGACGTACCTGTGAATGTGGCAGAATAGAGAGAAAGGCCTCTCGATGACCTTAGCACCCAAGTCAGTTCATACTATGAGATTCGATCTTTGAGATAGCTAGGACCCAGGTCGTACAGTGCTTTGTAGGTTAAGGTAATTGCTTTGAATTGTGACTGACAGCTGATTGGTAGCCAGTGGGGCTTCTTTAATAGGGGTGTGATGTGATTTGGTTGAAATGACCATGCTACCTTGCCTACCCTGAGAGTTGTAACCTTAAAGTTAGATCCTGAATTTCCTGTAATGATGATATATCAACTTATTTTAAAATATATTATCACAGCATCTCTGTTGCCCAAATGGGAAGTGAAAACCAGTAAAGTGGTCACCTGCAGAAGTGGATGGAATAGGTCCTCAAAATTAAGCACAGTAGCTGAGTTAGCAGCAGAATACAGTTACTTGTGTTCATTTCTTGTTCAAGTCATTACATGTACACATCATCCAGGCTGGTCTAGACTCTAATCATTGCTTTTCAAGTATCTTAGGGAGAAAAAAGGGACCCTTAACGTATTAAAATGAAATATATTGGTGGATGCAGTTTTTAAAAAATTATCAGGCTAGTTTCATGTGTTCTTCCACCAGATGGCAACATGTATCTAAAAATCTCATCTCAATTCTCCCTCTCCCTCTCCCTCCCTCCCTCCCTCCCTCCCTCTCTCTCTCTTCCCCCTTTCTCCTCCCTCTTTCCTCTTCCAGTTCCCAGAAATGAATGACATGATGAGAGACAAAGTAACTGGAAGGAAAGCCGATCTAGCATTTTTTCTGATCCAAAATGCTGGCTTGCTCACAGGGTTTACTGCCATCCTGCTGATCACCCTGTATGCTGGAGACATTGAACTGGAATAATGCAATAATGGAGATATGATAATGAAGACATTTTGGTAAATTAAAAATGGGAGAACTCTTGAACTCTACAAAGGGACTTGGAAGACATAAAGGACTTGATACAGATCTCTAGTTTCTTTGGCCATTTGAAACTTTGTTTTTGAAGATCATCCAATCAGTTCTAAGACAGAGTTTCCTTGAGTGTGAGGGACAATCAGTTTTACAACACGCCAACGACAGACAATGTAGGAGCTCCAGAGATCTTGTCTGCAAAATCTGCACTGTTGATTTCAATTTAGGGTAGCACATCTATCCATGTGCATCACATTGGCCTTTGGATTGGCACTAGAGATGGGCACGAATAAAAAAAATGGCATTTCGTTTGTTGTTTGGAGGGTCCGTTTCGGTTCATTTCCGTTTTTCGTGAATTTTTGCAAAGAATTCATTTTCGTTTTCGTTCGTTTTGTTACCATTTCGTTACCATTAATTTCAATTTTTTGTGGTTTTTTTAGGATTTTAAGTAATTCACTCGTATTGCAGTAACAGAAACGAAACGCACGACAAAATTTCCCGTGTTTCTGTTCGTTTCGTTTCATTTTAGAGACAAAATTCGTTTGTCGTTTCATTACGTAACGAAATGAAAAAACGAAAACAGAAACGAAAAATTGTTCATTTCGTGCCCATCTCTAATTGGCACATTTATTTTCTATTCTGCCAAGCCCAATAGGCTTCTCCTGAGAAATCATTGCGATGCCAATAAAGAGGGCATTGCCTTCATCTTAAGTGGGTCTTAAGTGCTAGGCAGAAATGTAATAAGATGGAGGGTAAAAAAAATCAACTTATAAAGCCTTGTATATTTGTTCAGAAGCAAGTTCCAATAGATCATTGGCTGGAGCTCCAATACAAGCATGCAAAGAACTCACGCACCACTGAACAGGTTGATGTACTGGAGGAGAATCTGAAGCATATGAGATGCCTCTTCTCACGCCCTGTCACATGTGTGCCAATGACGTATAAAATGTGTGTGGAAAATCCCCCCTGCTTTTATGGTTGCAGTTAAAAGAATCCCATTGATTACAATGGGACAGAAATTAAATGCTTTGTGGGAAGTCAACTGGATGTGTGGGGTGCAGGTCTACAATCTCTCCGTATACCCCCAGAATACTGCCTTTCCCCAATAATGGCTGGTGCCTGTTGCGATTGGTGATGTGGATTGCGGTGGAAGGCAGAGCAGCCACTCACCACTGGACAAAGCCAGGGCGATGGACAGATCTAGGAACATATGTGGACACATATTCTGATAATGTGTCACCCTATTTATTTTTATTTTTTTTTAAAAAAATAACTCAAACTACTGTAGCTTCATCAAATTTACATAAATGATGCTAACATCCCAGTTACTGGTTAACACAGGATTAATTATACCACTTACTGCTTTTGATCTCTCTCTTTCAAGGGGACTTGTGGGAGTTGCAAGTTTTAATAAGCGAAGAACCTGATGCTCACATTCCAACAGTTTCTTAGATGTGTAACACTTAAAAGACCCTGGCCTTTGAAAAAAGGAGGACAAAATTTTAAGCATGTGAACATCACAGCGTGCAATTATGCTGATAATTGATGGGAAAGTGGTGAAGAACATTCTCTCTTTGCTGCAATCACATTTTAAAAAGCTTGCTGGGGATACAATGTACAGACATGAATGGAACTGGAGTAGCAGTGTTTGGGCGAACTGCATGCTCAGATGTAACCAAATCCATTGACATTTGCTAGATATGGAAGCTTTCATACAACCACAGCCCAAGACATTTGATGTCTGAAATCAAACATAGTTTCCTTTCCCATTTCATTTGCAAATAACAATGGACTGGCACCCCAACCTTTCTTCAGCACTGGTGATAGAAAAGCATTGTTTACTATATTTGAAGGGAGCAAGCTATATTAAGGGGCAGATGTGATGACTGGCACACAGTCCTCTTCACCATTCTCCTGCTAATTCCTAATATCTGCCATCTTGAGGGAAAAGTCCATCACAAGTCCATCACAGGTTACAAACCATGATGGAGATGTGTAATCTCTTGGCTTAAAACCAGGGTACTTCAAGGGCCAGATGCAGGGGAGTGGTATCAGGAGACAGATATCTAGTCTCGTGCGCTCCCAAACGCATCTGGTGGGGCCGCTGTGAGATACAGGAAGCTGGACTAGATGGGCCTTTGGCCTGATCCAGCGTGGCTCTTCTTATGTTCTTATGTTCTTATGACCTCTTCATTCTTCCTAGTGGTAAGGCTGTCCCCCATTCTCATGTATGAGCATAGCTCAATTTTTCTGTAGGAAGTGTGCTTTAACATCAATGGAATATGCAAAGTGAACTTGGGAGAGTGCATAGGAAAGAATATCATTTACATATTCAAGTGGACATACAGCCTAGGTATGAGACCGTAATCAAGATTAATAATGCAGCAAACTGCCTAGGTATGAGACCTTAATCAAGATTACTAATGCAGCAAACTGCTTTTTTTCATGTACAGAAATACAACCTTCCCTTCAACATACTCATTCCAGTACACCATGTTGGCCAGTGTTGTATATTTACTCATCAGGCTACCTGATATCTCTTAAATCAGGTATTGAAAATGGTGACCCTACCAATGTTGTTGGACCCTGGTTATCATTAACCCCAGGCAGACTAGCCAAAGATATGTGATGATAGTAGAAGTTCATAAACATCCGGAGGTCTATGGCCATTCTTACTTTAACCCTGGAAAAATGAAAGTGGAGGTCACAAATGCATAGGGTCACCATAAGACAAAGATGACTTAAGGGCACATAACAACAACCTTGAAACTGGGCTGTAATGAATGCATTGCTGTGCTACAGCTGAAAATGAGGCCCTTTATGTGCCCCGACTGTCATATGTGCAGAGTTTTTATATGCAGATAAATTCTAGGAAGAAAAATACTTTGCATTTTGCATGCATTTTTATACATCTGGTTCTGCATTATGATGGATGTGATTTCTTCGTGCCATAATTTAGCTTATGCCCCTCTATTCAGCACTGGTTAGACCTCAGCTTGAGTATTGTGTCCATTTCTGGACACCACACTTCAAGAGAGATGATGACAAGTTGGAACAAGTTCAGAAGAGGCCAATAAGGATGTTCAGGGAGCTGGAGCCCAAGCCCTATGAGGAAGGACTGAAAGAACTGGGGATGTTTAGCCTGGAGAAAAGAAGACTGAGGGGCGATATGATAGCACAGTGTTGGCGAACCTATGGCACAGGTGCAAAGGTGGCACTCAGAGCCCTTTCTGTGGGCACCACCGCCCCTTCACAGCCACATGTATTCAGGTTAAATTGCTGTCTTGGCACTTTGCGAACAATTGGTGGGTTTTGAATTGCAATTTTGGCACCCGGTCTCTAAAAGGTTCACCACCACTGTGATAGCACTTTTCAAATATTTGAAAGATTGTCATACAAAAGAGGGACTGGATCTGTTCTTGGTCACGTCAGAGTGTAGGATGCACAACAATGGGCTCCATTTAGGAGAACCCAGCTTTCAGCTGAATATCATGAAGAATTTCCTAACTGTTAGAGCAGTACAGCAATGGAACCTATCACCTCAGGAGATGGATGAGTGCCCCAACACTGGAGGCATTCAAGAGAAATCTGGACAACCACCTGGCAGATATCCTTTGATTTGTCTTTCTCCATGGAGCAGGAAGTTGGACGTGACGGCCTTGAAAGGCCCCTTCCAACGTCACTGTTTTACGATTCAATGCCAATTCTGTATTCTTCTTGCTCCAAAACCTGTTCAAATGTGTTTCCCTCCTTCACATAATGGCCATACAGCTCGCTTGATAGTGCAAGCAGGAATAGGAAAGAAAAATATATTTTCTGTTCTACTACAAAACTAATGACTTTGCAGGTTTGAACATATGGGTGCTCACACTTGTCTTCCTGTCTTTTGAACGGAGAATGGAGCCGTCTTCATTTACTGTCAAAATGTTTCCTGTGAAGCAATAAAATGAGTTTCATGAATTCGGATTTTCTTATTTTGGTGGATAACAAC
>JAHTLZ010000330.1:18063841-18075763 GCA_023846285.1 Phrynocephalus versicolor | reverse complement strand
AGTCCTCTCTCCTCATGAGGTGGCCATAATACTAGAGCCTCAGCTTCAAAATCTCTCCTTCCAGTGAACATTCAGGGTTGATTTCTTTCAGGATGGATAGGTTTGATCTCCTTGCAGTCCAGGGGGCTCTGAAGAGCCATGTTTAAACATCTGAAAAGATGTCATAACAAAGGGGAAACAGGTCAGTTTTCCATGGCTTTAGAGACTAGAACTTGGAGCAATGGTTTCAAACTACAGGAAAAGATATTCCATTTGAATATTAGGAAGAATGTCATGATGGTTAGAGCTGTTTAGCAGTGGAATATGCTGCCAAGGGGTAGTGGTGGAGCCTCCTTCTTTGGAGGTTTTTAAGTAGATGCTGGATGGTCATCTGTCGAGAGTACTGTGATGGGGGTTCTTGCATGGCAGGGAGTTGGACTGCATGGGCCTTGAGGTCTCTTCCAACTCTATGATTCTATAATTCTACAAATTGCTTTTTTATGCACTCACACAAACAGGCATGTATAGATGCATCTGAGCACTGATCAAGGCCATTGATTCAGTGGCTACAATTCTGTTGGCACAGCTCCATACGCATAGAATCATAATAAAGTTGGAAGGTGCCTATAAGGCCATCAAGTCCAATACCCTGTTTAATGTAGGAACACAAATCAAAAATGATCTGCCAGGTGGTTGTCCAAAGTTCTTTTGAATGCCTCACCGCTTCTCAAAGTAATTAGTTCCATTGTCATATCATTCTAACAGTTAAGAGATGCCCCCATAGTAAACTGATATCTGGCTTCCCATTGCTGTCTGCCCTACACTCTGGGAAGATCAGAAACAGATACAGTCCCTCCTCTGTATGACTTTTGAAAAGTGCTGTCATATCTCCCTTCAGTTTTTCCCCAAGCTAAACATTCCTTGAGATGTAAAATTTTCAGAAATTTGGAAGCTCAGAAAAAAACCTCATTTTTTCTGGGTTTTTTTTGGGGGGGGGAGGGATGGAAATTTTCAGGAAAAAATGACATAAATGCTGCATTAGCATTCCCCCCCTACAGCTTGACTGTCATTCTGTTACTTTAGGAACATAAAACATGACTATGGAGAATTTGACTAGGCATAAAATTATGACAACTAGCTTGTTAAAATATAGTGTATCCAAACATTTATTACAAATAGAGTTTACTTTTTAAATAATATTTATTTGTAAGTGTAAGTAACAAATGGAGTAACAGTCTCCTCCTGAACTGTTTACCAGTTTATGGGAAACAAAAACCCCTCTATATATAATGTTTAAAAATCCAGAATTAACAATTATTCACATTTCCTCTCCATAACATTGAATAAAAATAAAATAAAAACCTCATTCTCATAAAAATGAATTGAAGACAGGGAAAATGTGTAGAAGAGAGTGGGACTAAGTTTCAATGAATGGGCATGAAATTTAATCAGAATCATTTTTGTTGCTCTGCATTTTCTTCCAGTGCTTTGAGGCCTAGTGAAGAGGACAGAACAGAACCAAACATACCCACCTACTAAGCACATCCGATCTCACCTGATTTCGGAAGCTAAGCAGGGTCGGCCCAGGTTAGTACTTGGATGGGAGACCAGCAGGGAATACCATGTGCTGTAGGCGCCCGGAGTAGGAACTGGCAAGCCAAGAAAACTCCATGGACATGGAGTCACGAAGAGTCGGCCACGACTGTAATGACACAACACACACACACATACAAAAACAAAAGTGAAACCTTTTTCTTTTTCTTGTGACAATAGCAGCACCTCCTAAAGGAAGAAATGCATCTTGTTCTTGCATTGGAGAGTTCAGTTTGTAGCCTAGGACTTGCTTGTCCTCAGTGCACACAAATTAGAACAATCTGAACCTAGGCATATTTTTTAGACATGATATGGAAAATATTAGTACACCCTGTCTTATGATATTTTATTCATCATCATGTTAAAATAAAATATTCCATAATCTTTTTTTCTTTTTCTTTTTTCTATTTTTCCAGTTTTTTGGGGAAAAAACAAAAACTCTTCAGGAAAAAACACACAGAAAAAATACCGCCCCCGCCCAAGGGGGGGGGGGGCGACCGGCCAGGTGGTGAGCCATTGAACTGTGTTCAATTTCTCAGCATCCTTCTTGAAGTGCAGCACCCAGCACTGGACACAGTATTGGAGATGGGGCCTAAACCATGCTGAATAGAAGGGAGTGAGCACCCCATTGGGATTTGGAGACTATGTTGCTGTTAGTAGGAACAGGAATAGGAATAGGAATCTTTATTGTCATTGCCCCCTTGCAGGAACAACGAAATTTCATGGTTGCTATATTCAACTCATTTAAAACATTCCACATAGATTTAAAAACAGCTACAACACATAAAATATGACATATAAAATGAATAAAATATGACATATAAAATAAGCTGACTTCCAAGTCCAGATTTTCTGTTTAAGGCCAATATTGCTCTAAAAAAGAAGCTATTTGTGAGACGGCTTGTTCTTGCCCTCAGTACTCTATATCTCCGCCCAATGGCAGCAACTCAAAGAGGCGATGACCAGGATGTGATGGATCTCTTAATATATCTAATGCTTTACAGTGGCACCTGGTAGTATAAATTTGTTCTAGGGTGGGGAGTGCTAAAATAACATTTGCATTTCTGTAGCAACATTGCATTGTCGGTTCGTATTCAGCTTGTGATCTATGATGGTTCCCAGCTACTTCTTGCTCATAGTATTGCTAAGCGATGTGAAGGTTTATGATGTCATTAGCTATGGTCTATTGCCTTTAGTTAAAAGTTCCTGTCTCTTCCCCTAGATGCTGAGGACTGGGGCCACCAGTGGCCATTTTATGGCATTGAAGGCTCCTCCTTCTCACGAGGTTCCCAAAGGCTTCCCAGGAACCTGGTGAGAGTAATTAGAAAACTTTTTATTAAAGATAAAAGGCTGAAGGTGATGACATCATTAACCTTTCATGCACAGAGCTGCAGTATCAGGATTCTGGCTAGTACTGTAAAGAAAAGAATTTTATCTGAGCCAACATTCTGAATCCTCAGACTTCCTAGAAGTCTGGCTGGTGTATTTTATGCAAGCAAAGTAACAGTAGAGTGAGCAAAATTATTGCAGCGCCCCAGTATGTTCTCTTAACCCTTAAAGGGATGTCTGGATGAGACTAAGGGCCTTTTTACACAACCCCTAAGATCCGCTGGTCCCTTAAATTCGGACCAGAGATCTTGAGAGTTTGTCGCTCTCCCTGCATTCCCACCCCCTCCGCACTTCCTTGTTCTGTCTGCGTGAGGGGAGGGAGAAAAAAAGGGAGAAAAGAATGCACTCTTACCTCCGGAATGCCGGTGGAAGTTGCTCCGACCCCCCCGTCACTTCCTGGTTCCTCTTAAAGGGGCGGGAGGCAAAACAGCAACAACAACAACAAAAAGAAGCGAGGAGAGCCCGGCACTCTCCGCATCAAATTTTTTCACTCTCCCAGAGCAGGTACTTGAAAGGTGCGCTGGGTCGCGCTTAGGTGGGCGGGGTCGCATTTAATTTTCTGTTAGCTCCGGAGCTGGTGGGGAAACATTTTTAAGCTCCAGAGCTGGGAGCCATTTGCAGCGGAGCTTAGGGGTCGTGTATAAATGCCCTAAAAGAACCACTGTAGTTGTTGCTACCTCTGTACTTACCCTGCTGCATCTTCTGCAGATGTGTTGCTTTTGATGTACAGAAATCAATTATCAACAAAGGGGATATTGAGTGCTCCTCTCTAAACCTAACGAGAGTATCTCTGGAAGTAACAATGGAATTCTTCTTGTATGCCCCCCCTTGTTTCTGCAATATCATCTAAAATTCAGTTGTTTGATGGATTCAAGCACTCCTGATTAATTTGAGGATAATAGAGTTCTTAGGAAAGAACCTGAAGTATAATGCAAATTCCCAGTTCTTGCAGTGGGGCAGGCAGCTGTAAAGTGAATTTCAAAAGTTTAATTTTGAGCCTTTTCACACGACCCCTAAGATCCGCTAGCCACTTAAATTCAGACCAGAGATCTTGGGGGTTTGTCGCTGTTCCTGTGTTCCCACCCCCTTCACACTTCTGGCTGCTGTCTGCGTGAGGGGAGGGAGAAAGAAAGGAAGAAAAGAATGCCGGCTCACCTCCGTTCTGCCATCTCACTCTGCTCCTGACAGCATTCCAGTCTCTTAGTATCTCTTAAAGGGGCGGGGGGGGCAAAAACAACAACAAACAGAAGAGAGGAGAGCCCGGCATTCACTACGTTACATCCGCATCAGGAATTTTTCACCCCCGGAGAACAGGTACTTGAAAAGTGTGCTAGGACTCACTTAGGTGGGCATGGTCAGACTTAATTTTTTGTAAACTCCAGAGCTGGTGGGGAAACAATTTTAAGCCCCGGATCTGGGAGCCATTTGCCGCAGATTTTAGGGGTCGTGTGAAAAGGCTCTTTGACATTTTTGGAGCAGAGACATTCCTTGTTTCCAAAACCAGCCGTGGTTGACAGGCCACTTATTGTTGATTAAATTGGTCATGAGATTGAGAGATTCATCGATTTCTGTTCATAATGAGGAGTTTACTCGAACCCCAAAATCAGGCAGCATCTGTTATTGTAGAAAATAAAACATAATGCAGAACACTGAATCAAATCCCTGCACAAACAGCTGGGTCCCCCGACCACACCACATGGTTCAACATCCAAGTGCAAATTCAGTTTTTTTGGACTCTGTCCAGTCATTATATATTCCAAACACCTGTTTTGATCCATCTGTAGTCTTTAATTTAAGCTAGATGGAATGCACAGTTGCTTCTTAACTTTGTTAACTTTAATTCAGAGCACCCATCTTTTCTTTCCAAACAGACAAAGTAATTTGGGGGAGTAATAAACTAAATTGCAAACAAGGTGTCATAGAGACCCCATCCCCAAGATGGCCATATGTCCTACTTTGCATAGATCACATCTTTATTTGAGCAGCACATTCCAGCCAGTTCTGAAAATAGATGAAGGAAGAGCAGGAAGCACCAAACATCCCATCAACAATGAGTAGGCACATAAGGTTCCACGGACACAGTTTTTCTCACTACAGTGAGATATACAGTATATGCAAAATTTGTACAAATGAGTACTTTCTCGTATTTGAAGGTACATAAGATACAGTACACGTGTCATCCCCAGTGACTGAAAACATAAACAATAACTTGGCTTTTGGGAGATTCAGCAGACTCCAGAAGCCTACATCTGATGTTTCTAAAGGTCATATCATTTGCTAAGCTATGTAGGTAATTCCTCCAATTACTATATGTTTTGCCCCACAGTATACAAACCATTGAGAGTTGGCTCCTAACAAATTGTGTGTGTGTCATGTTGCATCGTTAAAGTCATGGCCCCATGTCCTTGGAGTTTTCTTGGCCGGGAGTACTGGAGTGGTTTGCCAGTACCTACTTTAGGCCCGTGGTCTCCCTTCCAAGTACTAACCAGGGCTAACTGATTAGCTTCCGAAATCAGGTGAGATCGGATGTGCTTAGGACATCTAACAAATTAGACACACAAATGAAACTGTGCTTATCTCCCACTGATCAATTTCAAAACAAGAATAAATTAATCCATAGACTGAGAGAAGATCAAGTAACAATCAGCAATCTTTTACTTCTTAAGTAAGTTCTGCTTCTAAAGATGTGTTACCTGTATTGTCTGATTTAGTCTCTTGTTAAGGCTTCAGTTGCATCTCCTCATTCCACATGACTAAAAGCATTGCGTTTGATGGATATACATGGTGGTGCATTGGGGAGCAAAAGGGATGTGTGTGTGTGTGTGTTCTGTCTTTACAATAGTGACCAACTCTTCATGACCCCATGTCCATGGAGTTTTCTTGGCAGGAATACTGCAGTGGCTTGCCAGTTCCTACTCCAGGTTCCTACAGCATCTGGTATTCCCTAGTGGTCTCCCATTGAATTACTAGCCAGGCCTGACACTGCTTAGCATCCGAAATCAGGTGAGATTGGATGTGCTTAGGGCACAGCTTTGAGTTTGATGGATATGCATGGTGGTGCATTGGGGAGCAAAAGGGACACATCCCCCAATAATAAAAAAAAAGTTTACTTTTAATATATACACATGTAGGTTAACTGTGTTGAAGCCATGTTACACACAATGTGAGCCAGTTTTGCCAGTACAACACTATGCAGCATTGTACTGCAACCCTAGAAAATCCCTGCATATGCCCTTCTAGAAGAGTTAAATCCCCACACAAGATCCAATTCAAATAAAAGAGTAGGGTACATTAACAAAGTTCTTAATGTACTCTACTCATCATAAACTGTATCATGAAGACCAAACATTAACTGCCTTTGAACCTATTGGATAGCTGGCTAGACTCCTTCCTTCCTTCTTCCTTCCTTCCTTCCTTCCTTCCTTCCTTCCTTCCTTCCTTCCTTCCTTCCTAGTGTTTGTTGTTTTTTAAATCTTAACCTACAGTGGTGGCAATGTACTTGAAGGTTTCAAGAACAAATGACTGGGGCAGTTCTTTCTGAGAAAGAGCGTAATTAAAAAGGGACATTTCCCCTTAATATCATGGTAATTATCCTAATTACTTTTATTTATGTTCACTCAAACCCAGTGTTCAGAGCAGCAATTAAAGCAAGGGGCACCTTTTTTGGTTTTGAGGCATGTGGAATGAGAGATATTCATGGACTCCTTTCTCCTAAAGCTACAGACTTTCTCTCAAGCCTAATGCATTATTTAGCTTGAAACTCAGAGATGCTCTTGGCCAAATCCTTTAAGCTTATGAAATAAAAGCAGAAATTCCCAAAGAAATCACTATGGGGGAGATTGTAAATAGTCTGGTCTTTGTTTGCAGTCCTGGGTTGGAGTGTATTCTTTAATATGTGTTTCCGATCAGGGCCGGTGCTAGGGTTTTTTGCTCCCTAGGCGAGGGGTGGGGGTGCGGTGGGGTAGTTTGTTTTATTGTTAGCCACCCAGAGTTCCGTTTTGGAAGATGGGCGGGATATAAGTATAATAAATAAATAAATAAATAAATAAATAAATAAATAAATAAATAAATAATGTACTTAAGAGTTACATAGCATAGGCATAAGGGTCACAGTTAAGGACAGAGAAGTACAGGGGAATCTATTGCAGTGATCTTTTATCATGGATTTTATGACAGAATATTTGGGTGCCACCTAAAGGATTCAAGGGGGGTTTGCATCATCAGTAAACCACCAAACCCAAAGTTAAAAGCTAAATTATTGCAATATCTTAAAAAACCCCCAGATATATTAAAACTCATAATTTAGAACAATATTATAAGCTCAAGTAATGCAACAGAATGAAATAATCCATTTTGAAAGTCTCTCTGATCAACTAGTCATTTATCTCTTGATAATTAATCACAAAACAAAATTAAATCAATGCATAGAGTAAGGCAAATTCATGGTAGACTTCTCAGACTCTGCACAGGGTGGATGCCATTTGCACTCTGGAATCAAACTGCTAGAGCCATACAGTGTATGTGGGTTGGGGAAGGGATTTTATTTATTAATTATATTTATACTCTACCTTTCTCTCTGAAAAAGGAGAAATAAACACATTTAAAAAAAAACAGACATAGAAGAAATATATGAATACACACTATTTAAGTCACAGATTGGCCACCAGCACACACTGCATACTTTATAGAAGAGGGCAATAATTTCTGACCCGAATCCTAAGGGGTTCACATAAGTTTTGCATCACTAACTGAGCAGGAAAGGAGGTACATCTTAGGGCCTTTTCACACGACCCCTAAGATCCGCTGGCCACTTAAATTCGGACCAGAGATCTTAGGGGTTCGTTGCTCTTCCTTCCTCCCCACCACTGCGCACTTCCTTGCTCCTGTCTGCGTGAGGGGAGGGAGGAAGAAAGAGAGGAAAAAATGCAGGCTCACCTCGCTGCCCGGAGCTCCATCGTCCTAATTCCTTCTCTTCTGTTTGCTTTTTTTTCCTCCCGCGCCTTTTTTTCCTCCCGCCCCTTCTCTTAAAAAAAACCAAACAGAAGTGAGGAGAGCCCCGCACTGACCCGATTAAATCCGGACCTGGGGATTTTCACCCTCCTGGAGCAGGTACAAGAAAAGTGCGCTGGGACGCGCTTAGGTGGGCGTGGTTGCACTTAATTTTCTGCAAACTCCGGAGCTGGTGGGGAAACAATTGTAAGCTCTGGAGCTTGCAGCCATTTGCTGCGGAGTTTAGGGGTCGTGTACAAAGGCTCTTAGTTACACAATTACATTCATGGCCTGGCAGACAGCCAAGACATGCACCAATACCTCATATTGAAGTTGGACTGAAATTACCCATGACAAATTAAGCAAACTCTGGCCACTGAATTTTCTCACAATGCAAAATGGACCTCCTCCCTCTCAAACATTTCCTGAAATGTGCAAAAGCTTTCCAAGAGTAAAGAAAAAATGAAGCAGGGGAGAAAACACAACATACCTCATAACAAGGAGAATCTTCTTTCTCTCACAAAAACAAACTCATGATTTACATTCCTAGCTAAGGCATCATTCACTCCAGGTTTTAAAGCTGCCTACTTGCACAGTGCATAGTGCGCCCTTACATAGTGAATTACATGCATGTGAAGTTCCCTCTCATCACATGTTGTGCCAGTTGGTTGATATAGCTCCAGGATAGTATTGGGGCATTAGGATAGGAATCCCCACTTCTGTTTGTTTACTTTTATTAAATTGCCGGTAAGGGTTGTCATTCTGTGCCACCAAGTGGGTTCCAACTTATGTCAACTTCATAAATGAGTGATCTCTGAAATGACCTGCCCTCAAATGCCCTGTTCTGCTCTGGTTAGGTGAGGTTAAATAAGTGACCGATAGACACGGGCTCTTCAAGAAATACAAGGGAAAGCTTGAGAAAGTGCCTCCTATTTAACCCCTATTGCCTTGAAGGCTATTGTGGTTATGGAGAAATTTGTGTTAATATTTTAAAATGTGCATGAAAGCATTCACAGTTCCTAGAAAGGTAAAATAAAATGTCACATTGTTGTCAATTTAATACAGTGACCCTCCCCTATCTCAGGGGTTAGGAACCTGACCCGACCCGCGAGAATTGAAAATCCGCGATATGTGGATGCAGGTCGAGCCGGCTGGGGGCTCTTGTATTTACCCCCAGCCTGATGCTGCCCCAAACAGGCCTGCGAGGGCCTTCCTGGCCCTCCTGGAGGCCCCAAAAGGGCCTCCTTGCGGTACTGGAGATCACTTTTGGTTTGCAGGGAGGCCCTTTGGGGGGCCTCGAATGCCCTTACAGGTCCATTCAGGGCAGTGCCAGTCCTGGGGTAAGTATGGGAGGCGTGAAACAAGCCTTTCCCTCCTTACCCCAGGGGGGGCTTTTTTCATATACTGCGGTCCTATGATATAGCTGGACCGCAGCATATGAACCACAAAAGGGCATGGGACCACTGTATACTGATCTTAAGTGCAATGTCTTCTAGGTGGGTACATGGAAATGACTCATCACATGGTGGGACATAATTACAAAATGCTATTGACTGTATTTTCCCATTACATTACACTTCA
Source organism: Phrynocephalus versicolor (assembly GCA_023846285.1). Classification (NCBI taxonomy): domain Eukaryota; kingdom Metazoa; phylum Chordata; class Lepidosauria; order Squamata; family Agamidae; genus Phrynocephalus; species Phrynocephalus versicolor. The sequence continues at coordinate 18,066,232 of JAHTLZ010000330.1, read as the reverse complement.
CAGATTTTTTAAATTTTATTCTATTCAACTCCCTTTTCTTCCTGAAGTGGTTTACAACTCAAAATGATAAAACAGATCCAGTTAAAGAAACAAACAAACAAGCAAACAAAAAAGCAGCCAGAATACAGTAAAATATTTACATCTGCATTGTTTGGTGGATGTACTTCCTCATTATGGTGGAGATGCCACCAAAGATGGCATTCTCATATAGAATTCTCCTGCAATCTTCCAAATTTGGTAGCAATGTCTCCCCCAAGAAGTGACATCATTATGCAATGAATTTCTTTACTCTTGCCTGGCAATTCTGACTGGAGACTGAGAAATTTACTCTGAGAGGACATCTAATCCTGAGACACATTTCATATGGAAGAGAAAGAACTCACTGCTGGACTGTCACTTTTGTAACATGTCTGCTATATGCATAATGTGTAGTTCAGTGACTCCCCAGATGCAATCCAGGTCATTATCATCTACAAACCCTGCTGGAATAAGTGGTACATCAAGTGTAGATTGCAGTAAATCATAATTGCTTAATGAGAAAACTAGCCGAGACATTCCAGCAGCAGCAAAGTGAACAGTAGACCTGCTGAACTTGTGCTCAATTCAACTTTTTTCCAGCCTACAGATCTTGGAAATTACACAGGAGGACTATCCTTGGTGCAGGTACCCACTGGGGTGTATTGGATCCAACAACGGAGTAGGATTCAGTAGACCTGGGTTCAAAACCATTCTTTGGTTTTCAAAGAATGGGTCTTATTGCCGTCTCCCTCAGACAATCAGGAAAAATCCAATCCCTGAAGGAGATAGAAGCAATAAGAAAAACCCATTCTGGCATGCTCCCCCCTGCACTCTTAATCAACCAAGAAGGTTGAGCGGGGAAACTGCCAGTCAACAATGTGCCAGTGCCCTGGAGGCATCAGCAGCTGTTACAGACCCAAACTCAATGAAAGGAGAGCAAGGCTGTGAAGAGCTGACAATACTCGAGGATAGATTATTGGAACCAGAATCCAGACCTCTGTTTTAGATTTAAAACAGGCTGTAAAAGACTCGCTAGTGAAATCACTAGGAGGAGGCCCAGGCTGACCAGGATTGGTAAGGTCACGAACCACCCAGAACAATTCCGCCTGGGGGTTCGAGGACCTAGCAATATATAGGGATGCATAAGATATTTTAGCATCCCTAATCACTCGCACATATTGCCTGGTCAGCTCACAAACTGCAGCCCTATTAAATGAAGTCTGTTTTTTCCTCCATCTGTACTCAAGCCTTCCCCGTTCCACGGCAAAGGGCAGGGTGGGCACCAGAGGAGCCTCTCGGGGGTGATCTGGTCAACAGCCAATACAACCTTTCCAACAGGGCATCGACCGGATCATCAGCCAGGCCATCCAGGAAGTCCCCAAAGGCCTAGAACAAAGCAGGGTCCAGAAGCCTCCAGGGATGGGCCTAAACAAGTGGATCCAGCTCCCCATAGGGTGGGGCAGCAATTGATAGGGGAAAGGTTAGCAAATAATGATCTGTCCATGACATGGGCCAGGAGACCACTCTCCCAACCACCAGATTGAAATCTGCACCGGTGGAGGAAAATACCAAGTCTAGGGTGTGCCCAGCCCTATGGGTGGGGCTGGTAACATCCTGGGACAGATTCATGGAGTCCATGGACTCCATGAAATCCAGAGCCGCCCCTGAAAGTCCATCCCCAACATACACATTAAAGTCCCCAACCACCAAAGGCGGGGAGACCTCAATAGTGCCGCGGAGATGGACTCTGAGACCTCTGACAGGGAGCGAGCTGGGTCACGGGGAGCATGGTAAACCAGCACTATTCCAAATCTGTCCCATGGTCACACTGATAGGTGCAGGCATTCCATTCCTAGTCAGACCAAAGTTGTGGTTTTGCTGACAAAAAAAAAAGGCTTCCTTATAAACAATGGCCACCCCGCCAACCCTTCCCTTTGACCTGCCCAGGTGCTGAACCCAAACCCCAGGGGGGCACAGCTGACGGAGAGAGAAGCCCCCCTCTGCACCCACCCAAGTCTCAGTAAAACAAGCCAGGTTGGCCCACTCATCCACAATCAAATCATGGATGAGAGGGATCTTATTATGGACTGACCTAGCATTAAGCAGCAAACAGGACAGGTCGGAAGCACTAGATGAACAGTTAGATGTGAAAGCTTCTAGGTTTTAGCTCAAGAACATCTAGGGATGTTGGGAAGCACTGATCCAGCAGAGGTTGCTACATTATTAAGATTCCTGGCATTCAGTGCACCTTTGAATTATCAGTGCTTTAGATCGGTGGTCCCCAACCCCCGGGCCGCGGACCGGTGCCGGTCCGTGGACCGGTCGGCACCGGGCCGCCTGGGGAGGCCGGGGAGGCTCCTCCCCTTTTCCTCC
>JAHTLZ010000330.1:18046108-18063801 GCA_023846285.1 Phrynocephalus versicolor | reverse complement strand
CCCCCCTCCTCCCCCACCCCCCACACCCTCCCCCTGCCCCCTGCCCCCCGCCCGACCCCCGCACCCCCCATCTCCCCCCCTCCCCAGCCCCGGGCCACGGAAACATCATTAAATATTTTCCGGGCTGTGGGGAGAAAAAGGTTGGGGAGCACTGCTTTAGATGATGATTATCCAGGTGCTCTCCATATGTCAGAGGTTTCCATATGTCAGAGGTTTCTCAGTCATGTTTGATACTCTGGCTGGTGAGCAATAAGATTTCAGGAGCCAACTTTCCATTGAAGAATCTTGGCCCTTAACTAACTTCTGCCATCGAATCTGACCAGCGAGTACAGTACTTTTGGATAGGAAGGAAATGGAGAAAAGCTGTGCAGACAAAAATAAGAAAAGAGAATGAAAAGGGACGGATTTAATATTCTAAAAAAATTATGTAAAGTGTATCTGCTTACTAATTATACAAGTGATTTTATGTCTTGGGTGAAAACCTACCTGATAGTGAAAAATATCTATGACTAAATTTCCTTCATCATTTTGACTTGATCTGCCATTTATGTAAACTCAAGTTTGCTGAAACGGTAAACAATTCCAAATGTAAGCAAATAATTAAATAACTTGGATAATTTGCAGATATTTTACAGCCCCAAATTATGTAAGCTTCCATGTCGCAAAAAATAATAATTAAAAAATCACATTGCCTGCAGTTAATTTAATTCTGCATATTGACACTTTGGAAGTCAGTTAGGGTTATGGCTTTAATTTCTGAAATACAAACACATACACTGTAGAATACAGAGAATTCAAAAGAAAATGGCACAGATTGCAGTGAAGTGCCTCAGAACAGGTGCCATGTACTAGGCAGTGGTTCCAGATAGGGATGTGATTTTACATTTTTTTAAAAAATCTACATTGGTTTAATATGCTATCTATCTATGCTTCCACATTGTATGCAAGGATAGAAATCAGTTTTTAGGGTTTAACACAGATTGCATAGCACATAGGGTGTTGTTTCCCAAAAAACAAGAAATGCCAGGAGTCTCAGGAAGGCAGCTATAGGGATGTGACATGTGAGGCCTACCTCAACATCTGTTGCTTAGGCAATGGCCTTACTTGTCTAATGGTAGGACTGGCTTCCATAGGAGGGTTAATTTCCAACATTCTAGCTGTTAATACACAGCTTGCAGTGTTCAATATGGACCAGCAGTTAGTAAACACCATGGGAAAATGGTCAATTATGTACTTCATTGATCAAAACAGTTAATGTTGGAAGGATGAGACAGAACTTTTTCAAGTACCACTATGGTCACAATTATAGCGTGGGGGAGGGAAGCATAATTATTGGAACGGTAATCATTAGCACAAGTTGTAATTGGTCCTTTCATCAAGAGTACAGGAACATATATAACTGAAATGAAACTTTTACAAACTTGTCAACAGGCTCATAGCAGTAATAAAACCACTTTGCTGTGAAATAGCACTCAGGAAAATGATTGATGGCTTCTTCATAATTAAACACATTACTAAGCATTCAGTCTACACCAAGACAATTATTCAAACGTTGTAGCAATGCAGAAAGAGAGAGTGTGGGGGGGATCCCTTTGTTAATGGGCTGTGACTATCCACAGACACTTCATTACTCAAGTTTTTCCCTTAATTTTCAATGAAAATGAACATACAAAAATAATAAAAATATAAAAAAGAAAGATCTGACTCTGAAAGCATTGTATAAGATCAGCTTGAGCCAGAAGGGCTTCATCTGAATTCTTTCCTCAGAATCTCAGCTGTAGTTTGTGTGTGTGTGTGTGTGGGCAGTCACAGAAGAAGCAGGCACCATCACTTAAAAGTGACTTAAGAAGAAGGTGGAATAATTAAGGGACATGTCTGAGACAGTGGGTAGAGACAAGTGGAATAAACACTGCGCAAACATGAAACCGTGGCCCAAGCTTTCATGATACCAGAGGCAGGAAGAGACATATGACCTCTTTGAACCACTGCATTTGCTAGTCATGGCTTCCCCCTTCCTTCCTTCCTTCCTTCCTTCCTAATCTCTGTCCTTGACCTTATCTCATATGCCAAAGAGGCTGTTGGGGGGAGGGAGCAGAAGCAGCATTCAACATGGAATCAACCATTTCATTGATGCCAGGCTCTGGGGATCCTTCAGAGCTAAGTGTTGTTTGTTTGCTTCTGGGGAAATCATGTGGTGTGGGCAACTCCTCTAGACAGCCCATCAATAACATCTAGTTCTAACAGATCCTCGGAACATGGCAAGTAGAGAAGAGGCAGTTTTCAGAGTGTTCAAAAAGCACAAGCAGTTCCCTAAAGTAATGGGTGCCAAATAGGAGTGGCTTTTTTGCTCTCCCAAGTGGGTTCCTGCTTCACTTAGCATACAACTCTGTGCTCTGTGTATACCACCCCTTGTATGTTGTCACTCTGTTTATAAGGCAATATGATAATCTATGGGCAGCAAGGCCAGTAGGCACTGGGTGCTAGTCTATGACAATGTGCACTTGACACAACCCCTCACTCCTTATTTTCCTATTTTGTCCAGCTTTATTTATTTATTTATTTATTTATTTATTTATTTATTTATTTATTTATTTATTTATTGGATTTTTATACTGCCCATCTGGCAGCAAGGCCACTTTGGGCGGTTAACAACAATTAATTTGGGTAATAGTTTTGGAATAAGCCGGAAGATTAAACCATGGTTTTAAATTGGATCAATAGTCTGACTTGCTCTGAAGTGGTTAAACTGGTTTTTCTGATTTAGCCCTAGCTGGAAATAATTATTAACTGCATGGTTTGATTGCTACTTTGGAAAAGGGAGAAATGAAAAGAATTTTGCTACAAATGAGAGATAAATGAAAGAGTTTTGTTTGCAGGTCAAACTGTTGTTCACAAAATGGCATCTTATTCACTCAGTATATGATCTGAAATTGCTTCTCAAAGTCAGTGGAGGAAGCTGCTTTCTCAAGGTTTCCTTCTTTCTGTATAGATGGCAATCTCAGGAAAAACAACGTATTGCAAAGAACGTGAGTCTGTCCTTGAAAACAGCTAGTAAAATGAATGCCAACTCCCTGTATGTGCTGAAATCCCGTGGTCAGGGTTTTCCCGTCCTTGCCCTTGGCAGCCAGTTTTGAAATGCAAAGAGCAATGACTCAGCACACAAGATGAGTGATGCCATGTATCATCCATAGTCTAGCCATATATTAAGGAGCTATGAGTCCCAGGCTTGGGAAAATGTCAGGATATAAATCAAAGAAATAGATGAAGAAAAAGGACAGCGCGCTGTCATGTTTGACAGCAACTCCCCCATTTTTTATTCCACTTTTACTATTTGCAATACATTTATTGTGAGATTTTTTTTTTGTTTAAATAGGCAGAAATCAGTATGAAAACAAACGGTGGCAACTCGTGACCCTCTGAATATTACTGAACAACAACTCTGAGTAGTCCTTACCTTAGCACTGGTGTGGAAATACAGGAGCAGCAGCAACAGCTCAGTGGTTTAGATATCTTACTGTGGAGACAGGCATTCGGAGTTTGATGCTGTGCTGTACTTCCCTGACAGTGACAGGATGCAGTGATTCATAGGAGCCCTTCTAGTTCTTCAGTTTTATGATGATGATCATCATCATCATCCCAAGGGCCACAGATCAATCTCACTCACAGAAAAAGGTAAATCTGACATCACTTGCCGGCTGAATAGAGAGGGCTGAGAATCTTATTTCGGCTCTTTTTAAAGAATTTACCAAAGTCCAGAAATCCGTCTGCATTTGGGCTGTTTGTTGTTTTTGAAACATCAAATCACAATAGAAGACACAATAGGTAGTCCATCATTCAAGGAAAGCTTGCCTGAAGAGAAAGGTCTTTGCCTGTTTCTGGAAAGATAGCAGAGATGGGGAAGTCCCGGCCTCCAGTGGGAGGGAGTTCCAAAGTCTGGGAGCAGCTACAGAGAAGGCACTTTTCTGTGTTCTTCTGAGGCGCACCTGTGAAGATGGTGGGATAGAGAGAAAGGCCCCTCCTGATGACCTTAACACCCGAGCCAGTTCATACTGTGAGATTTGATCTTTGAGGTAGCTAGGACCTAGGTTGAATAGTGCTTTGTAGGTTAAGGTCATTGCTTTGAATTGTGACTGACAGCTGATTGGCAGCCAGTGGAGCTGCTTTAGGGAGTCAGGTCCATCTTACATTTGGTCTTCCTCTTTTCCTTCCCAGCATTAATGTCTTTTTCAGAGAATGTGTTCCATTAAACCGAATGAAGCACATTTTTCCATCAAGAGATAGTTCAGGCTTGATTTGATCTAAGGCTCAGTTATTTGTCTTTCTGGAAGTTGAGGGTATCTGCAAAGTTCTCCTCAAGTACCATGTCCCTATTCCCAGTATCAACAACCTTTACAAACATGGAAGGATTTTGATTCAGCTGCTACCCCCACTTCCTGAAGCATAGCAAAACTAACAAAGATATTTGTATTTAGAATGGGGGCACCAAGACATCAGAAATGAGAGAGAATTAAATAGACAAATTCTCATAGCTGAGACCAACAGGAGTGTTGGGGGGGGGGAGAGAAATCTCCCCAATAGTTTCTTGTGGTGATGGTCCATGTGAACTGCTAAAAGTTCCAGGCAGGATAGCTTCTAAACTTTCCTTAATTATTCTTTGACTATGCTCACCAGCCTGGCAACACCAAAAGTTAGCAGTCCTTCCTAAGAAATGGAACCATAAAGCTAAAACCTGCGTTAAAATGTAGTATCTCTTCACTACCAACTCGATAACTCAGTAAATGGATGAGGAGACAAGGGACCAACAATCTTTAAGCCACATTAAATGAACACACAAATAGTGGTGAAGATTTTTAACATTTCTTTAAACAGTGTCTCTGTGTGGTGGGGGATGAAACCACTTCAAGGCAGAAAACAGTCAGACTCAAAAGATCAATAGTTTTAAAACTAGATGATCCAAGCCATATTACACAGACAGTCCAGGAACAAACACAAAAGGAGAAAATGATAAAGTCTAACTAGTCTAATAGTTATACTTAATGGGCCCTCAGAGTTACTTGGGGTTCCTTAGCTCACAGAAGTTGTGGCTGTAAAGACAGAAGAATGGGCTGAACTTAACCAGATACATAATCTAGGTTCTGCATTTGTCCACTTGCCTACTTTAAACCTAGTACAGTGGACCCTCGTATAACAAACGGTTTGTATAACATAAAATCTGTACAACATAAAAAATTCCAGAGACAGGGGAAATTTGCTTAACAGAATCACCTATGGGGCGAATCCATACAACATAAAAATGGTCGCAATTAGGGATTACTCTCTTTTCAATGCATTCCTATGGGAAATTTGTATAAAGGAAAATTTGCTTAACAGAATTTCATTTGGAATGAATTAATTCCTTTATACAAGGTACAACTGTAACCGAGGCATTACCCACAAGCCAAGCCAAACCCAGAACTTTCTGCAACACTGACAAAGTTGCCTATTTCCCAGAGAAAAGGAAGAAGAGACTTAGTAACACTTAGGCTGCTTTAGAGATGGGCACAAATCGAAAAAATGATGATTTGTTTCGTTTCGTTGAGAGGTCCGTTTCGTTTCACTTTGTTTTCCATGAATTTTCACAGAAAAATTGGTATCGTTGGTTCATTAATTCGTTATTCATTATTACCCATCTTTCCCCCAGGCCCCTGGGACCTGTTCGGCACTGGGTTTTTTAAATTATTATTTTTATTTTAGGTTGCCGACTGGGCGACCCTTGGAGCCCAGTCGGTGCTCCCCCTTTTAAAATTAGTTTTCCGCCCACTTCTGGGTTCAGGCCCCGCGCTACAGCTGTAGCGCCGGACTTTTTGTTGTTTTTTCCTTTCAGCGCCGACCGCGTGGCCCCTGGGGCCTGGTCTGCATTGGGATTTTTAAAATTATTATTATTTTATTTTAGGGTGCCGGCCAGGAGAGAACACCTTCTGCTCCCCCACCCCACACAGCCTCCCCCACCGGGACCCTGTGCTCCAAAAGCTTTGCCATCACCAACTTTTAGGCTTGGAGGTGGAGCTACAACCTCTGGCTGCCTTGGCTGTAACTGGCTCGGGCTGCGAAGGCAGTGGGGTGGCCGGGGTGGCTTCAGTAGTGGCGGGGCTTGGAGGTGGCAGCGGCGGCGGCCCCTTGACGCTGGGTTTGGGCTTCCTGTGTGGGGAGGCTGGAGGTGGGCGCTGTGGCAGCAGGGTTCCCCCCAGTTCCAGATTCAGGCCCTGGGCTACAGCTGTAGTGCGGGGCTCTTTTTTTTCCCTTGGCGCCTGGTTGGTTCTGCCCCCTTTAAAATTTATTTTTATTTTAGTTTCCCCATACTTGCCACTGGGTTTGGGCTTCGTGTGTGGGGAGGCTGGAGGCAGGCGCCGTGGCAGCAGGGTTCCCCCCCACTTCTGGGTTCAGGCCCTTTTTTTGCCTCCTGCTCTACCATCTTGCACATTCAGATCAATCCTTTTCTGAATGTCTGAATGGAGCCTGACTCCCAAGTAGAAACGTAGACTGAAACTGCTGCAGAGTTGGATATAACAATGATTAGAAAATCACTCTTCTGGATGTGACACCAGGAAAAACGTTTGTTTACTATTAAAAATGTGCTAGACAGGTGGCCACAGTCTCAAGACCTAAGCTTGTGAAGCATTGATGGCAATAAAAATGCTTCTCACATTAAGCAGAGTATATTCATTTATTTGATATATAATCTCACCCACAAAAAGTAAAAGTTCCAGTCCTGGAGGAAAAAACCTATAGATTGTGGGGAGGAGCCCAGCCTGATCCATATCAGCTTTTACACTAAGGGGATGATGGTATTGCTTTAAAGCAAGAAAGACTCTACGCCAGATATTGGCTAAGGACCATTTTTGTGTGTTCAAGCACACTATGTTGCCTTGCCTTGTGAGTGGGCCTGAACTTAACAGTGCCAAAACTGAGTGGAGATTCCTAAAGTACAAAACAGATTTTTCTGACTTACAAAGTGTTTTATAGCCTCTGTTGGCTCTATTCATACATTACAGTTCTGTGCAGGAAATGACTGTAATAAGTTAATTAATCTGCTGTTCTCACCTATACAACACTTAAAGAGACCATAAACATCACATAAAAAAAGCAAAACCAACCAACTCTTTTCTTTTCTTTTTTTTACGGGACAGGAGGCAACTAGAAAGTGAAATATGGAGTCTTGATATTTAACAATGATGCATACAGTCTATATATGTCAAAATATATATTTGTCAAAAGTGAGGCAGGTCCCTTTTATTTTATTTTACTTCCCTTCCCTTTATTTTACAAAGCCTGATTCCTGTGGTTGTGCCAGCACAGAAGTAAATCTGCAGCAAGAAAAAAAAAGGGTAAGATGGATACCAGCATGTGGGTCTCATTCAAGTGCTCTTTACAAAATCACGGGGAAGTTCAAAATCCAGCTCTGCTCTGTGAAGCAGCCTTCTGACAATTGTGAGGGTTTTGAGACTACTCAGGAAATAGCAGGCAATTTCATATAACCTAGTGAGGGAACCTTTATTTCCCTAATGTCATCTCTGGAGTGCAAAATTGGAGGCTATAAGCTGCCTTTTTTTCAAAAGCTTTCTTTAGAGGAGGCAGCAGCATTGTGCCCAGTTACAGGCTGCGTCAATTTCATTGAGAAATTTCTTCTCCTTTGAAGCAACAATCAACCTCTAGATGGGCTAGATAAGATCATGCAGCTAATCCAAAACCTAAGAAAAATCCAAACAAGGCAAAACAGCCAGCCATAGAGTTCCCACTGGGTGCAAACAGCCTCTTGTGTGCCTGGTGCACTGGCTGTTTTATGAGTTGAAATGATTTCTATATTGTGTTTATATAGGCATAAAATTGGATTTCATCCCAGAAGTAAATTAAATCAATTTATTACTTCCTCATAGCTATTTCTAGGAGGAATCTTTTCTGCTGCTTTGCAGAGTGTACCAGAATTTCCGTAATTTCTTGAATATTCTTTGCTAATATTAAAAGTCTCTCTCTCTCTCTCTCTCTCTCTCTCTCTCTCTCTCTCTCTGTGTGTGTGTGTGTGTGTGTGTGTGTGTGTGTAATGTGCTCTCAAGTTGGAACTGGTGTATGTATACCAATCCTAATAGGGATTTCATGGTAAGCAAGGTATTTAAGGTTTTACCACCTCCATCTTCCCAGTAAGATCTTATGGCTGACAGGCTGTTCCTGGGGTTGATGGGGTGCTGTTCCCCCCTTCCGCCCACCCCTAGCACCAGTCAGTTGGTTCTTTTTTTAATCCTAGTGCCACCTGCCAGCTATGAGGCTGAACTGCACTTTTTAAAAAACCCTTTGTACGTGGGAACTGCTATCCCACACCTTTAGTCACATGACGGGAGGAAGAGGAAAAGGCGGACCTTCTGAAGATCAGGATCTTCCCCAGGTGAGATAGCAGCTAGAGATGGGCACGAAATGACTTTTTTGTTTCATTGTTCATTATTCAGTTCGTTACATAACAAAACGAATAACGACCCTTGGGGCAAATTTAACACGAAACAAACTGAACCGAGAAAAGTTGGTTCGGTTAGGTTCATTTCGTTAATGGGGGGCAGAGATGTCTCCTACCTGGTGCTGGTCTAGAGGTCCGGTCTTCCTGACTTCTGGGATGGCGACGGGGTGGGGGTGGGGAGCCAACGACAGCTGTAGTGTGGCCATGTAGTCGGCACAGAAAAAAAAAAAAGGAAAACCTTGAATCAGATGGTCCCAATCCGAACGCATTTCCTGCATTATATATCTATTATATGTCACTCTTGTTCACAACAAATTTATTTTTGGACAAAGAAAAGGATAATTTGCTCCTTATTCTAAGTGGAGAGAATACTTCCCTGTCAAGGGGCTTTTGCCTGTCTAGCAACTTGTCACATGTCCCCAAAGACTGTGCAAGTTTTAGATTAAAGTGGTAATCATTGATTTGTGGATATGTCAGAACAGACCTCTGCATATTGAAGGATATTCTGGGATATCAACATAATTTATGAGGAACTCATTTACATTAGCCTCCTCAGGCTAAGCATAATTATTTTCATTGTTCGTGTCGTGTGTAGGTCTCCTTTGAAATGACATTACTATGGTGAGCCTGTTTACTTTCTCTTTTATGGCAGATTTTATCTAGTTCAGGCTTACATGTGACTTAAACACCTAGGACATATTCTGTTAAAAAGGAATTGAAGCCAAGAATTATCCATCAGAGTAACACCATCAAATATATTGTATTGGACTTGGAAAAATCTGTACACTCTATTTAAGTGTTAAGAAATTAGCAGGCATGTGCTAGACCTGGAATTCTCTGTTGTTGCTCTCCATGTGTAGAGAGCTGGTATGTGAAAAAGAGGACCTTTTTAATCCATTGAAGCTCTACAAACAATCGGAAATCCCTGTTGTAGGACTTTGGACAGCATGGAGAATCTCTATGGATAACAGAGGCTTTACTCTTTGGAGTGTAATTCTACAACAAAGAGATGGGACTAATATGGTGTTTCTGTGTACCCCAGAGCTTGGAAAAGTTACTTTTTTAAAAGTACAGCAGCCACAATCTTCCAGTTGGCACAGCTATTGGGTATGCTGTCCTGGGAGCTGTAGTCTAAAAAAGTAACTCTTCCAGGCTCTTTGTGAACACCTGAATGGGCTTTAAAAGAGTAAAGTGTTCATCAGAATGTAGACTTCGAATAGAATCTGGAAAATATCTAGTCCAACCCTAAGCTCAATACATACTGTATTTTATAATGCAGGTTGTGAAACAGCCTCTGTTTAATTGCCTCTAGAAAAGGAAAATGACAGACTACCACCCTCACGAGGCAGTCTGCCTGCTGGTCAAAGAGTCAAACACAATTTTCTCCTAGTTTCTAGCTGCAATTTGCTTTCCTTGCAATTCCCATTTGTGTGGTTCTAATTCTGTCCTCCGGAACAACAGAAGGTGAGTCTGTTCCATGTCCTAAGGCAGCTATTATGTCTTCCTCTAGTCTTCTCTTTCCCAGGGTTTCTTCTTGACTAATTTGTTCAAAACAATATGAGACATTCAACCTGGCAGCCCACTGCAGCCTCTTCCTTTGCCTCATCATTTTCTTTTGGAAGCCAAAACAAGTTCTGTTCATGAAAATTAATATCAGACTTGTTTAATTGCCCACTCCAACACCCACCTACTGCCAATGGTTTATCAACTTTGCTTTCTGTCATTTAGTTTTTTCCCCTTTGCTGTGGATTGAAAAGTGGCAAGGCAGTTTGTTAATCCATGCATTAAATTACTGGTTAGTGATTGCATTTCTGGTGAGATCCCAGAGGAGGTCCTTTGTAAGAGGGCTGGTGATAATAAATAAATGAGCCTCTTTGGAGAAAGAAGTCATCTAACAACCTACTTCAAAAACATGAGAAGTAGCTCACCACCATCTGTTTCTTGGTTTCTCCTCTGCTCTGATAGGAGGTCAAATGGATGCAAAAATCCTGCTTTTGATAAGCTGCTATTATGTCATATATGGTAAGAGCCCGACTTTCTAAGTACTTCATGAACTTTTCTCAGAAAATTGTTTGGACCAAGGAAGGCAGCCAACTCTGTGTCTCACATCACTATGAAATGTTCCTTATTTATTTAGAATTCTTGTTGCCATCTTTATGGCTCCCAGAGGCTCTCAAAGCAGCTTACAAGAGAGTCCTTAAAAGAACACCATCAACAAAAGTTAGTACATAAACATAAATTAGGGTAAGCTCAAATCAATATTAGTTGCAACGTGAGTACACCAAGTGAAATCAATAAGATTTCTTGGCTCCAATTTGCAAGTAATATGATTTCTATTGGTTTCAATGGGCTTTCTCTCATATGGATTTAAGCCACAAAGCCCATAATGTTGAGAGAAAGGAAGATGGGCACTCCTTTATCTGCTTTTTCATCAGTGATACTACTGTTGTATGAATGATTTTTATCTTTTTGTTTTTTATGTTTATCAGTATCTGTGTTCTTTATATTTCGCTGATTTGATCAGCCTTTGTAAGCCACCCAGAGTTCCCTAGGGAAGATGGGTGGGGTATAAATTCCATAATAAATAAGTAAATAAATAAATGATGTGGAGTCCAGCAGAGCTGGTTTTTAAGGAATGTTCTTTTCATTTATATAGATTCTAAGGTTCTCATGAAAAGATTTTGTTGGCTGCTGCTGCCTGGTATTACACGTTTCCAAGATTCCCCTCTTTTTATCATTAGCATTGAGTGACTGGATATGCTTTATTAAGTTGGACTGTAAGGCACAGGAGCCATATGAAGATTGCATGGTAATTCTATTTTCTTTCTCAGTCCCCTGTCCCATTCCAGCTAATAAGGCAAGAGCAAAGAATAATTTTGAATTAAATCCTCACAAGTCTGCACTGCCAAATCTCTTTGTTTCACATGTTTGATCTCTCCCTAACAAGATTGAAGAGCTGGAACTTACTATTTCTCTGCAGAAAAATATTTGCAACTGCTGTGCTATGGTCTTTATTGAGATGTGGCTTGACTCCACCATTCCAGGAGAGATTATTGAATTACAAGGATGCTCAGTACACCAGGCAGATAGAACTACGGATTCTGGGAAAAGCAGTGGTGGAAGAGTCTGTAGTTATATAAATAACAACTGGTGCACAGATGTTAAAATAATGGATACTCGCTGTTCTCCTGATTTGGAGTATTTGGCAGTGAAATGTTGTCCCTTTTATCTGCCTCACGAGTTTAATGTTGTAATAGTAATTGCAATATATATTCCTCCTGATGCTAACACAACTATAGTGATGAGTCTCCTGTTACCTGTTGTTAGTAAACAGCAGCAGTTTTACCCAGATGGGGCATTGGTGGCTGCAGGTGGCTTTAATCAAGCAAGGTTAAAGACTGTTCTCCCTAAGTTCTATCAGTATGTAGACTGTCCCACTGGAGGGAAAAATACCTTGGACCAGGTATACAGTAACATCATGCATGGGTATAAGACAAAGCCTTTGCCCCATCTGGGACAGTCTGATCATATATCTCTGTTCTTTATTCCAACATACAGACGTCTTGTTAATAGAACCAGACCAAATGAGTATGGTGAGTGGGTGCATCTGAGCAATTCCAGTATGTTTACGAACACTGAATGGGCACTTGTTGTGTATTGACTGTAAAAGGGCGAAGTTCTCACTCAGGTTCTCCTCATTTACTTTCAGCCTTAATCCACCTCCTGATTGGTTGTTTGCATTTCACCTACATTCATTTTGGATCCACCACCTGATTTATTGCTTGGTTGTACTCCACCTGGATCCATCTCCTGATTGGTTGGTTGTTGTTTTTCATCAGGATCCATCCCCTGATTGGTTGTCACCTGCAGGGCTGGGTATATAAGCAGCACAGCCAGGCTGGTTTTAGGCATGTTTGTTCTTATCAATAAATTGCTGTTCAATGTCTGTGTCAACTCCATCCTTCACTCCCACCATGTAACACTGGTGACAAGGATGGGATTGGAAGGTCACAGAGACACAACTTGGAGACTGATCCACTAGAGCTGGCTTCCAGAACTGAGGTATGTCTCCCATCTTACTGCCACCTCATCAGTAACCATGATTTCACTCCTACCTCTCTCACTCTAAAATCCAGCTGCTGAATCCTGGGACTCATACCTCGCTCATTTTGATTGTTAAGTTCACCAATGTTATGATCAATCGAAAGAGAGACTTGTTCCTCAACCTCTGTGGTTTTGATGTGTTTGAGACAGCCTGAGCTCTGGTCACACTGTTGGTGGTTCAAGTGGCACCATGGGATGTGCTACAGGAGAAACTGAAATTATGCACCGAAACCCTCAAAGATTGCTTCCCACCATGCATTTCATCACCAGAATCAAGCTGAAGGGGAGCCAATCAACACATATGTAGCTGCTCTGTGGAAGGCTGCCCTAAACTGTGAATTTAGGGATCTGGATGATGCCCTATTGGATCAAATTGTTTGTGGGATGATGAAGAGCTACAATGTAGACTCATGCCCAAAGCAGACCTCACTCTCCCACAGGCCATGGTGGAGGCACAAGTGGCACAGGAGATCCGAAGGACAAATAGTCCACCAACGCCAAGAAACCAAAGCTCTGTCCACTACAGCAACATCAGTGACATCACAGTCGTCTACCACCAAGGAAGATGAGGTATATCGGGTGAGGTATATGGGGCAGCTTGTCAAGTGTGTATAGGGTTACAAATTGCGTTAAAAACACAGTGTAAAATCCAGTTGTTAGTCCAAAGAGCAGATTCTGCAGCCAGATGCCTAAACTAGGCATGGGCACCATCCAAAAAAATGACATGTTGTTTCATCGTTTTGTTAGCTAATGAAACAAAATGAAACAAAATGTAATGAAATGAAACGAAATGAAACAGGGAAGCAGCACTTAGTTACAAATGAAATAAAACACCATTTCCCCTCTAGAACGAAACAACTCATTCTAAGGAAATGGCAGAGGAGCTTCCTCAAGTTCTTCCCCGAAAGCTCCCAAAATTTGGAAAGATTTGGGGGTAAGGGCGCTTAGTTATGAAGCTCTAAAGGGGCTGGGGGTAGTTAATTGGCAAAGTGTGGTGGGAGCGTGGAGGCAATCAGAGAGTTTACTCTATTACCTAATTGCCTAATTACCCCCATACTTCCAGCACAGGAGCAGCAAGGCAATTACCTAATTACCTCCATACTTCCAGCACAGGAGCAGCAAGGGGACAAAAACCTGCTCCTTTATGCATTTCTCCCCTCCTCTGCCTCCAAGCTTGGGCTTTTTTATAGGTCAGGGTTTGGCGGGGGCACCCCTCCCCCCAAACCCCAACCTGTCAAAAAAAACAAAACCCAGATGGTAGGCAGGGATGGCAAGGAAGAAGGAAGGAACCAGTGGTAAATTGAAGCTCCGTCTGAATTTACCCCTGCCTCCTTCCCTACCTTTTGCTCCCTCTCCTCCCAGTGTGGTTTTCTGGACAGGGAGGGCTGTGGCAGTGGGGGCCGGCCCCACTGCCCACAGCATTCCCTGTCCAAAACACTCCTCTGGGAGAAGGGGATGGCAGGGGTGAAAGGAGCAGTCAGGCATGGAATTGACTTCTGACTGGCTGTTCCTTTCCTTCTACCCCCCCCACCTCCCAGCTGGGACCACACTGTCAAAATCCGCTGGGAGGTGGTGGGGATGAGGCTTTTGAATCTTGCATGGCACCAGCTAGATCACTGGTGCCACGGGGAATTCATTTCATTTCGTTTTGTTTTGTAAGTAACAAACTTTTTTTTAGAAAATTCATTACTTATAATATGAAACGAAACACACGGGGGGACGAAACAGAACAAAATGAAACACAGTTTTTCCATTTTGTGCCTATCCCTAACCTAAACCATGCTGTGAACATGGACTTCTAGCCAACTTGTTTTTGAGTTTTGGTATTTTGTATGTACAGTATGTGGTCTATGGGGTCCCAAAATGAATCATCTGCATTTCCATTATTTCTTATGGGGAAATTCGCTTTGATATAAGAGTGTTTTGGTTTACAAGCATGAATCTGGAATGGATTATGCTCGTAAACCAAGGTATTACTGTACAAATATTTTCAAAGTATTAAGCAAATGCCACAGTAAAAACCAGTAAATCCCCAAGTGAGGGCTGTTTGATTTATCTCTCTGGGGACACAGAAAAGGCACAGAAGATATGCTACCAAGCATCTACTTCTCAGAATCGATTAGGGTAGATTTGCAGTCTGAAGCTTACACAACACAGTGACCAGAATCCTATTGGTGTTCATGTGAGATTTCCATAAACTATTTTCATTGATTGTGTCAATTGATTGGTGCTGAGATCCATCTCAGTCACACGTCTGCTCGTGAACTTGGTTGAACAACTGAGATCAGGATGGGAACCCTCTAAAACGCCCACCATTATTTGTTTACACTTTTAACATAACAAGGCACTAATTAACAAGTCAAGAAATAGTGTAGCTTCCTCTGTTGATTACAAGCACTGCATACTTCATTTCAGAAGAGGCACTGGAAATAGAAAGATGACACCTCTTCTGTGTTCTCTACTGTCACTTCTTTGAAGTAATTAGCATTTCTTTTAATATTCCCAAATAGTTAGTGATGCCTTTTTGCCAATTTAAAAAAAAAGGAGTTTAACAAATTAATCTAATTGATTAATCGGTTAAATGTCATTGCCCTAAGTAAAATGCATATTTTCAGCTTCTTAAGCAGAATAAAACAAAGATCTTCCCTTGGTCTTACTTGGCATTGAATTGCAGAACATTTCTTTTAAAAATAATCAGAGGAGAATGGGTGACTAGAAAACTCAGTAATGTCAGGAGTTCACTTTGAGCTGTGTGAGGGAGAAATGTGAATTTTTATTCATGTAAAAAGATACCTATTGATCCATGTGTGTCACCTGGAAGGTAGTTGTATTTGTTGTCTAATCAAGGAATAGAAAACATACCACAGCATTTAGTAAACTAACAACAGGACTTGAATCTCAAGATACAAAATATTGAACTGTTGATTGAATTCTCTCTAGTAACAGCATGTAAACAACTCAGAGGCCTCTTCCAGCCTAATGAAAAACTATTTTTTAAATCTGAAAAACACCAGTTGGTGAGAAAGTCGGGAAAGAAACCTCATGGTTTCCTTTGAAACTTTTCTTTGTCTGAAAGTGCAGCAGTGCAATTTTTCCAAAACAAAGAATGCTATACCTTGTGGGTAACAGTTCAATCAGCTATGCAGTTGTGCAATTGCTTTTAAATTAATATGTGTTTCTAGATTACAGTTTATCTCAGTTTATCTCTGGGTTGCCAGGAACCCTCTATTTGGTAGGCACTCTCATAAAGTGAAGAGGCAATCTGTGCTTCTACAATGAAGTATTATCCCCTGGCAACAGGGCTTAAAGAAAAACAAAAAGAAAGTATGACAAGAGAAGTTAGCAACAGAGGAAGAACGGAAGTCTATGTAGAATAAAAGGATAATGAAAAATATGTCAATAAGGGCCAAAGAATTGTTATAAAGTATCATGGAGATGGTATTTAATGCCACTGAGAATGAATTTAATAAATAGATCAATTTCATCTTCTTGCTGGGAATGTAAAACAGAAAAAGGGACCTATTTACACATGTGGTGGCTCTGTAAAAAGAAGAATGGATTTGAGTCTTTCAGGAAATAAAGTATATATTGGGAATGCATGTGCACATGTCTGATAAGACTGCATTGTTGAACATAGTTGATAAGAAATACAGTGGTACCTCTTGCTACGAAAGTAATCCATTCCAAATGCATTTTCTTAAGTTGAAATTTTCTTAAGTCAAAATAGTGTTTCCCATAGAAATGCATTGGAAATGGATTAATCTGCTCCAGGTGGGAAATCACCCCCAGAATGGAAACACACACACACACACACACACACACACACACACACACACACACACATTAACAGGCACACAAACGACAGAAGCTCAGCATCCTACCTTTCAACAGCTTGAGAAATCCACCAAAAAGTTCCAAAAATTCCCCCAAACTGTGCTAAATATATCCAAAATGAGCAGCTTGAAAAGGTGATTTAAAAAAAAAACACAAGCCCCTGTTCTCAGCTTTCCTGTTCAAAATGGCTCCCTCTTCATCCTAATTGCAGCACTGGAGCCTGGTGGCCACAAGAAATCCACCAAAGAAGTCCCCCAAAGTCCCCAAAATGCTGCCAAATATATCCAAAATGGGCAATTTGAAAAGGTCATTAAAAAATAAAATAAAACAGAAGCCCCGATTCTCAGCATTTCTGTTTAAAATGGCTCCTTCTTCCTAATTGCAACACTGGAGTTGGGTGGCCACAAGTTGGCAGTATTGTTGTTGTAAACAAGCAGGAGCTATTTTGAAAAGAAATCGTTCCTTTCCTTTTTACTTTCATAACTCGAAAAAACAGATTTTTTTCATAATTCAAATTTTTCATATCCCTGTGGATTTCTATTTGTAAGTTGAATTTTTAGTAAGTCAAGCTGTTTGTAAGTCAAGGTACCACTGTAATTAAAAAAGTAGAAACAGATTTAGTAAGTAGTATGGTAACTGTAGCAAAACTAACCTGGATTAAAAAAAATCTGGTGAGCTAGTAGATAATTTAAAATTGAAAGTATAAAAGTGTGGAATATGGTTATCAATGATAAATTAACTTGTGAATTGAAAAATAGTAAACAGGTATCCCATACTAATGATTTTAAAGATATCTGGAGCCCATTTTTGACATATGTATTTGAGAAAGGAGAAGGATATACTACCAAGAATTCAATTCATTCAGTTTATTTCTGGAAAGAATGGGGGCAGCATTAAGAAGGATGTTAATTAATGAAGAAATAAAGCAAAGCAAAGCAAAACGATATGCATATATACCACCCCACACCACTTCAAGTAGTCTCTGGGCGGTTTACAGATTTTTAATTACAGTATGCAGGCTACACAGTGCCCCACCAGCAAGCTGGGTACTCATTATACCGACCTCAGAAGGGTGGAAGGCTGAGTCAACCATGAGCCTGCTACCTAGGATTCAACCCCAGGCAGTGAGCACAGTTTTACCTGCAGTACAAGCATTTAACCACTGCACCATGAGGCTCAATAATAATTTGATTTTCAACGAAGAACAGCCCCAAGAACAATGAAAAAAAGAAAGAAAGAAAGAAAGAAAGAAAGAAAGAAAGAAAGAAAGAAA
>JAHTLZ010000330.1:17985438-18028662 GCA_023846285.1 Phrynocephalus versicolor | reverse complement strand
TATGTATGTATGTATGTATGTATGTATGTATGTATGTATGTAT
Source organism: Phrynocephalus versicolor (assembly GCA_023846285.1). Classification (NCBI taxonomy): domain Eukaryota; kingdom Metazoa; phylum Chordata; class Lepidosauria; order Squamata; family Agamidae; genus Phrynocephalus; species Phrynocephalus versicolor. Next base: position 18,028,619 of record JAHTLZ010000330.1, on the reverse strand, counting down.
GTATAAAGGCTTCCACATATACAATTCCACACCCTGAAGATAGAGAGCTAATCTGGAATAAAGGTTCTAGACTAGTTTATTATGCAGCATGAAGTTTCTATGCTTGATTTTACTGAATTATAGCAGGGTTGTTGACAGGGAAGACACAAAACAAGAGTTCTTGCATCTGAAATTTCAATACAGCATTGATTGATTGTACCAGATCAGGATTTTCCTGTCAACAACATCCCCTTGACTAAGAATCATAGAATCAGAATCATTGAGTTGGAAGAGGCAATACAGTATATTTGGACCAAAACCTGAAGCCAGGAGAAAGGCCCTTTTGATTTCATAGACCAGGCATGTCCAAACTTTGGCCCTCCAGATGTTTTGGGCCACAACTCCCACAGTCCTTTGCCATTGGAAATATAGGCTTAGAATTCTGGGAGTTGTGGTCCAAAACATCAGGAGGGCCAAAGTTTGGACATGCCTGTCATAGACGTAGTCAGGGAGGATTTAGAGCAGTCCAGAACCATGTCCGGGCCCACAGATGTTGAAAAGGGTCATGAGGTATGCGAAGGCAACTGCCAGCTAACAAGATAATATGGCACCCTAGAATCAAGAGGAGGGAAAATCCAGTGGCTGGCAAGGCTGAACTCAACTGACAGTGTTTCCATTCTTCCTTTATTTAGTTTAGAGCTTCCTGGACAGGTTTGCAGACAATTGTGCCACTGATTAAATTCTGATTCAAACAAAAACATGACAAAGTCAAAAAATGAGTCACCATATTGCCATTAAACAGTTTCGGTATCCCTTCTCTCTCTTTCTTAAAGGAGTGAGGATGATGGTTGATATGGTTGAGCAATTCGCTTACCTGTTTTTCTGACAGCACATGGTGGCTTCTTGTTACCAGCATTTCTGTTCTCTTTTTTCTGAAAAACTACAGTGAGTAGCAAATTAGGAAACCTATCACGACAACAAAATGGTCAGAAACACAATTATTACCCTTCAGCACTCAACTGCCTTGTAAAAATGTGTGGACCCTTTGAAAAAGAAACATCTTTCACCAGGTGGATTGGTATTGCTTTTGAATGCCTACATTTATTTATTTGAAATATTTTTATCCTTCCCTTTTTCTTAAAAATGACCCATGGTGGTTTACATAATTAAAAAGACAATACTGTATTTACAAGCTAAAAACAGTAAGTATATGAATATATTAAAAAAATCATTATTGTAGTGTACAGTATGTGACTGTACAGGATGGGGAATAATGGGTTCATGTTTATGCCCAACTATGGAAAGTGGAGGCGGAGTGTTAGTGCTTAAATAGCTCCACCTGAGGTAATTAGAGTCAGAGAGGGCTAAGATCGGGAAACTGACAGGCAATGAAGAAGAGACAGGACAGTTAAGGAACTGTCAAGTTTGAGTGCGAGAATTAGAACAGTATTTGAGAGAACTGCTTTGAGAAACTTTAAGTAACTGAACACAAGTGATCTGTATTTAACATCTTATTGTATTCAATAAACATTCATTTTAATTTTTTTCCATGTTACATCTTGTCTGGGACTCAGAGATTGAACTGGGGTACCCTGACTGGTGGCAGCGATATCCAAGACTAAATTGGTATAGGTCAATGGTCCATGAGACGACTGGGGGCCTGTGCTAGTGAGAACTTGTGCTTTTTTACTACTCTGTAGTGAGGGGAGTGTGGTACCTCAGCCACACTCTGAAAGGCTGACCTCCACAATTATATTTGAAAAACAAAAAGCAAAAGCAAAGTGTTCTGCTTATATACGGCCCCAATACCACTTCAAGTGGTCTCTGGGTGGTTTTCAGTTTAATGTGTAATGCAGGCTACACATTGCTCCCCCCCCCTCCAGCAGCAAGCTGGGTACTCATTTTACTGACCTCGGAAGGATGGAAGGCTGAGTCAAGCATGAACCTGCTACCTGGGATTGAACTCCAGGTCGTGAGCACAATTTTGCCTGCAGTACAGGCATTTAACCATGGGCTCCTAACAAAACAATTAAAAAACCAGTACTAAAACACATTTAAAACAACAGAGCACAACAGTCTATTTAGAAACCCTCTCAGAATGACGGTCATTAACGAAAAGCCTACCTGTTCTGTCTGAAATCTAAAATCATTGTTAGAGATCCTCTTTTCCCGTTCACCTTCTTAAGTGCTGATTGGTTTTAAGACTCAACGAGTACTGTGACTGGGAAGTTGGGATGGGTGTCTCAGCTGAACCTCTCTGGTCCGTAACTGCTTCCCTTGACACAGGAAGCTTGCTCTGTCTTTCTTGAAGAATTGTATGCTGTTCATGTGGGAAGTGAGACATTACTATCTGGTTATAGAAAGTGCACTCTCATGGTTTATAGTTCCATTGTCCACTGCTAGTATAAGACTTTTGCTACTGTGGGTCAAACCTAGCATATCTGTCTAGCACATTTTTAGAAGAGGTGCTCCCCCAAGTAGGGAAGGGCATTAGCATAGCACATGATCCTCCCCTCTTTAGTGTGCGTTCCTATGTTACTACTTATGGGAAGATATGGTCTTAATATGTCAGTCTAAACATGGAAGCACTATCTCTGAAGAAATCCCACTGTGGGTAGTGAATGGGGCAGGGCTAAGGAATGCCCCTTCTTAATGTCTTGTTTGACTCAATATTGAAATCTTTTCTTTGTGTAAAATGCTGCCGGTGAGAGGCAATATATAGTGTCCATAGGTTATGGCATGGTCACAGTGTTATTTACAAAAGAGGGAAAATTTCAGATTGTGGATTGGATTTAATTCTAAATCCAATAGGTGACTTCAGAAAATGAAATTGTTTATATCCAGGACAATATCCCTGATTAGCAATACTTAATTGACAGACCCGGGGATTTCTGCTGACTATTTGCAATGCTGAAGCAATCACAAAAATGGAACTAGTTTTCCAGCTGTTCAAAGTCAAATTGCTATGGCCACTTTACATTCAGTGTGTTGCTGCAAATGAATTCAGCTGGCAACAAACACTGTGGATGAGGTAAGAGAAAAATAAATTATTCCCCTTTTTTGGACTGGGAGACACATACTACAGAGCAATAAAGCAGGCGCCTGGACACCTCCGTATTTCAGGGAAAAAATAATGAAGAAACATTTTGTGGTTTCTACAGTTGTTAACAAGCTAGGAAATTCACAAGGCCAAAGTGCAACAATGTGCCACAGTATGTGAGCCCAACACATGGCTTTAATTCTCTCCTGAGAAACTACTGTGCAATGCATATACATGCCTGATTGAAAAACAGAAAGTTTAATTATCCATAATAGGTTCACACACATTGGCCTCAATCTTTCAAATATGTCAAGTTTGCCCCTTGAATCTCACATACCACAGTGATGCTGTGTATTGCTTAATTTTAGCCATCAAAGTTTTGGTACATGCTTTGAAAAAGAGGGCATGTGCTCAAAAGCTCACAATGTTTTTTTGGGGGGTGGGGGTGGGGAGGGGGGTTAACTTACCAGTAGTCTATAAAGGTACCACCTAGCCTAGTCTTGGTTTTGCATTTTGTAATGGCTACAAGGCTCCCTGCTTTTTTTTTTTTTACTTCTAAGATAGGATATCTAGACCACCAAATCACTGTTTTCTAAGTAGGTCAAACATGATAAAGTGAGACATTCCCCCTCCCGTTCTAGTTGTTTTTTCAATGACTTTGATATTGTTCTGAAAACAACAACTTTTCATAGGGAGAATTCACCGTTTGCCTAAAAATTGTTTATGGCATTATATCTTATGCAAATTCCTGTTGCTTGGGTTCCTTTCTGCTCCTTTGTAAGAAGAAAAGCTACATCTATCTTTTTCACATTCTTCTTGCTTTTTGTTTTTGCTTCTCGTTTTCTTCTGCAAATATTTGCCCTATTAAAATAAGGTACGTTGTACCTATTGGTTTTCTCAAGGTTACCCCTAGGTTAGACAGAGGCTTATTATTCTTAGGAAGCAATAATTTTAAGGTCCTCTCCTGTGAAGAGAAATGCTGGAGCAACTGGGGGCTTGTTGGAGATATTCTTTGGATAAGAAAATGTATATAAATCAGGGCAGCGGGAGCTGGACTTCAAGGTTTTTCAGATTTGAAAACTCATCACTGTGCCTGATTTGTTAAATCTGCTGGAGTAGGGGAAGATAATCTTACTAACAAACCATATGGTTGATATAACCTGTTTCCTCTCCTTTTAGCTCAACAGATATTATTGAAGAGTCTCATACATGTATGGTTGGTATTCCATGTGGTATGTTACAGTAAAGTACTGAACATATGAATTTGATCCCTCTTGAGGGAACATAGAGCTTAATGACAATCACATAAGTGTCCTCTCCCCAGCTCTTTCTCTTTGCATATCTGGTCCCAGACTAACAGTGAGGTCAGTCTCATGAGATACCTGCTGGAATGGGGAAATGCATATTGCATATGCACAGGTTTTCTATGTAGGATTTCAACCACAAGCTTTAAAGGGTCTCCATTTAAAATCAAATTTTCTTCTTCTTTATTTGACCCACCCAAGGCCCAGACACAAGTGGAGTTTACTACTGGGAGATTTGGCATTTTTATTGAGAATAAGACAAAGCCTACATATTCATATTCAGTAATCCCCCGCCGATCGCGGGGGTTAGGGACCCACCCCACCCGCAATGCAAGAAAATCCGCGATATGCGGAAGCGGGTGGGGGAGCGGGGGAGGGGAGGGGTGATCTTATCTCCTGCCACCGCCCACCCGTGCGGCCCGAGGCTTCTCGGGGGAGCCTGGTTGAGTGGTGCGGAGCGACCCGATCACTCCACGCCGCCCCTCCCGGCCACCCCAAGGCTTCTTGGGGGTGTGTGGGAGGGTGGCACGGAGCGACCCGATCGCCCCCGCCGCCCTCCCATGCACCCCCGAGGCTTCTCGGGGGTGTGGGGGCGCGGCATGGAGTGACCCGCGATGTAGCAGGGCCGCGGTACCTGAACCGCGAAATGGCGGGGGGTCACTGTACTGAAATCTTGTTGCTCAACGTAGTAAGTAGCAACTAGTAGGCCCTCTGAATCAATGAGGATGTGGTGAGTCAACTCCTGTATACGTTCTGTTGATTCAAATGGTTGGTATTATTTTTCAAGTAGTGTTTTAATCTCAGTAAAAATGATTGATTTATTCTTTTAACCACTACAAACTCTTGTTTTTCCAGAGATCCAAATCTTGTGCACAAGAAATTACATTGTTGGGTACTATGTTTCGAGCTAGAGTCTGGCATGTGAAAGATGCCATCTTGTACGAGCAAGTATGAGATGAATTCTGTGCATGCTTTCTCTGCCTGTGGAAACTGTATGCACTCCACATACGCAAACATCTTCAGGATGAGCCTGTGTGCCTTGGTGGTTACTGGTAATAGAATGGAGATATGTATCAAGGCATTTAAGCAACTATGCACAGGCGAAAAGAAAAATAAACATAGAAAACCAGACCTTGGATTCCTACTGCACTGCTTACCCAGGTATTTGTTTCTCTACCTAGAGTATGAGTAGAGGCATGAGTAGAATAGAGTAGAGGCATGAGTAAAGTGGATAGAGGGATGCTCTTCTCTCTTTCACAAAATACCAGAACTAGGGGAGATCTACTCAAACTGAGGGCTTGGAGAGTAAGAACAGACAAAAGAAAACATTTTTTTTCACCCAGCGCATTGTTGGTATGTGGAACTCCCTGCCACAGGATGTGGTGATGGCATCTGGCCTGGATGCCTTCAAATGGGGATTAGGCAGATTCCTGGAGGAAAAGTCCATCACAGGTTACAAACCATGATGGGGATGTGTAATCTCCAGGCTTAAAACCAGGGTACCTCAAGGACCAGATGCAGGGGAGTGGTATCGGGAGAGGGATATCTAGTCCCATGCGCTCCCAGACGCATCTGGTGGGGCCACTGTGAGAGACAGGAAGCTGGACTAGATGGGCTGTTGGCCTGAGTCAGCATGGGTCTTCTTATGTTCTTATGTTCTAATGGCTGGAACTCCAACTGGTGCCAATCACTGCTTGCCTTGATGCCCCAGTTCGCTTTCTGTATTTTGGTCAGTTCTGAATAAACAAGCCTGTTCACTCCCAAGCAACAGGACTGACTCTTAAGTCACCTTATCTCCTGGGGACTCTCCGGTAGAGAGCGGGTGAATCGAACAAAAATACAAAAGCACTCACTGCAGTTGGCAGGCTTCCTCCTCCCTGGCAGTTTTAGCTAGGGATGCCAGTGAGTCACAAAGCACTGAGACTGAAATATCCCACTCAGGCCCAAGGCAACCCTCAAAGGTCACAGCTGAGCTACACGGCAGATCACTATGAGCAAAACTGCACCTGTCGGTGGTTAAACTGTGCTAACTTCAGTTTTCAAAGGTGAATATGATCCTGTGCCAGCAACCAGCATGCAGACCCCTGTTGCTATGTGCGAGGCAGCCAAGTGCACTTGTGCATTCATTTAGCAGTTCTTCTGGCACGGTGTCGTTGGAAGTGGACTGATCGAACCAGGTGAGGCATATTAAAAAAGCAAGGGAATGGGAAAACAGCACTCGAGAGTCCACACCATCTGGATACAGATCCGCTTGGCACCGCTGGGCAACTCTGCCTGGGGGAAGCATCCCTGTTTTGTGGAGTATTTACTTGGGTATGAATTGTGCAGGAACTGGTTGGAGTGGGTAGGCAGGAGAAGCACAGCTGTTTACTTGGAGGGTCAGAATTATTTAGCAATGTGTTCACTCTCTAAATGTAAATCTCCCTCGAAAAGGTACTCTCTCTGTGTGTGTATTTGTGTGCATGTTCATGTGTGCATGTGGGCATGAGAGAGGGGGGAGGGAGGGGGAGGGAGAGCTCTATTCTCAGCAAGGTACAGTGGACCCTTGTATAATAAACGGTTTGTATAACAAAATCTGTACAACATAAAAAATTCTGGAGATAGGGGAAATTTGCTTAACAGAATTGCCTATGGGGTGAATCCGTACAACATAAAATGGGACTACTCCGCTTTCAATGCATTCCTATGGGAAATTTGTATAAAAGGAAAATTTGCTTAACATGATTTCTTTTGGAACGAATTAATTCCTTTATACAAGGTTCCACTGTAGTTTTGCACATACAATAGCCAATGGAAACTTTTATTACTCTGAAACAGGGGTCTTCAAACTACAGCCTGCAGACTGGATCTGACCTGCCAGGGTCCTGAATCCAGCCCACTGGCCATTGCAACTCCCCCCAATTGCCCTGCCACTTGAGCCAAAAACTCACCAGACAGCAGCAGCTGCTGCCGCTACCTCAGCCACTGACATGAGGGCAAAGCCTGCCATTGCCCGTAGTGTCTTGGGGTGTGTGTGAGCAAGACGGGCCCTCCCCTACCGCCTTGAAGCCTCAGGAGAAGCAGGGTTGCTGTGCGGGCCAGCAGGCAAGGTGAGTAGCGTTGGGCTGGGGCTGGGGTGGGGTGAAGCAGGTCAGGCCTTCCCTCTCTGCCCTCGGAGCCTTGCCAGGGAGCTGCAGGGTCCAGCCTGCAACAGTGTCTGAAGGACAGTGATCCGGCCCCCTGTTTAAAAAGTTTGAGGACCCCTGCTCTAAAAATTCCTCTAGGCTTCCTTCCACACTCTGAACAACTGGTCTCAGCATGAAGCTGTGCAGATCCCCTGGCCCTACCTCTTCCCCACTTGATAGCAACCAGTGGACTGTCACTGATCACATCATATACCATGGCCTTCTCAGCCATATTGCCCTGTGCCAGATTCCGACCCTATATTTGTAGTAAGCCTTAGAATCTTATCAAAATTAAGACATACCCAACTGAACCCAGATCATGGAAGACATTAATTTCAAGTAACCCTCTAACATCCAGCAAGTTACCTTTATTTTAGCAATGATTGCATGACCAAATTACACTTCAAAAGCAACAAAAGTTAGAATAGTTTTACTTTTTGGGGTAATGAGTAATGCTTCCTAGTGACTTGTAAGGCCATGTTTAGTTCCACTTTATGCATTCTCTTATGAATTTTGAGATTGCTTTTTCCCTTTCCTAAGCAAGGTAATGAAACAGCAACAAGTCATGAGTAATGTAACAAGCAACACAAGGATATTGTTTTTTGAAAAAAACAAAAACAAAGACATCCTAACAAGTAATGCTAATGAATATTGGAATGCTCCATTAAGTAACAAGAATGAGTCACATTTTAAATGAAAGTTTCCAAGCTCTAGTTGAATCTGGGATTTTCTGCTCCAAACATGAAGCAAGAGAGAGCTAAGAGAGATGAGAAACAAGTCATCTCTCTGAGCTCTGTCACAAATGTCCACACATCATTTAATATCTTGATTTCCTCAGCTTACTTCATAATTCAGGAGTCATTGAATCTTTCATATCTATTACTGATGTGCCCTGCCTTCAAAAAAAAGGTGCAAAATACAAACCAGATCAGGGACATCCTTTTTTTTAATGTGGGAATGACAATGAGGTGGAGCAAAGGACTTCTAGTCAGTCTGGAGCACAATAGTATAACCACAGATCCTTTGTGCTCCACCCAAAATGTGTGGGATTAAAAAGTATTCAAAGAAGCAGGGTTATTTGAATGAAGAAAGCAGAAATCAAATGTAGACATGCGATTAGTAGTCTGAGCTCCTGGTGCCAAAGGAGAAGGTGAGTGATGGCTGAACTTCTTAGAAAACCCAGAATATCGCCTGACACCACATAATGCAGGGAGGTTTCAGACTGAAATGCATGTTGTTACATGCCGGCAAGTTGGAACTGGTTTGTTTGTAGCATCCATAATAGGGCTTTCAAGGTAACCAAGATATTTTAAGGAAAGGCTTTACTATTTCCACATCCCCGGTATGTTCTCATGGCTGAGAGAGGATTCAAACACAGGCGCCAATTGCATCATTTTATCTACTACGAACATGGTATATATCACCTATTTATTTCATGAGTTTCTTACACAAATCAGTGGGCGGCTCATCCCAGACTAAATCAGCATACATTTCAAAGACCTGGATAGGCTTCCCAGCTGAACTGCGAATCTAAGCACAGCCTTACGATTTCCACATGTATGTTTGTGATCACATGCACATATGTGAGTATGTATAAACACACACATACACACTAACTCAATTGATTCACTGTCCCTATAATTTCTTATGTACCATAAAATTATTTGTTCTTCGTGGTCTGAATCTGCATGTCCAAGAAATATATTACAAAATAAGAATCAAGAAAGTATATAGGTTTGAGGGCATGATATATATTCTGAGCAGAAATGCAGAAGGCCTTGTAGAGACATTACCTTGTGCTATGAAAGGCCTGCTCTCCTCTTTCATAGGGGTACAGAAAGTACGAGGTGGAGGTACTGGCGGCCAGTTCATAATAAAGGACTTGCCAACTCTTCTTCTCTCTTTAATTGCATTAGCGAGAATTGTATTGTACACTCCAGCATCGAACTCAGCCGAAATGTACGGATCCTCCTCTTCTGCTTCCTCAGACATGTCTTCGTTCTGGTCTCCATGTATCACCTTCGCTACCTCTTCTTCTGACACTGTCCTCCATGCTGAAAAATACATACAGTGCTTTATTCATTAATTGGATTCCACAATGGAAGTGAAAACACCAGGAAAAGACAACCAGTGTAGATTTTATGCAAAAGCTCTCAGATTGCATGTGAGGATGCCTGGTAAATCTTTTGAGGATGGCGAGTTATGCTGACACTGGTTGTTATTTCTTATAATTGCCAGAGCAGAAACTGGCAGAATCATTTCTCAGTTCAATTGACTAAATCTCCCTCCGATACAAAAATCTTTTTCTGGAAGAATTTTGCCAAACGACTGACAGATAGGGCTGTAACTAAGGTAGAGTGTCTAGGGCTTAGTTCCAGGGTACAAAAATTTAAAAGGTATCAAAATCTACTGGCCTATGTTAGGAACGATCAATAGCAAAACTTCCAAACTCTATTCATTTCCCCCCCTCCCCACATAAAATAACATTTCTCTTTCTTTTGGGGGACAAACCACATTCTCCTCTTCTGTTTTTGTGAAGGGTTTGCATCTATGCCACTCCACTAAGTGAGCAGGAGATGGTGCAATTTGCCCTGGGTGCCCAAATTGTGAACTGTGGTTCTTTATAATATTAGCATTCAGCGTACTATCAGCCTTTTTAGCATTTGAAAACTCTGACAGGAATAGGAATAGAAACATCAATTTGAGAAATGAAGTCTTGTTTCCTTGAATGCGCTTGTATTTTTGTTGAGTCCTATTTTGCTTTTTTGCTGATAATCAGAGCATATTTTGACTTATACCATGTTTACTGTCACTGCTCCCCCCCAAAAAAAAACAACAACAGAAAGAGAGTTTTAAAAAACAGATGTGTTTTCATAGGTAAATGCCAACTATGCTATTTCTGGATAACTATTGCTATTTCTCATTACTTTAATACTGGCAATTTCTTGTGATTTTTTAAATAAAAAATTAATTTAACCTGCTTGGATTAATTAACATAAATGGATTAACAAACACTTTAATTATATTTTCCCCTACCCCTAAGATCTATCTGGGAATTGCATTTAGGCCAGAGCTGACAATGATGTCCCATCATAGAATGACAGTCCAATTGTTTCTCTCTTGATTGTCGATATCTCATATATAGGAAGGCACAAATTCAACTGACCCTGTCTAGACTTCTCAAAAAACCCGCAATATGTCATGTTTTAATTCTAAGTCACGTGGTTGTGGAGTAGTTTCCTGCATTTCTACTAAGTGAAATGCTCCCTTTTAAAAATGGCTGCAAGAGTCACAATGTGCCTAAGATGAATTCCCCACTTGTAATATTTTGAACTTTGTTTTGTCCTGTTATGGAGATTTTTTTTTCTGAACTGGTTATATGGGGAGAAAAACAAGCAATGGAATGGAAATATTACTTACCTGTACATGTCCAAATCAAGAAGTACATCTGTTTACAAAAGGAAGACAGCAAGTATTCCTGTTTCCACCAGGTACCTGTCTATCAAAGCTTGCAATGCTTATATCGCACTCATTCACCCTTATTATTTAAAGCAGTTTAATTGTGCTAGGTAAGAGGAGCAGCATCCAACTTCCTGCATCTAGGTGGAAGTTCCTTCCTTTAAAAGGGGCACCGGAAAACAATCCTCCTGTTGAAAGTATTATCCATTTTGAAGGCTGTGATTACATTGGTGATCCCATGGTTGGCATCAGGTTTGGCATGGATAAAATCAAAGTAAAAACTGGTTGTTACAGGATGTGAAGCTAAGCACATAAGATGTGTTTCATTATGGAGTCATCTGTTTTTGCTCGGGGCTGGGTTATTTTATTCTGAGTTGTCTGGAATTGCCTCTCATCACTTTCTGGTATTTGTGTGATCGCTTGAGCCAGGATGGCTGTGGATCAATGGATGCTCTATTACAGCCATCCCCCCTCCACTGAATGCCTATTGTCTCCCCGCCTCCAAACAATTTATCATTTTAAATGATGCTTCCTAAAAGTACAGTTATGCCAGATAAGTGCTGTGTCATGTCAGAAAAAAATAAAATAAAAAGGGAATGAAGGGAAGGGTGGTCATTGTTAAAAACAAAAGTCAATTTCAGCAAATATATCTATTTTTTTCCACAGTTATAGCTTCCTGCCTCTGCCCCTTTGAATTTCTGCAAAACAATAATTGACTCCATTGATGTGGATGACTAAAATGAAACCAGCTGGGACCTTGTCTGAAAAACTTTGAAGTAGACCAGGTTTCTCCCCGAGTAGTCACACCACAGGGACCTTGAATTTGTCCTACTACCAGGACACTGATTTCTCCTCCCCTCCCACCCCTGGTTACTGGATCACTGTTTCTGTTTAAATTCTTTTAAAAGTTTCTCATGCTGTACTCATGGCCATAAATATGTTTGTGCAATTTTCTGCTAATATCTCTCTCTCTCTCTCTCTCTCTCTCTCTCTCTCTCTCTCTCTCTCTCTCTTTCTCTTTTTGATGTGTAAGATATTGGTTGCCCTACTGCCTTTGGGGTTGCATTTCCTCTGATGGTAAATGTGATGTGCATGCTTTATTTTCCAACCCACCTGCATGCCTGATAATTTCTCAAAAGCCTCCTGGAAGTGTGACTTGGCTTAAAAGGAAATTTTAGAGCAGTGGTTCTCAACCTGTGGGTCCCCAGATGTTCCTGGACTGCAACTCCCAGAAGCCTCTAACACTCGCTGTGCTAGAAGGGGTTTCTGGGAGTTGCAGTCCAGGAACATCTGGGGACCCACAGGTTGAGAACCACTGTTTTAGAGGGTGCTGCTGCTACTGCCATGGTGGTAGGCTTGGTGGAATGGCCAAAGGAAGTAGGGTGCAGCCTTTGGGATTAACACAGCTTTAGAAGCAACCTGCTTTTAACTGGAAGCTGAGTCATGGCTAATGGACTTCTTTTTCTTGAGACAATAGAAGGCAGACTGATGAAGCTCTTTGGATGAGCAGTGAAACGTTTCTGTCTCTCAAGAAAAAGAAGTGCAGTAGCCATGACTCAACTTCCAGATAAACTCACCTGGATGAACAAGAATCTTCACAGACAAACCTGCTTTTAAAAATAATCTCCCATGTTAGATAAAAGCAACTGATCTCTGAACTTCCACAGGAGTCCTTCATGCTATTGAATAGAAATTTTCTCCTGAAGGGGAGGGAAGTTAGAGGCAGATGGCTTTTTAGCTCTCCTTCTGCAGTACCTGTGGTAAACTGATCTCTAAAGACTGTGGAGGGATGACTCATTACAGTTTCTCTTTGAAAAGAGACTACTGTTCCCTCCCAATGAAGAAACCAACCTAATACTTCATGGAAACACAGTGCAATTATACTGAAACATTCATACCGAAAAGTGTTTCAGAGAGATTCTGCTTCATCCCTCGGATATTAACTAGCACTGCCTGGAGTTGGGCAGCAGGCACATCTCTCTGCTTGCAGACAAGTTCATGATGTGGTAGAATTATTCATGCATGACATTGCCATGTGCCCACGTGGCAACCCAGCAAGGTATTCCAAATGCTTTCTAACAAATCTCTTAATCCTTTCCCTTTGCTGGTGTAATGCTTCCTGCAGAAACACAGCCGTCATGCAAAGGTTCCAGCCACAAAATGGGTGGTTGCACTTTTGTATTCAGATATGCTGCAGCTGGAAGTACAATAATATAAAGCTTGTTATGAGTATTAAAACCTTTTTTTAAAAAAAAAATTGGCAGGTAATATGGGCACTATTTTTTATTGCAAAACTCAGAGGATTTCTATATAACAGTGTCAGGTTGGGTCAGTGGCTATGATCTCCTCTGCCAATATCTTGAGAGTTGTAATTAGAAGAAGATGTGGAATAGAGATGGGCACAAACTGCCAATTCGAGAGTTTGTGAGGCCTCATTTAGTGGCTGAACAAATGTTTGGTGCTTCACAGCCATGTCTCTTTTGGTGATTGCCCACTCAGAGGCAGCACCCTGGTTTCCTTTCCCTGCCTCCTCTGGCCACTGTGTCTAGGTGCCCACTCGAGGAGGTGGCGCTTTGAAGTACCAAACACCTGTTTGGCTGCTAAACAAATCAACACAAATCGACTAAAATGATTACTGGGCTGGGAGACCTCCCTTATGAGGAAAGGCTAAAACATTTGGGGCTCTTTAGTCTGGGAAAAAGGCACCTGAGGGGGGGATATGATTGAGACGTACAAAATAATGCAGGGCATGAGCAAAGTGGATAGAGGGATGCTCTTCTCCCTCTCACAAATACATCAACTAGAGGGCATCCACTCAAATTGAGGGTTGGGAGAGTGAGATCAGACAAAAGAATTTTTTTTTTTTACCCAGCATGTTGTTAGTCTGTGGAACTCCCTGCCACAAGAGGTGGTGATGGCATCTAGCCTGGGTGCCTTCAAAAGGGCATTGGACAGATTCCTGGAGGAAAAGTCCATCACAGGTTACAAACCATGATGGAGATGTATAATCTCCAGGCTTAAAACCAGGGTACTTCAAGGGTCAGATGCAGGAGAGTGGTAGCAGGAGACAGATATCTAGTCTTGTGCACTCCCAGATGACTTTGGTGGGACCACTGTGAAATACAGGAAGCTGGACTCGATGGGCCTTTGGCCTGATCCAGCATGGCTCTTCTTATGTTCTTATGCTGAACTGAAGGTCTGTGTCAATCTTTAATGTTAAGCGTTCCTGGTCCCTACACAAGTTGGAGGGGGCTAGTGGCTTTGAAATCAGTCTATTTCTCCATTATAGCAGTTTTGTCTGTATTCGTGCCAATATATTTTTCCCATACAATTTCTACATCAATTTGTTTTTAAAAGAACACACATTTTTGTATGCATTTTCGCCTATGGGTCTACTCCAATTATGATGTGTTTTATGTAGCATAGTAAATAGAAACCACAATAGATCAGTTTGAATCAATGGACCTTACAGAGGACTTGACTCATCAAATCCCCACTGATTCATTGGGTCCAATCTAGAGGAACATACTACACTGTACAACTATCTGTAAGTTGAGTCATGGCAACTGGACTTCTTTTTTTGTGAGATCGAAATGTTTCACCACAGTGTACAACAGAGTTTCAACCTATAGGATGGCAACCTTCATTTTGAAAGCTATCCCAATGGGGTACAAATACAAATTGGATCCTGCTCTAAACCCTTTGGGAGAACTTGTTGTTTTCTATCATAAGTCCACACTTGGAGATAAGCAGAAAAGCTGTTGCTGATTTGCGATGGCAGGTTTAGTTTGAGGTGGTAAAGGTGGCCTCTCAGCATAGCTGGCATTTCTGTCACTTGCTTCAGAAACCTCCTCTATGATGTCATACAATGGCTCATGGCTCTCATCTAAGGAACGTGAATTTGACAGTAATGTATTTCCTCCTTCTACTGCATCTGTGTCTTTTGCTAACACTCTTGTCGGTTCATGGTCTTTCAGCACTGCATCACTGTTCGTGCCTTCCTTCTTTTCAGTTTTCTGACTGGCTCCAGGCTTTTTACTTGGGCATGGCCTACCTGTTAGTTAATGTTGGGGAAAAGAAATGTATTTCTTTTAAAACACACCATGTGGAAGTATTTTCATATTTTCCAGACATCCACAGAAGCAGAAGCAGCATTGCTAATAAAACTTTCATGAACCAATAATTGTGGAAAACAGTCACATCGATAACTGCCATGGAAGAAAATCTAAAACATTTATTAAATGAATAGTGGAGGCTTTGGTTAGTTTCTGCAATTTTGCAACAGGTCGTACTCATGCATGTGATAATGGCTTTGTCTAAGTGACAGGCACAATATCGTGCCATGCTTCCTCTCTAACTCACAATAATCTCCTCCCAGTTTAGAGCATCCAAATATAAATGCAACTCAGCACCAAAGAGTGAGCAGAGTAAGTCATAACGTATGCAGCTGCATTGCTTTATTTTTAATAGACTATGGCCTACTGGCTTGTCATTTGACATTCTTTTCACATGGAATAAATATTGCCACTGGCAGGAGGCAGTTGAGTTACTGCAAAGACTGCAATTTATGGGTTGCATGAGGTCCTGCTGTCTCACAAAATATGAACATATAGGGCAAAATTTTAAGGGTAAAATAAGGAAAGAGAGATCTTATATGCACACTGCTTCTTTACAATTGCATGGTTTTCCCGGTTTGCCACTGATCCACCTCAGGCCTTTAGTCTTTTTTGCAGTTGTTCTAATCCAGTGGTTCCCAACCTGGGGGTTGGGACCCCTTTGGGGGTGAAATGACCAGTTCACAGGAGTCGTCATGAGCCAGTGGAGAAAAAGGCATAAACAGCTTGGCTCTGGAGGCGGAGGGGGAGGAAGGGGGTGGGGAAGAGTGAGTTACAGCTTGATAGGTTGGAGGGGATGTCAGTCAATGGCACCGGAGGCTGTGATTGGCTGAGGGTGGCTGTAGAGGGAAGTTCTCTATGGCACCTGCGGCAGTGGCCTGCCAAAGGGGGCTTGTGGCCTCTTCCAAGCAGGGCAAGGGGCCACCACCACATGAGGAACTGTATTAAAGGGTTGCGGCATTTGGAAGGTTGAGAACCACTGTTAATTCATTGATATTTGTCTGGCCACAACTGAAGCTGCTGCCAAGTATTCAGAAATTCTGGAACTCAGTCTAAGCACTGATTCTGTTTAAATAAAATGGCTTAAATGACCAACAATTGCAAATAGAGATGGACACAAAACGAAAAAACAAAATGCTGTTTTGTTGAAGCGAAGCAAAACAAAACAAAATGAGGAAGCAACATTTTGTTACAGATGAAATGAAATGGTCATTTTTTTCATTAAAATGAACCATTTCATTTCTCTGCAAATTGGCTCCCTTACCTGCTGGGCTCAAAGGCCCTGTCACCTCCACTGCCACAGCCGGCACTGAAGTGTCGCTGCTGCAGCCAGGAAGGGTGAGCGAGGCCATTGGGAGGCCCTGCAGCCACTTACACCGCTGATGCCACTGAGGATCCTGGCCGGGAAAGGTGAGCAAGGTTACCAGGAAGCCCCATAGCCACCGTGGCCAACACGGCCACCACTGCTGCCAACAAGGAGGGTGAGTGAGGCTTCAGGGAGTCCCTGTGGCCATCCCCGCCATTACCAATGAGATGGGAAGGGCAAATGAGACTGCAGCCACTGCCACTGAGGACCCTGGCCAGGAAGGGTGAGAGACGCTGCGGGGAGCCCCCTCAGCCTCTGCTGCCACCACTGCCGCCAAGGACCCTGGCTGAGAAGGGTGAGTGAAGCCACTGGGAGGCCCCGCGGCTGCCGCCACCACCACCACAGCCCTACCAGCCATCTGGAGAGGGCGAGTGGGCCTGGCAGGTCAGCCTAGGCCCGGGGCCATCGCTGCTGCCACTGGAGCCCCGCCAGCCTGCAGAACAAATCTGGCCGGCCGGCCTGGCCCTCCGCACGGAAGGAGGAGGAGGAGGAGAGTTCAAGCCCCTTGCTTAGGTAGAGGAGCAAAACATTTTGTTATTGTTTCATTTTGTATGATTTTTTTTCATATGAAATGGAACAAAATGAAATGCAGGGGGGCGAAACAGAACGAAACCAACACTGTTTGTCCATTTCGTGCCCATCCCTAATTGCAAAACCATGGGTGATTGTACAGCCACGTAGGGTGTGGTTATGAGGAAGATGGAGACTGAGAATTCATCTGTGTTAAGAAAATCTACCAGGCACGTATTTAGGACATGGAAGTCCTGGCTACTTGCCAGAGATGGCATCAGGATGCTTATTTTTAATTTCTGTCCTTCTTCATCACGATCAAGGTCATTATGGTCTTCATTTGTCTGGAGGGGAAAAGAGTTGAAGCATCAATCAATACCATTTGTATCAATAAGATTTTTGGTGCACTATGAATTCCCAGATCTAGAGTCAACTACGCAAATGTCTCACCGGTTTCTTGACTTCTTCATAAATAATTTTGAGACATCTGAATGATTTTGAACATCTAGAGATATTTGTCTGCTCATTCCCATTCTGGAGGAGGGGAATTGTTAAAACTCCCAAAGAAACTGGACAAAAACACAGGAGCAAAAGGCTCTCTTTTCAGTAAAATTCATATAGCAAAATTTTTCAAGCCAGTGAATCACTGGCATGTTTGCACCGGAATTAACCAGATCCTTTTTTGAGGCTTTGTTGACTTGCAAGAATTACATAAAATGTTCTTAAGTATAACTCTAACTGAAAGAACTATTTTAGTGAATCCAAGTACAGTATTTAGGAATCCCCCAATCATGGAGGAAGGTTTTGATTTTTTTTTTTTAGCTCACTGAAAGGGAAGCCTTACATATGGTACCACAGTTGGAAATTCTCCTAAATTTCAAAAGTGGGTTGCTGGAGAAATACCGTTTGTGAATTGTTAAACCCCTTTTTACTTTGGGCATGTTGTACTGTTCTCCCTCCCTCCCTCCCTCCCTCTGTGTGTGTGTGTGTGTGTGTGTGTGTGTGTGTGATTCGGCTCCCAGACAATGCATGTGACTCTAATTGCTTCTGCCTTGCACCAACACTTCTCTACAATTAGAATCAGGGGTGGCATGGGGCCAGTCCGTAGCAATCTGCTCTCTATTTTCACAGCCAAATCACATACACTGGAGGAGATCTGAAGCAGGTGATCCATGACTGATCTCTGTACATTTTGTTTCTGTTTTTTTCAAACACAGCCATGCTGTGCCTGGAGGGGTGGCAGCAGCACCCTCCTGTTTGGCAGGGGATGTTGTATCCTGAAAACGGGCCGGCTTATGCACCTTCTCTCCCTTGCCACCTAGGCAAATTGGCAGCCACCCCTTGTCTATACCCAGCCAAAGTGGAGAAAGGGCTGGGAGTCTCATGCTGCATTCTTAGACAAGAATGTATTGTTTCAACTGGCAAGAACTAAATAGGCTTCCTCTGCCTTGGCTGTTTTTTGTCGGCTTCTGCCCAGGGAAGAGTTGCCGGAGGCAGTGTGCCTACTCAGGATTGACATGTTAGCATCCTTAGAGCAACAAATCTCAGTGGGTGGGTTTGTGTTTTTTCCAGTAGCATTTTCCCTGCCCTCCAGATTTTAGCACCATAGGTCAAAGCACTGGTTACCCTGCCCCAGTTACAGCTCTGATAAGTGGCACAGCAACAAAATTTGGGCAAACGTGTTACATAACAATGAGGATATCTAGGCTTCCAGCTGTATTAAGGAGTACATCTTGGGCTCTCATTCTGACTCTGTAGCCCGCTCCCCCCCGCAAGAAGAATGAAGTCCCTCCCCCCAAAAAGTCAATCTACCAAGTTCCTAGAACTGAGAACCTGCCACAAGACACATTTTCTAGTTATGATTCTGTCTAATTTGTTTTGGTTCTCGGCCAGTGTGTGGCACCCTGTAAGCACCAACCCAGGACCTCCATGCATAAGAATCCACTAAAACAATTGATTCCACATCCCTTGGTACCACCACAATTGAAGTTGAATCATTTGCAACATTAATCTCTGAAACGTAATGTCAGATTATGAAGCTACAATACCCAGCCAGGAAGGTGTTTGGACTTCCCTGTGCCTATTCTCTCCTAAACTCTGTGGTGACTAGTTAGATGAAATATCCTGCATCATTCAAAAGCTTGATTTCTTCCAATATTTCATTGGTCTGGTCAAATCTACCAATTGTGATGCTGGTACATCACATATGCTGTTGCTGTGCACTATTAAGCTGATTCTAATATTCAGTGACCCTATCGGACACACTACAGCAGAGGTGCCCAAACTTTTTGTAAGGAGGGCCAGATTTGGTGGCTGAGAATGTGTCAGGGGCCGGTTGCTCCCCGACCCTGCCACCCCACTGCAAGCCCCACCCACTGACCCCTTGCAACCCCACCCGCAGGAAGGCAGGCAGGGACCAAGGGAGGGAGGGAGGAAAGGAGGAAGGTGGGGACCAAAGAACGCACAGGGAGCCATGGCCACAGGTCGCCCCTTGGAAGAGGTGATCTGTGGAACCTTCCACCCCCCCAAGCTCCCCAGTGGTGGTGACGGCTCACCTGCCAGCCTCCCCAAAGCTCCTTGGCAGTGGCAGAGGCCTGCTGGCATGCCCACCCCCACACATTCCCCTGTGGTGCTGGTGGCGGCAGACCGCGTGTCCACCAAAGCTTCCCAGCGGTGCCGGTGGTGCGGCCCACCTGATCACTGCCCTTCGCGTGCACCCAACCTCACAATGTTCCTGGCTATACCGGTGGTGGTGGCTCACCCGTGCACCACCCTGCGCACACGCGCCTAGCTTCACAAGGTTCCGGTGATGCCGGTGGCGGCGGCCCACCCCCGCACCACCCCCGCGTGCGCGCCAAGCCCCACAAGCTTCCCGGCAGTGCTGGCGGTGATGGCCTGCCCCCTCGCCCGCCCACCCAGCCCCACAAGCTTCTGCTCACCGGCTGGCTGGCCCGCCCAGCCCCTCAAGCTTTCCAGCGGTGTCAGTGTTGGTGGAAGATTTTTTTTAAAAAAAAAACATGGGGTGAAGGAGGGGGAGGGAGGGCCGGGCCAGCCAGCCATGGGCCATTCAGAATGGCCTGACGGGCCGGATTTGCCCCCCCCCGGGGCCGGACTTTGGGCAGGCCTGCACTACAGTGTCTTATTATTAACGGTTCTCTTTGGGTCTTGTAAATTCAGTCTCCCTCTCATTTTTCTGTTTTCCATTTTTTCCTGCTGGCCTCAACTTTTCCTGGCTTCTTTGCCTACATGATACATAGCCTATCCTCTTTGCTGAACAGATTCACCCAGCTACCTTCCTGCAACTGATTGTACTGTAGTTCCTCTCCAACTGGTGCTGGGAGGAGGAAATGAGGAGGACAATCTATTCTCAGATCTCTGTGTGCTCTGAATAAAAACCCGGTACCAAGTATCCCTAAGTCTGTGCTGAGAGAAGCCTCACTATTTGATCCATGCTCGAAACTTGTCTCCGTTTGTCAATTTTGAATTATTTATTCTGCCTTTGCTAGTTACAGGGAAGGGAAGAGCATTACAGCCACCGAAGTTTTACCTTCTGGAATACTGGCACTCTTAATGAGCCCTCTCTGGCTTTGTAACATTTCACCAGCTCCCTGCTCACCTAAAGTTTATTTATTTATTTATTTCACACTCTTAAAGTCTAGAAAGTGTTTCACTTGCAGAAAGAAAAGAAAAGAAAAGAAAAGAGAGTCTCTGGAAATAGTGAGCATGACAATTAATTTGTCTTACTATTAAAACTCCTTTCCTCTAAAAGCCCCCTCCCGTGTGTGTGTGTGTGTGTGTGTGTGTGTGTATGTGTGTGTTTGTGTTTGTGTTTGTTTTTCAAGGAACTGCATTGCGTACTGCCTGGCATTTGGTTTTGAAAAACAGAGAAGAGTTTCAAGGCCAACATTTAAGTAGCATCTGCTGAAGCTCCCACCATCATGGAAATTTGCTGAATCCCCCAAACCTTTCAAATCCATGGTAAGATCCTTCTATTCAGACTGACCTTGGCTGTCAAGCTTTTATATCTCTTCTGTTGCTGAGCGGTTCCACGGATGTGACAGCATGAGCATCGTCTTTCCCCATGGGAGCCAAACATTGGGGAGGAAAAGGATAACAGTGCCATGTTTTTCTCTTCAATATCTTATTGGGGTTCCACCCCCCCCAGTCACCTCCACTCATGTTAAAACCTTGGAGGGAAAAAGCAAAAACAAAAACAGAAATTTGGGAGACTACATATCCCCGAGTCCCCCAGTCATCATGATGCTGCCTGGGGGATTCTGTGATTTGGAGTTCAAAAGTAAAGCTTTTCCGCGTTCAGGAAATCCTCCTGGTTCAGCTGAAAAGGAGGAAACTGAAGGGTAATGAGAGGGATAGCCGGTGCTCATTTCAGGTCTTCTCCACAATCCCTGCTCTTGGAGTGAGCCTTCCATGCCCATTTGACACTATGGCTCCTTTGACTGTACTCTATCTCTCTGCTGATCTTCACTACACTCAAAGGTATGGAGTAATATAAATTAGATGCATGTTGTTGCTCCCTCTTCTCTACCCTGCATTCTCTACCTTGCTTCTCTACCCAGAGAAGGGAAGAAAACAGGTAGCTACAGTGAGCCAGCCTTTCCATTAAGCAGTGTGAGGCAAATGCTGGGTGTGGCAACAGCATGCTCCTTCCACTGTTCCTTCTGCATACTTTAAACAAACCAAATTTTCTTATGTATGGTAGGTGAGGATGTTTCACTGACAGTACTGAGGTAAGAATACCAGATGATTGGCTAACATTGTTCCCATCTTCAAAAAGGGCAAAAAGGAGGTACCAGGAAACTACAAACCAGTCAGCATGACATCAATCCCATGGGAAATTATGGAGCAGATTATAAAATGGTCACTCTTCAATCACAATGAAAGCAGTGTAATAACTAGAAACCAACATGGATGTGTTAAGAACAAATCCTGCCAGACTATTTTCGCTTTTTGATCAGGTAACTTCCATGATAGATGGTGGGAATGTTGTAGATGTAATATATCTTGACTTCAGCAAACCCTGTGACAAAGTGCCACAAGATCACAAGATGTGGGCTGGATAGACGAACTCTTAGATGGGCACACAGTTAGTTATGTGATCATACTCAGAGAGTGCTTATTATCAATGGTTCTTTCGCAAACTGGAAGGAAGTAATGAGTACTCCAAGGCTCTGCCCTAGGCCCAGTATTCTTCAATATTTTTATTAATGACTTGGATGAGGAAGTGCAAGGAATGCTAATCAGATTTACAGATGACACAAAATTGGACAGAATAGCCAATACCCTGGAAAATGGAAACAAAATTCAAAAATATCTCAATAGGCTTAAGGACTGGGCTAAAAACAACAGGATCGTATTTAACAGGGATAAGTACAAAGTTCAGCATCTGGGGGTGGGGAACCAAAATGAACAGTTACAAGATGGGGATTCTTGATTCATTAACACTACAAATGAAAAGGATCCTGGAATTCTTGTAGATAATAAGCTGAATATGAGCCAACAGAGTGATGTAGCTTTAAAAAAGGCCAGTGCTATTTTGGGATGCATTAACAAAGGCACAGTTTCCAAGTCTTTTGAGGCACTAAGGTAAAAGTAAATGTTCCCCACACACGTGTGCTAGTCAGGTCCGTTTTCAAGCCAAAGAGCCAGTGTTGTGCAAGTCTGTGGCCATGTGGCCAGCATGGCTGCACAGAACACTGTCTAGCTTCCTGCTTTTTACAGCGGTACCTATTTATCTACTTGCATTCACATGCTTTTTGAATTGCTAGGTTGGCAGGAGTTTTGAGGTACTAGTCCGTCTCTAGTCAGCATTAGTCATGCTTCATCTTGAGTACAGTGTTGAGTTCTGGGCACCACAGAAGCATGCCAACAAATTGGAACAAATTCAGAGGAGGGCAACACAGGTAATCACTGGGCACTAGAGAGAGGCACAAACCGAAAAAATGGTGATTCATTTTGGTTCAGTTCATTTTAGGGTTTGGTTCGTTTTGTTTCGCTTTTAATGATTTTTTTTAAAAAAATGGTTTCGTTGGTTCGTTGGTTCGTTATTCAGTTTTTTCCTGCTTGGCGCAATTTAATCCATTTGACAGTGTGGGTGGGAAAAAACATTCAATTTAAAAAAAAACAAACCACAGATGTTAACAATTGCACAAACTGGACTGGCAGCATCCTCATCATCCACATCCACATCCACATCATCATCTTCAATCAACAACACATCATCCTTATTGGCAGTGGTGGCAGCGGCAGTGGCAGCAGCAGCGAGCGATCCTGGCCCCTGTGGCATGGGCTTTTTGAGGCGCTGGCTTGTGGCCAGTGCTCCTTTATTATTATTATTTTATGTTTATGTTTATGTGTATTTTATTTTATTTTTACTGCCAACCACATGGCCCTGCCGGTTTTGTAGCCTACGGGCCGGGGCCAGTGCTCACGGGCCAGTACCGGGCCCACGCGCCAGATCAGGTGTTTTATTTTTATTTTTAATTTTATTTTTTTTGATCAGCTGCAGCTGGTTCTGTGGCCCACAGGCCATGTCCGGTGCTGGTTTTATTTTTTATATTTTTTCTTTATTTTAGGGCACCAACCTGGCCATCTCTGGGGCTGGGTCGGCACTCCTTTTTAATTTTTTAATTTTTAATTTTTATTGTATTTTTAATTGTTTTTTTTTTACTGCCAGTCACATGGCCCGGTCGCCTCCCCCCCCCCCCGGTCACTCCTCTTGCAGCCAGGAAGACCAGACCTCCGACCAGGAAGGACCAGCACCAGGTAGGATACATCTCTGGCAGCGCCATTAATGAAACGAACTGAACCGAACCAATTTTTGTTTGTTTGGTTCGTTTTGTTCTAAATTCACTCTGGGATTCATTATTGATTTCATTATGTAAGAAAATGAATAACGAATAACAAAATGAACTAAAAGTTTTGTTTTGTGCCCATCTCTATTGGACACCAAGATGACTACAGACTGAAGGAACTTGGTATGTTTAGCCTAGAGGAAAAGAGGCTTAAAGGAGATATGATAGAACTGTTCAAATGAAGAGCTGTTCTCAGTCATTCCAAAATGCATGACATGTAATACAGTAATGGGCTTAAGTTAAGGGAATCCTTAATTTAATTTAGGATGAATATCAGAAAAAAATCTTAACTGTTAGAGCAGTATAGCAATGGAACCTAATAACTCAGGGGGTAGTTAGCACTCCAAGGCTTGAAGCATTTAAGAGAACATTAGAGAACCATCTGTCATATATACTGTGATTTGGACTCCTGCACTGAGCAGGTAGTTGGACTCATTGGCCTTATAGTCCCCTTCTAACTTTATGGTTATGTGAATCTGTGACTCTATGACTCAGTTGCCAGTCCACTGTTTTTCAATACGAAAACTGGAGGCCTGACACAATTTTGGCCAAAGTATTGAAATGGTAACACAGTAAGGAGAAAAGGGACCACTGCCTAGGGTTCCAAGTACCAGCAATGATTTCCTACTGGGTTGTGAGCCTTAATGGACAGTGAGTGCTGCTGATCTGGGGTTCTCCAGAATGGTTTGGTGCACTGCATTTCATAGGCACATACCTTGCAAAGAACAGAACTAAGTGTTATTGGGTCCTTTGAAATCCATCTGTCTTTTGCATGGGTGCTGGACTGCAATTTGTGTAACTTAAAACTTCATAGTGTTTTTTTCCCTTTCTCTCTCTCTTTTATTTTTTTTGCCCATGTGATTAGAAGCAAGTCTACTGTCCTCTTGGTAAGAAACCTATGCTCTCTAGTATTTTACCTGATATAAATAAATGTGCTCGTGTAACCAAGATGCTGGATGCTAGTGTCCCTCCCGCCTTCAAAGTGTCTTTTAAAGATTTTGAAAAGCATTTTAATTATTATTGTATTGTAGTTAACTTATTTTCAATTATTATCATTTAAATGGTACTGTGTTTTTAATGTGACTTGTTTTAACATTGTGAGCTGCCTTGAGACCCCTCCCTGAGAGTGAGGTGGCCTAAAAAATAGCTAAAAAACGAACTACCAGATTTTCATATCACCCAAGGATTTTTGCCCCATTCGTACTGCAAACTATAGCAATACAATTGTCTTGTCTGGTATTGCCATCCTTTATTCACTCCACTGCTGAAGACTCCTATGTTCCTTCAATAACCTCCATTCATGTTCTCTGCAATTATCTGTCTTCCATTCATTTAACATCCAAGAGGGCTAAATAAATGTTAGAAATACTGTAACAGTTTCTGAAGTATTGCTCAGGTGTTGCAGTTTGTGACCTGTCAGGTGATGCATTTCATGGAACCTAATTCTCAGGTGGAGATTTAGCATCCATTGAATTTGGAAAAGCTACCTTTTGGCCTGTGAATCACTGAATTCCTCAGCTACTCTGCCCAGTGATAATGCTGGCCAGGAATTCTGGGAGCATTTATCTTTAAAAAGTAACTTTTCCTGGCTCTGTACATATATGAAATTCAATGGAGAAATGCAGAGGTTAGGGCTGCATACCAGAATGAAATGTGCACCAAATTGTTACCATTATGCCTGTGGTATGAGCCAAAGCAATAAGTGCCCTGTTGAGGTGTTGCAGTTAGTTTACGTAAGCACAGGAAGAGAGGGGTGTACTATATTCCTGGACTCCTCCAATGTCATTCTCCTCATGCAGAGAGTGACACTCGGATGAAAGTATCTTCTAAGTGTGCACTTTCACCATGCAATCCTGGGTGGTAGAAGATTAAAGTTTGAATCACACGAAGAAAAACCAGTTGTTACACAGCTAAGCATTGGACTTAGTAAACTTTTTCAGTAGAGTTTATTAATCTTGTATCATTTAGCATCTCTGAGAATGTTTCTCTGACAACCCATTTCTTCTGGCAGTTGAACTGAAAGCAAAGAAATCTCCTTCTGACTGCTAATTAAAGCCAGGTACAGATATTCAGCATTGTAAATGGGCCCTGATTCCCAGAGGCAAGCTGCATGGGGAAATTTATTGTGAAGAAACAGCTGTCCACAATAAGCAATAGGTAGACTAGAAGGTTCTTCAGAGATTTATCATTTTGACAAGTCCCAACCAGAGCTTAGAAAAGTTATTTCTTTTGCTCTGCAACTTGTAGCGATCTGGGACTACAGTCTAAAAAGAAAAAAAGGAACTTGGGGTCCAGAAGATGAAGCATTACATGGTTTATAGGAGGATGAAAGAATTGTTTTTGTTAACATCCTCTGTGCATGTACACTTCACAGACTTAATGTAGTGATATTAATTTACTCTCAAAAATTGAACCCTCTCTCTTTTTTAGACTGAAACTCCCAGAATTCCCAAGCCATCCTGACCTGTACTAAGTCTGGGAGCAATAGTCCAAAAAGTAACTTTTCCAAGTTCAATGCTCTCTTTCTGTGGATTTGTGCTCACTGCAATTCTTTAAATATTGATAAAATTAAAGGAGGGGATCAAAAGATTGAGGGAGGGAAAAAACAAAGGCCAATTTTGGGGTATATTTGTTTCAGCCAATGTGGATCAAAATCCACATTCTCAGTGTCTGAAGAAGTAGATTGTGATCTAAGAAAGCTCATACGCAAAAGAAATGTGTTAGTTTTCAAGGTGCTTCATCATTTGTCCTTTATATTATGCCCCAGCTTTCCAATTTTCCTTCTTTAGTTTTTCAACATGCTGAAAGATCTCTTTGGCTACTGCTTGTAGCCCAAAAAACCTGTAATTCCCTCAAATGGGTTTAACATGTAATCCTAGGAGGAGCCAGAGGTTGGGTGTTCAATTTTTCTCTGTGCTTCCTGGGAGAAGAGCCAACCTGTGTGGCCTTGGGAAAGCTGCACAGTCCCAGGGCACCCCCAAAGCAGAGAATGGTAAGCCCCTCCTATGTATTTTTACCTAGAAAATCCTGAAAAAGAATCACACAGTTACTGTATTTCTTCTTCTTCTTCTTCTTCTTCTTCTTCTTCTTCTTCTTCTTCTTCTTCTTCTTCTTCTTCTTCTTCTTCTTCTTCTTCTTCTTCTTCTTCTTCTTCTTCTTCTTCTTCTTCTTCTTCTTCATGAACAGTATTATTATTATAAATGAACAGCAGCCTATATTTCAGCATCCTATATCTAAATGAAAGGATAAGCCTCAGGATCAAGACTTATACATTTGTATTGGTACAAGTTTGTAGAATAGGTTGACAATATCTTATTTTGTGAAACTGAATGAACACTAGAAGCAGACACTCTGGTCCCACCTTCTGCTTCAAGCAATGGTCATGCAATCCATGTATCTCCCTCTCCAAGATAATGTCATAAAATCCTTTGCCAGTTTTAGAGACAGCTGAGCTTTTGTGGCCTCGATCCAGAGATCAATATGTGTGACGACAAATTGCTGTGTGTACACTGTGCAGCTTCCCTTCCATTTCACTGCACCATTTGCAGCTGGAGAAGTGTATACACCCGAAGATGTGACCTAATAATTTTCAGTGTGGAGTGGAGAATACAGCTGGGCCTTCTACTGTGCCAACAACAGTCAGATGTCCTTTGATATGTTACATTGCATCATCATTGACAGGGCACTGCAAAGTGGGGCCTATTATTTGTGCAAGGACCAATACAGTAATTTTTAAAGCGGCACCTATTATTATTCAGAAGCACCATTTGCACCTTGTCAGGACAATATAAATGGTTATTTGCCTTCGGTAATCTTTTGGATTGCATGGATGGCCCCCCAACAGGATGGGCTCTTGAAAGACCTGTTTTCACACAACGGTTGGTCATGCACAGTTATACCAAATGCCACAGAAGCATATCTCACTGCTTCATGGTCAAACTGGAAGTTACAGTACACGTGATATGGCATATGTAATATTAGCCCAAACTGAAGTCCACACGCTCATGCTGTGGGCCAAATGATGGTGGAGGATGGAGTCCATCCCCCCCCCCAATTTGAATGCTACAGTTCATCACAGGTTATAAACCATGATGGAGATGTGTAATCTCCAGGCTTAAAACCAGGGTACTTCAAGGACCAGATGCAGGGGAGTGGTATCAAGAGACAGATATCTAGTCTCGTGCGCTCCCGGACACATTTGGTGGGGCCACTATGAGATACAGGAAGCTGGACTAGATGGGCCTTTGGCCTGATCCAGCATGGCTCTTCTTATGTTCTTATGTTCTTATTCAAATGTTCTTTAAAAGATTAATTTAAAAGTGTGAGCAAGGAGAAAGTTCTAAGCCCTCAAACTGTCTCCATATAAAGAACGACCTGGAAATAAGGCAAGGTTGCTCCATGTGCTGCCCTTTCATGTAATAGGGAACCCTGTTTTTTTTTCAAGCTCTTTGGCTGTGTGGAAGGATTCCACCTATAGGAGCAACACTTCCTCTATAGACATTTCCCCTCATGGAGACAGAGAGAGGCAGGGGACATGATTAGAACTCCATCCCTACTTCCACTTTGAGTTAACCCTTTAAATGCCTGAATAGAGCTTATATTGCATTCCACAAAAATGCAATGTGTAAAAAAGGGAGGCATAATGCCATTTCTTTTTTATTTCTTTTTGACAGCCATATGAAAATAATGTCAAAATAAAGCTCTGTGGCTGTTTTCCAGAATGGGGGGAGGAAGAACACTCTGAAGTACTTCCATTCTACTTCTCGTATGGCAGAAATATTGAAACAATTTCAAGAATTTCTCTATTGTTTCTCTCGAGCATGACAGCAATGGCAGGATGAGTCATGCGATGAGAGAAGAAATATGTTCCCCTTCTTGCCCCCAAAGACAAAATGAACAATTGTTTTTATTACAAAATATAATAGTGATAAGCACTGCCTCAGCCTCTGGAAAAAAGACTGGTTTATATTGAAATGTGTTTGGTAATTTTACATTCAAGAAAATAACATAATATTTGTTATAGAGATATCTCCTTGGAAGAGATTAAAAAGCACCCCAGCCAGCTTCCTAGGCAAGGTTACATGAGAAGCTTTGAACACCAATCTGTGCGGGGAAACCCAGGATGAAGGGACAATGGGTCCCATGAGACCTGGTGCACAGGAAACCAACTTGCTCTTATCTCTTCCCTCCACATTATCCAGCAAGCAGGCCCAGCGTGTCCATTAAGGCGAACTAGGCAGTTGCCTAGGCGCCAAAATGGACAGGGGGCCTGCCCAGCCTGCTGCCCCCCCTCCGCCCATCGCCGCCACCCCCACTGCCCCTGGACCCCCTCCCGCCTCCACCCGACCCCCCGTCCCCCAGACACCCACCCACCGCCGCTGCCGCTGCCCGACCCCCCGACCCTCGCCTAGGGTGCGAAAAACCCTAGCGCCAGCCCTGCCAGCAAGGTAATGAGATGGTATGTAAGGAAATAACAAGCTGCCTGTTAGTCATTCATCAAGACCCCTGCTTTGTGGCACTGCTACATCAGAGAAGCCTTTCCCAGGAATTCATCGGCCTACACCATCCTGACACGTAGACTCTTGCCCCACCTCTGATGCTCTGCCTTTGCAACTAATAAAAGAGTCTGGACTCATGCTTGCGAAGGAAGCTGTTGCATGAGGCCTGGCTTGTTGAACCCAATAATGTGCCTATGTAGAATCATTCCTACAGTATGTGTTTCTTAATTCACAGTAAAGGGACTTTTTCTTTTACAGCAATGCAAAATGCTTTGTTCATGATATCTCAGTGTGGGGTTTATATGGCTGGAGAAATATCAACTTCTTCCCTGACTCCAGCTCCATCCTTTATTTTGTAGTGCGTTGCTGGAATGGGTTATATGAACGACATTACTGTGATCAACATGAAGTGCTCCATGTTATGGAGTCACCTCAAAACTATGACAATCCTAATATGGTTTCCCAGTTAAGAGAGATTTTCAAGGTAAGGAGTAGTTTTTTTAGTGATACTTTCCAAACCTCCAACCCCAGTTAGTTTCCATGATTAAGTAAAGATTCAGACCAAGGTTTCCTGAGTCCTAGTCTATCATGCTACACCACATTGGCTCTAGAAAAACTGGATACCAGCCTTAAAGAGCTGGATAGATAATTGACATTCCAGAAAATAATTCACAAGGAATCATAAAAGCTTGGATTATAATTCAGTTTGTGGACATTCTCAAGACACAGTTTTTTAAAATCCCCATTTGGCCCTCTCAAAAGACTTTGCAATCCCGGCCCGAAATAAACACAAAATATTGGTGTTAAACTGGGCCACTACTTTATTAATTAACTTTAATTAATATATGAAGGGGGGCTGCCATAGTGCAAATGTGCCTGGGGCATTCCGTAGCCAAAGCTTACAGTACCCCAGGTGAGTTCCTTGCTGGTAGGCCTTTTGGTAACCTACCAATTCAAGGGTAAACAAAAACAAGGGCAGCCCTAGTAAGTTTAACCATACATCTTAATTTATTAATTTAACTAATTTTAACCCTAACTCATAACTTTTATTTACTAGGCTGCCATGTCCCCGTACTGGGACATCTTCTGAAACTCACCTGAGCACTTTGCACTACCTGCTGTTGTGATCAAATCCTATATTATGACCCTATTATCTAACGGTAATGAGAATGGGATGGGCGAAAACACACCACCACCAAAGAGGCCAATTGAGGTGATGGTCAAAAATTCCCATCCGGCCCTGAAGTGACCAGCTAATCTCATTCTCATTACTTCTAGGGAGGGTGGGCAGGGGTGATGAATGGTGGCAAAGAGGCTGCTCAATGGATGCTGGGAGCTTTAAACACTCCCAGACCTGGACCCCGGGGAGCATCATGTGGGCGCTATTTCACGGCATCCCAGCAGCAAACTGATTTCAGAGACAGAAGT
Organism: Phrynocephalus versicolor; assembly: GCA_023846285.1. Lineage (NCBI taxonomy): Eukaryota > Metazoa > Chordata > Lepidosauria > Squamata > Agamidae > Phrynocephalus > Phrynocephalus versicolor. The sequence continues at coordinate 17,997,884 of JAHTLZ010000330.1, read as the reverse complement.
GGGCATCTTCTGGGGAAGGATGGAATCAGCTTAACTTACAGTTGTATCAGGGCAGGAATGATTCCTGGACCAAGCAGAGGGACAGCTCATCCAAAACTGAGGTGGGGTTGGGTCAGGAAGTACCTCTTTGTTTGGCCCACAATCAGTCTATGTCCCCCCCCCCCAAGAGAAGTTAACTTAAGGTCTTGAAAACAATGCCTTCTTGAGCAGCCTTCACAGGTCCACTTCCATGTTATTCAGAAGACTCTTGGGGGACATTGCAGTTGGGAAAGAGAATGCAAGGTTTTCTTTTAATGAACATCCTCCTGAGATTATTTTTTAAATATATATATATATATATCCAAGCCACACAATATTTCCATGTGTCAGGTATTTCAGGACAAACCACTCTTTATGCGGGACAAAATTCACAAAAGAATTCTACTGTATCAAAAGAGAAGCATTTCTTACAAAATTTATTGAAAAGTGATTGAAAGTGACTCCTCACACTCGTCAGTGTACACTTTTTTTACACTGAAAATGTTTTTTTGTGGGTAAGTTTGCTACGAGCCTCCTTAAACTCAAGGCAAAATTGTCTTTGCACCCATTTTTGAGATCTTTTCAGAGTTTTGGGATGCATATGGGGTTGTTGGGTGATACAGAAATGCAGCTCATCCACCATGTATGGCATCTTCCATAAGGCTTCTTACACAGTGTGAAGGTATGAAGTCTGGAGGTAGTAGTTCTGGACTACTACCTCCAGAGTCGAGCATCAGACATCATTAGACAAAGGTGCTGATGGGAATGAAATCTGCTGCTGCACAGAGTCTCCAGGCCAGCCTGAACAGTGCAGATGTGTAAGGACATGTGCAAGCATGTGTTCCTGTGTTTCCAGAGGCACCCAGAGGTGCAGCCCAATAACCCACCCTAACCTTAAACGTAACTCTAACCCTAGCCCTTACCCTAACCCCACCAACCCTAATCCAGATCTGTATGCAAGTACACTTCCCTTCTTAGTGAGTCAAAGTGGGCTCCTCGCAGAGCCCACTGACTCTCACTATCCCATTCCCTAACCTGTACGCTGGTACGCTAGTATGCTTCCCTTCTTAGTGAGTGAGTCAGAGGCACCCAGAGAGAGAAAGGTGCCTCTGCCACTTACCCCCCCACCCTAACATATGTAAAAAATAGAGAGGTGCCTCCCAGAGCCCACTTACCCCAACCCACAAACGACAAACGACCAAACGACAAACAGAATGACAAATTTTTGAAAATTATCGCGACAAACGGAAACGACCCGAAACGGACCTCTCCCGACAAACGACAACTCGAAATGTCATTTTTTCTGGTCGTGCCCATCTATATATGTAGGTATCTCATTATCTCTAAACCTCAGAAGCTGTGCACCAGGAAAGCATGTTTCCTTTAATAAATAAAAGAAGGAACAAAAATTCAAGATGGTGTAATTAAGGAAAGCTCTATCCTTTTTAAATGAAGAAAACAGCTGGATAAACAATTTTGTACTTCTATTGTCCTACATATTGGAGACATCCATTTCTTGGTCTGGATTCAACACAAAATATAGTTACCTTTCACCTCCCAAAGTCCTTTGTAATGTCATGCAGCAGTGAAGATAATTACCCAAAACCCTAGATTAAATTCTCGAACAGACTGAATTTAATTTTTGGGGGCCTTTCAAGTGAACATTTCTACCTATTACAGAAATATTTGAGTTCTTTTAAATACTGGACATCAATTCACATGTGCTGTTCTCAAATACATTATTTTGATCCTTTTTAAGGGGAAAGGGTTTGAGAGATTTGTGTCATCTATTTAACCATCTGTAGGCCACCACTTGAAAACAAGGGTTTTTTCCCCCAAGGTGGCTTTCATTCACAGTCAGAAATACAATTACACTTACCACGTAGATTACAATTATGATCATAAAAATGAGGCTTTTCAGATCATTGTAATAAAAATTCATTGACTATGAATTTAAAATATGAATTGCTTTGACCAAAAAAACTAAACTATTTGTTCTCTTAAAAGCTGGAGAAAGGTTTCACAGTACATTAAAAGAGACTACATTTGGGGTAAATTTAAATGAATAAATCAATAAAAGACAGTCGATATAAATATTAAATGCAAGATAAACTGAACTGGAGCAATCCAGGAGGTGCCCAGGATTTGCTTCAACAATATTTTACCTCAAAAGATAATTTTCATTTGAGTCTGAGGCATATAAATGCCTCAAATGCCTCTCCCTGTTGGCCAGCACTTACTGTGAACATTGTGCTTCATGGAATATTTTCCTGGCAGTGAGATACTACAAAGGAAATGAAATGAGAGGGCTTTAAAAAAATCCACCATCAAAATATCTTTCCTGACATGGCCTTGGTTCACAATCCCAGAGGGAGGAACATTGCCTTGTTATAACAAGCTTGCCTGAAGGAAAGGAGGCAGTTTAACTTTGCTCACTTACTAATGGCCTAAATTCAAATACTGAGAGTCCGCATAGCATAGCTCATAGACTGTTGGGATAGATGTGAACTCAGGAAACCTTGGTTCAAATCCCTGCTCAGCCATGGAATATCAGACAAGGGACTGCCAAAGGTAAACTGCTCCTTGAATATATAACATACCACAATATCCCTGGATCAAGTTATGTAAAGGTCTTCTGAGGAATCGGGTTGTGAATTTATCTTCCAAGAATCAGCCAGTTTCCCTAGCTAAGCAGGATAAAGTATGGAGAAACTTGCTTCCCCCCTGCCCCCACATGTGAATTCATGAATCTATAATACCGGACAGAACTATATCTGGGTAAAAAGAACTTGGCTTGTAATATGCCACAGTTTCCTTTAGGGGTTCATTTCTTGTGGAGAATATTTTAGCTTCTATCCTGTACAAAGAGAATCTCTCTCCCTCTGTGTGTGTGTGTGTGTGTGTGTGTGTGTGTGTGTGTGTGTGCTGCAAAAATGCATGCTAACTCGATATCTGTAGTTGCTCAGCGAAAAAAACCAACCACATCCCTGGTGGAATCCAGATATTCTGTTCCATGAGCGGATGGACCTTCTGCTAATGCAAAACTGGAATCTGAGATTTCCAACCCATGCTCTAACCTTCTCACGCACCACTTCCCCTATTGTTCCACGGGGACATTTCCCCATCCTAGGCAATGCTCTCTACCTCTCAGCCTTTGCTTACTGCTTCTGAAATTTAACTCATTGTCTGCTTGAAATGTGCTACTTGCCTTTGGCTTGATGAGAAGCCTCCACTGTGACACACAGCTCCTGAATTATAATAAAGTTCACTCTGAAGTAGAGATGGGCATGAAATGGAAATACAGCATTTTGTTTCTTTAGTTGTTTCATTTCATTTTGTTACAAATGATTTTTAAAAGGAGTTATGTAATGAAATGCTATGTTCCCCTGGGTCCTAGAGGCATCAAAATGGCAGGGGAGCTTCTTTGGACTCTTCCTTGTGAGCTTCTGAAATTTTAAGAGGTTTGGGGTTCAGGGGGGCTGTTATTAAACTCCAAAGGGAGTCTCCCTAGGAAAAAAATCATTTCTAATTGAGTCAAAAGCCCATGGGGGGGCTATTATCGGCTTAGCTTTGAACTTCCAACTCAATTAGAATGATTTTTTCCTAGGAGAATCTGCTTTGGAGTTTAATAACTCACCCCCTGAACCCAAAACCTCTCCAAATTTCTGCAGCTTACAGGGAAGAGCTTGAGGAAGCCCCCCTGCCATTTTGGTTCCTCTAGAACAGTGATGGCAAACCATTTAGAGACTGAGTGCCCAAACTGCGATTCAAAACCCACTAATTTTTTGCAAAGTGCCAAAACAGCAATTTAACCTGAATACAAGTGACTGTGAAGGGGGTGATGTCGGGTGACCACAGAAAGGGCTCCAAGTGCCACCTTTGGCACCCGTGCTATAGGTTCACCAACACTGCTCTAGAATGAATTGTTTCGTTCCTAGAGAAAAAAAGTGTGTTTTGCTTCATTTCATAATGAAACGTGTTCTACTGTTTTGTTATGTAATGAAGTAACTCGTTACACAACAAAACAACAAAATGACATTTCATTTTTTATTTTGTGTCCATCTCTACTCTGAAGCTATCAGGTATGCACCAGTCCATTTATACACTGAGTTTATTTTTATTACTATTTACATAGAGAAGTTTTTAGGAGCTCAGACAGCAATGGTTAAGAATGTGAGTTTGATCTGTCTGATGTTTTCATTCATGGTATTCATTTGCCTTGTAGAACACTTACACCAATCAGTTGTTGAGTGCTTACCCTTCCTGCTTGTAAATTAATGTTTCCACAGACATTCTGAAGGCGAATCACTACTAGAGATGGGCACGACCAGGAAATTTTTTTTTGAGTTGTCGTTTTTCGAGACGGGTCCGTTTCGGCTCGTTTCCGTTTTTCGCGAAATTTTTCAAAAATTTGTCGTTTCATCGTGTCGTTTGTCGTTACCGCCGCGATTTAATGCGACTTGACTTCCAGTTCCCAGAGCATGGGGTTAGGGGGTAAGGGCTAGGCTTAGGGTAATGGTTAAGGTTAGGGTGGGTTAGTGGGCTGTACCTCTGGGTGCCTCTGGCCCACTAAGAACACAGTGTACTGGCGTATGGGTTAGGGTTAGGGTTAGGATTAGGCTTAGACTTAGGGTTGGTGGGCTTTTTATGCCCTCTCTGGCACATCCAGAAGTCTCAGCAAAACCTGGCCATGCGATTGGTGGAATGGCTCCAAAAATTTGCATGGTCCCGTCCCATGGCCAGCCCATCATTGCGCGTGTGCAGGTGTAAAAAAATAAAAATAAAATAAAATAAAATCAATGGAGACGTTTTGTTGCAAGAAAAACCCACTGCTGCTACTATAAAAATCAGGCAGCTAAAATACCTAATTTTCACATGTTTCTGTGGTGCTTTGGTGGGTTTTTGGACCACGATTTAAAAATATATATATTGCGGTCGCCATTTTGGATCCCCCCGCACTGCATGGCAAATGGAGACGCCGAGGATGCTCCCTCCCAGCCTGGTACCAGCAAGTCTCAGCATCAGCAAAACCTGGCCATGCGATTGGTGGAATGGCTCCAAAAATTTGCATGGTCCCATCCCATGGCCAGCCCATCATTGCGCGTGCACAGGTGTAAAAAAATTAAAATAAAATAAAATCAATGGAGACATTTTATTGCAAGAAAAACCCACTGTTGCTACTGTAAAACTTCAAGCATTTAAAATAGCTAATTTTCGCATGTTTCTGTGGTGCTTTGGTGGGTTTTTGGACCACAATTTCAAAAAAAATATTGCGGTCGCCATTTTGGATCCCCCCGCACCGCATGGCAAATGGAGACGCCGAGATTGCCCCCTCCCAGCCTGGTACCAGCAGCCCAGGACAGGAGGGGGGGAAGGCTGGAGTGGGGACCCCCCCACCAGAAACCACCCCTCTGGTAGGTGCCCTCAGGCAGGCATATTTTCGCCAGCTTTTTTGGCTGGGAATCAGTTTTTTTTAATTTTTAAAACTTTTTTTCTGTGCCGCTTGGCATCACGCGATCGCTGCGATGCCAGGAACGACAACGACAAATCAGACCCAATTTTTCTTTTGTCGGTTCGAGTTCGAGTTCTAGGGGAGTAATTGTCATTACCGTTTCCACTGCGTAACGGAAACGGAAACGAGAATTTCGTCAAGTCGTGCCCATGTCTAATCACTACGCAACACCAAAGTAATAGCTTTTCCTCATTGCTATTTAATGGTCAACTCTTTCTTCATTCATAATTAATAGATGTATAATCCCACAGAGAATGGAATTTTAGTCTGGCTTTCTAAGAAAGCAAAAATAAGAGCTTATATCATAACTATGATATAGGACTTTGCAAGCTGCAATTGGCACCAGGAGCTTCTGAACTCAGATTCTGAACATTCTTGGCTAGATCAAAAATCAAAACATGCTTCATTTCGTGGATGGGTTGTGGGGTAATTATGGGGGAACAATATACTCTATTGAAGGAAAAATGTTATGAATTGAAAAGATTTAGAGATATAGAATGCACATCCTCTAGCCTAAGTATGATGGCAGGAGGAATTATGTTTTTTTAAAAAATAAAAATCAATTTAGTTAATCATAATGAGGTATGTTCAGTACCAGATATTTTACTTCATTCAGATGAAACATAAGACCATATAAGAACATAAGAATAGCCATGCCAAAGGCCCATCTAGTCCAGCTTCCTGTATCTCACAGTGGCCCCACCAGATGCATGTGGGAATGCATGAGACTAGATATGTCTCTTGATCCCACTCCCCTTCATCTGGCCCTTGAACTACCCCAGTTTTAAGCTTGGATATTACATATCTCCATCATGGTTTGTAACCTGTGATGGACTTTTCCTCCAGGAATCTGTCCAACCTCCCTTTGAAGGCATCCAGGCCAGATGACATTACCACATCCTGTGGCAGGGAGTTCCACAGACTAATAACATGCTGGATAAAAAAAAAATTCTTTTTTCTGTTTTTACTCTCCCAGCCCACAATTTGAGTGTATGTCCCCTAGTTCTGGTATTTTGTGAGAGGGAGAAGAGCGTCCCTCTATCCACGTTACTCATGCCCTTCATTATTCTGTACTTCTCAATCATATCCCCCTTCAGACCTTTTTGCCAGACTAAAGAGCCCCAAATGTTTTAGCCTTTCCTAATAAGGGAGGTCCCCCAGCCCAGTAATCATTTTAGTTGCTCTCTTCTGCACCTTTTCAGTTCCACTGTGTCTCTTTTGAGATGCGGTGACAAGAATCGTACACAATACTCCAGGTGCGGCCTTACTATCATTTTGTACAATGGCATTATAATGTTGGCTGTTTTATTTTCAATCCCCTTTTTGATAACCCCTAGCATGGAATTGGCCTTCTTTACCGTTGCCACAAATTGGGAAGACACCTTCATGTTGCTGTACAACAACACACCAAGATCTCTTTCCTGATCCGTCATGGATAGCTCAGGGCCCATGAGTTGATAGATAAAGTTTTGATTTTTTTGCCCCAATATGCATTACTTTACATTTTGCTACATTGAAGCACATTTGCCATTTCGCAGCCCATTCCCCCAGTTTGGAAAGATCCTTCTGGAGCTCTTCACAATCTTCTATGGTGGTGCTAACCTAGTTTCTTGTGAAAACAAAATGTTTTGTTACTCATCCAAGCAATTTTGTCAGTCTGACAAAGCTGCTTAAATGAGTAGTGAAACGTTTCTTTCTCTAAAGCAAAGAAGTCTAATTCCCATGACTGAACTTCCAGACAAAATGTAAAATGTATTTTTTTTTCAGACAAATTCAAAGACATGGTAAAAATGACAAGGGCTATGTAGCTAATTCCATACCCCTGTTCCGCTCTCATATGCCTCCCCAATGTTTGGCTTTAAAATGTTCTATGGAGGAATATAGAAATGAAATCAAACCAAGATTTTTTTTTAAAAAAATGCAGTGTACAGCACTATCATGATCATCATGTCTCTATAAGGAAGACCAATGAACTGGAGTAAAGGTGGAAATGTTGATGCCATTAATCACTAAGGGAGACTCATATTGGAGAGAAGATCATGAATTGTCAACAGATATACATCCCTTAATACATAGTTAGGCACAAAGTAAACAGAATTTCACAGGAGGGTCTGTGATAGAACCATGGAAGAGTTTCTTTGATTTACAGCTCTTGAAGGAATTTAGGGACAACATAGCAGAACCTGGAAAAGATATGTTTTTGGACTACAAATCCTAGAGGACTTCCAGCTAGCACAGCCACTGACCAAAGAGATATTAGGAGATGTAATCCAAAAAATATTTTTTCCAGGTTCTGCAACATTGTGGAGCATTTGCCTTTTTGACTGCAGAGAAGCAGTTAGCATTTTGAAACATGAAAACTGATTAGCACTAAATCACTGTCTCATGGCCAACAGACTTGAGGAAGCTGAAAGTGGTTATAAAATGATCTAATGCATTTGTGAATTTCTCCATGATTTTTCATTTGATATATTCAGCAATTAGTTTCAGATATGCTACACTAAGAAGAGACTCATTTGACCCTGAAATCCTTATGGCATCATAGACGGTATGTCTGGATTTGGAACAAGAATACCTCGGGTATTTGCTGGGTGGGTTGAAATTTTATTCCTATAAGGGGAACACAGATGTAAACAAGCTGCTTTTCTTTTCTTTTCTTTTCTTTTCTTTTCCATTTGAGTCAACCTTGAGCTTGCTACCTGAATCCATTAGGGTTGAACTCAGGTCATGAGAAGAGACTTGAAAAAGGCTGATAAAAATGGATGTAAGCCAACAAACTGAGGGTGAATTATGGCTGATTTTTCAGAGGGATCTCCCCCCCCCCCATGAGAGCCAGTGTGATATATTGCAGGGTCCCCAACCTGTGTGCTCTTTTAGAAACCGGGCTTTACAGCTGGCAAGGTTCCTTTTAAGGTATGCATCTGAGTGGGTGTGCACATTCTCCCCCCACATACTCCATACAGAATGTTTCCTGTTCCACACACCTGTTGCAACCATTTTTCTTTTGGACATGACAGAACCAGCATACATACCCCCATGAGAAAGCACCATGTGGTGGTGGGGAACCTATCCTTAGTGGGGGAAAAGGGAACACTGGTATATATATATTGGGCATGAACAGTGCTATCTCATGTCACATTTGAGCTGCTGCTTAGTTAATGAAAAGGCACCTCTAATGTTCGTGTTCCCATAACAAGGTGCCATTTCAAAAATAAACATTGACCACACCCCCTAAAGTGCCGGACAAGTGAAGTTTCCTGGTACTCGCTCCAGGGGTGGTTCTTTGTGTGAGTTGCTTTTGTGAGCGAAATTTCCCAGCGGTGGAGTTGAAGAAGGGGAGAGTTCTGGGAGGACAGTCCTTTTAAAGCCAAGGGAATTTAGGGGGGGGGGAGCCTGAGGGAGGTGGGGGCCAAGGAGAAGTAACACCCCCCCCCTCTTCAATTATGCAGGCATTCAGAAGCAGCAGGCGCTCCAACCTCAAGCCACAGAGGGAAAGAAACGCTCAGTTCCTGTGGGAAGAGTACTGGAATGGTAGCCCCTGCGCTGTGCCTTATAAATGAATCCGAAGTCATTCAAGGAAAAGTAAAATACAGATGTAAATTCAAGTAACTCCCAACAGGGAGCTGAAAGAGGTGTGTGTGAGAGAGAGGCTCGGTTCCCTTTACCTTCCCTCCTGTCCTCCTCCTTCCTCCCCCCATTCCTCCTCCCCCTCCTCGTCCCCCACTTCCCTCATTCACGATGTCACTGCAACCCCAGACATGGGAACTGCTGAGGTGCTTTTTGCCCCACGTGATCTCAGGAGGGGAAAAGGCACCTCTAAATAAACATCATCTCAAAACAGACGTGAGATACTGCTCAAAGAGAGAGTAGGATTCTGGAGACCTGATTTCATATTCCCAGTAAAGCCATATGCCATATACCTTGAGGAGATTATTAAGATCACCTCATGTCAGAAGCAACTTGACAGGCCAACAAAATATTTCAGAGGTCTCAATGTAGGCCCACCAGAATATTCTGGTTGGCGTGGCTACTACCCATCCTGGATATAATATTCAAAGACTTCTACTATGGGGAAAGAAAAACATCGTAGCCAAGATCATTGCTAGCCCAGATCTTTTGGTTGCTAGAAAACACAAGACTTATACGGGCCAATCAACCCATTGATATTTGGAAAGGCCCAGTCAAGGCAAAATGTAAAGGAAAAAGTAATGAGATGTATTTGACATAATTTTTAAGCCAGCTCGGTGGCTCAGGGAGTTAGAAATCTGGTTGTGGATCCAGAAGAAGTTTGGAGTTCAGTTCCCCACTGTGAGTTCCACCAGCCTGTGTGGCCTTGGGAAAACTGCACAATTCCAGGGCACCCGCCCCCCAAAAATGAAGAATAAAATGTTAAACTACCTCTGGAATTCTCTATCTGGAAAACTATGAAAGGGAACTCCATCACTCAGAATTTACTTGATACCAAACAATTATTATTATTATTAATTATTCTTATAATTTAATGAGATAGTATCACTCCCTTTCTTTTAGTCTTGTACATGTGGGAAGACTAGAGGTAATATCAACATGTGTGGTCCAATTCCACCTTCTCTGGATTCAGCAAGTAATGGTTGACTGGTGCTGCATGGTACCCTTACCAAGCCTGAATGCTATATTAAAACAAAGAAAATTGCTCACCTCCAAGCATTTACTGTTCTTTTAGTGGCAGCAGAATCTGTTCCACAGATCTCCTCCTTTTCTACATTGGAGGATGGTACATCTTCCCCTCCTTGTTTACCCCTACAGATACACTAAAACAGTGGTTCTCAACCTTTTTTTTCACAGCAAAACTCTTGTCGGTATCAAGCCCCCCACACAGAGCACACACACAAACAGGGTTCAGTTCTTTGTCAGGATCTTTAGTGGAAAGCCAAGCAAGTTCAAGTCCTTTGCTAACAATCAAGTGCCAGATAAATAACAGAATCCAACTCCCAGCAATTAACAGTCCAAGTCAAAACCAGAATATCTCACGGAAACCAGATACCAAACCCAAGGGAACAGATCAAGCCGTTGTCCAGGAAGCCAGTCCAAAGTCAGGAAACAGAGCCAAGGTCACAGACAGGAATGTGGTTGCAAGTTCAAATGACACGTTGCTCCCACAGAGAGCTCAAGGTAAGCTTGCCAGCTTTATCCCAAAACAGGGAACACACCCTTACTTCTGGAAAGGCTTCTGCTAGTACTCAGGGCTTCCCATCCTGATTCACCATCTAGCATCAAAGACCCTTTCCCTAGCTCTCCTGGTAGCACGTCTTTGCAGAATCCTGCTCATGGCCCTTCTAGAAGGAGGAGATATGTTTTCAGCTGAGTCATCAGACCCAGCTGCCTGCTGATTTGAGCTGCAAGGCTCCTCCAGCAGCTCTTCACCATTTAACCCCTCAGAGTCAGGTTCTGTGACAGGCAGGGTCCTGGCAGTCGGGCTAAAAAAAATTCACAGCACAACTACCGTTAAAGCAGTTTGACTACTTAGGAAAAGAAGAACAAATAGTGCAAATTTAATGCTTAGTTGACTTTAATGCGATGAATGAAACTGTTTGGATGAATTTTTCATTATTTCCTTTATGTTTATGGGAAGTTTAGTTATTTGCTAAATCTTGTGAGAGTGTGTGTGTTGCGACCAACTCTTTGTGACCCTATGTCCATGGAGTTTTCGTGGCAGGAATACTGGAGTGGTTTGCCAATTCCTGCTCCTTGTGAAAATTAAATATTGTTGCTGCGGCACTCGTGCCATACACTCACGAAACCCAATTTGAGAACCGCTGCACTAAAATAGTATGCATGTCAGGTTGAAATTTCAGAATCACATGCTGTAATATAATATGTGCGGGCCCATTTCACTCTGTTAAAGTCAAGAATTTATATTAAATCATGAAGAATAAGATAAACATTGCCTTGGTGGTGACATATCGAGATCTTCCTTTCTCTCTTACTTGACTTCTGCTCTTCCGACTCAGGCACTTCGTTTATCCAAAAGGAGCAATTAATTCATTTTAATGTAATATAAAATGTGGCTACTGATGCCTGTGGCAGAGTAATGTGGAAAAGACTGCAAGCAATACCCTGAGTTGAGGAAAGTAATATTTCCATATTCCAAGCAAGACCCACACTAGTGTGGAAGATAGCAGTTGTACTTCAAAGATTAGGTAAAGCAGCCCTATATGGGAAGTGTGTCAACCAGTAACTGTTTGCATTTATTGTTTTTTAACAAGTGGAGTGCCTCCTTAGCTCTGAAACAAATGTTACCTCATGGTGTACCAGGCTGTCGGCAGTTAAAAGCTAATGTGTTGAAATTTCTAACGGAAAAAAAAAACCAAAGAGTTCCTTGTGGGGACTTAATTTAGGACACTTAATAGAGCACACACTAACAAACTGGTGGAGTCAAATATATTTTAATGCATTTAGATTGTCCCCAAGGCTATAATTTTAAGAACTGTTTCTGAATGCTGTCCATAAGAGTCCTCCTGCCCACTATATCTTAAATTAAGTCTATTAAGCTACAGCTCTGGCAAGGGTGGAGTCTGTGGAACTACTTTGAGAAGACTTACATGGCAATACATTGAGACAGAGCACTTTAATTACTACAAACTAGAGGAAATGCACCACCGAGACGACAACAACAAAAATAGGAAAGGAAATCTGAATAGGAAATAGATTTGCATCCAACCAGTTTATGCCTTTTAAATTTACAGATGGAAATTTGGAAATTGTAATACTTCAGTCAAACTTCTACTCATGAATAGCATTCAATCCTGGCAGGTTCAGGCAGCTATCTAGCTCAAGACTCACTCAAACTTTCTTTCATTCCCAAGCATTTGCCTTGGTGTAGGAATATGGTGTGTGTGTGTGTGTGTGTGTGTGTGTGTGTGTGTGTGTGTGTGTG
>JAHTLZ010000330.1:17973007-17985428 GCA_023846285.1 Phrynocephalus versicolor | reverse complement strand
GTGTGTGTGTGTGTGTGTGTGTGTGTGTGTGTGTGTGTGTGTGTGTGAATTTTTCACTCAAAACTGTTGCTTCTGCTTCAGAGATGCAGAGGTGCTCTTTTTAGGCTGATGATTATGAGGTAACTATTAGTCCAAAAACCTGAATTAAATAATTTTAATCCAACATTTAATGAGTTTATCAAGTGAATCACAAGTTCCAAGAATATATGACACAGAGTCACTTCTTAAGTTTTGAAGGGAAAAGGAACCATCAAAAGAAACCAAAAAAGCTATATCCTTAGTGCTGATATGACTCAAATTGAGACATTCAGAAGATATTAGCTTCTCAAGATTTAATTGGGGGATTTTCATTGGGCTTTGCTAGAAGTACTGTGCATTTTGCAATAATATATATTATAGGATGAACTCCAGCCACTAGGTTCAAGAGATGATTTGATTTCATTTTTAATATAGAATTATTACATATTACTTCTTTCTGCTACAGAAAGCCCAAGCTACATAAAATAAAATTGCTAGTGCTACAATGCCTAGAATCAGAAAGGTAAAAAAGATTCAGTTTTGCCAAGATGTATCATACAGGGCAAGATTATATTCTGTCTCCAGCAGTTTATTGAAAAGCCCTTGGCTTGGCAAATCCCATTTTAATTAAGTTTATTGATTCCAAAACTGCATTTGGTAGGATCCACAAAGCAAGAATGTGGCATTCTGAAATAACCTGTCAGATACATGACAAATTAATCAATGTGATAAAAAAAGTTATTACACTGAAAGGAAGCAGCAGCAGGATTGAGGTCTGAGAAAACAGTTTGATACAGCTGAAGTAAGCACCACTTCTTTTCCCACTCTTAATAGGCTGGTGTGTGTTGTAACAAAAAGAACAGCAGGCTTCATTTAAAAGAAAGAGAACAACAGAATGACTTGTTGTTTTATGTGATATAACTTTATTAAACACTAGAAAAAGAACCTTGCTTTCCATGAGTTAAATGAGTTTATGGATTGCTATGCCAAAGCCTTTAAACAAGCTGCCAGGGTTAGATGTATTCTGCTCCTCTGAGTGAAACTGTGGTTTCTCGGATTCTAAGGCACACACACAGTCATGATCTATCCCAGTGTTGGCGAACCTATGGCATGGGTGCCAAAGGTGGCACTAGGAGCCCTTTCTGTGGGCACCTGACATCGCCCCTTCACAGCCACCTGTATTCAAATTAAATCAGTGTATTGGCACTTTGCAAAAAAATTAGTGGGTTTTGAATCATAGTTTAGGCACTTGCTCTCTAAAAGGTTTGCCATCACTGATCTATCCCATAACTGTCTGAACAGAATGGGTGTGTCTATTCCATGCCTATAAAAAGGTCTCATGACTGAGAATAGATGGTAATAATTTAGCTTTATACCTCAGATGATTCTCTCCCTCTTTAAACAGCTATGAGTATGAAGCATTGGCAGCAAACCTATGTACCAATTTTCCATCTAGTATTTTCCATCAAATTTTTCCATCAAATTTTGCACAAAATAAATTGTAGCACACGGGGTTGAATGCCTCCAAAACCTCCTTTGCACAAGGTCACAATGTGTTCAGATCCATGGTCTTCGCCCGCACAAAGGCAAACAGTACAGTATTCTCTGTTATACGACAACTGGTGGAGCTTTCCCATCCGTTGGTGCTGAACAGGATCCCAGTCAATGAAATAGTTATTTTAGTGTGCATTTAAAATTAAATAATCCCTGCATGCAAACTTCCAGGGTCTCCTCGCCTGCCAGGTTTCATTCTTTTGCAACTGTGGCTCTGACAGACAGACATATTTTCTCTTATTGTTCTCACGGATGACTTCACACACAGCAAATATAAAGCGGGAGCTAGCAAACTTTAAACACTGACTGAATATATAGGTAGGTACATGTTGGAATCAGAACTTTTCGGGCAAAGATTATGAGATGTTCTGCTAAATGTTCTGGTTGCTTCAGAGACTGAGTCTGTGTCCAGATGTTCTATAGACAGCAGACAGGGACAAATCCTTTACTCCTTTAATCAATGGCTTGCCATCCAGTGTCCCCTTGGTTGGTTACTTGGATGAAAAATATTTTCCATATATAAATTATGATAATTAAATGACTAACAAGAAATTAAGACTGCCATCCCTAGGTAGGCTTGCTTCCTTGAAGATTAATTCCATCAAAATCAATAGAACATACTTCCTAAAAATAGGCATATGACCTCATCTCTTTAAAGGAAATGGTAAATTGCATACTTTGTGGCAGAACATATAGTTTGAATGACAAAAGTCCAAGTTACAGTTTTTGGTATCTCCATATACAACTGGAGAAGACACCCCCCCCCAATGAAATTCTGGTGAACTGAGGTATAGAAAATTGAGCATCGGTAGTCTATTTCTATGTTCCCGTGTATTGGGGCATTGGCAACAGCTCAGTTGTAAAGCAAATGCGTTCTATTCAAGAGCTGCATTAAAATTTCTAAGTAATCCCCATCTGGGGTCTTGAAGAGCCTCTGCTGACAACAGTAAGCTAAACAAATTAATGGTCTGAGTCAAAATAAAGATCCTTCCAATATTTCTCATAAGAAAAGAGAGTCAAACATCTATATCATCCATCCTAAATACAGTACCATCCCATGTATTTTAAGTACAGCAAACAGAGAAACTGCCCTAATGGCAATGAGAATTGGAACCAGTCTGATTAAGCCAGAGTGTCAAATTAACACATCATAATGTTGAACCATAATTTTCAGTTAAAGGATAAGACTAAGCAACTACTTAGCTTTGATATTTACAGGTTCAGTCCAATGTGCCAAATGTTTCCTTCTCTCTAGGGATTCATTTGGTGTAACTCTGGCTGATCTGAGTCTAAGCCTTACAATGTGCTTGTTACAGAGCTCTTATCACAGGTTGCTGGTCTTAATACTGAACAGCCAAAGACATGGCAGGGGCAGAGCTCATGGTTTACTTTATTTATTTATTTATTTATTTTTAGAGCTTATATACCGCCCATCTTCCAGACGGAACTCCGGGCGGTTCACAACAAAACAGATGATAAACCAACTTATAACAATAAAATTTAAAAAACCCAACACAAATAAACACAAGAATAAAAATCGATAACAGAAGGCAAGTGGCGGATGAGCAAAAAAAAAAAGGCTCTCTGCTTAATTCTTTACTAGTCATGTAAACAGTTACTTTTCTAATAATCACGTTAGTTAATATTTCCTTTTTAAACCAATTCCCCCCTTTACATTGCACCTTACTATTAAAATGGCAGATAAGACTGTATTCTTGAGTTCTACATCAGGTTGGCCACCATGTCCAGCTCAAGATCCAAACAATTAGCAAATGGATTTGATGTCGAGAGATTCTTTGAAGCCAAAACTTGGAAGAACTCAGCATAAGGACTCCGTGTCATAAATATAATTTGCAAGTGATTAGAAGCTGCTTGAATTCCATGAATCATCATCATCATCATCATCATCATCATCATCATCATCATCATGTCTCCAAATAGGATACAGGTAAGGACTTGGATCTGGATGTAGAAGAAATCACAGCATCATATTTTCCATACCTTTCCATCTTTAAAATACAAAAGGAGGAAGCTAACTGTATGATGGTTTGTTTCTTTAGCCAGTAAATGTTGTTTTCAAGAATAAAACAATCAAGGGAAATCAAAAGAAGAATTGAGCTGGAAAGCTTCCATGTACACTGAATGAAAGCTGTTAGTATGATGAATGATAATTTATTTCGCTGCACCATATATCCATCTTCTATTCTTGTTTTTAGGGGAGGGGGTACATGTTATAATACATTAACATTCAGTCTGAGAATATATATGTTTTGAGGTTGCTGTATTTGTAAACATAACTGGTATAGCAGAATAGGATTCAGGGAGCATGGAGATGATTCTAGATATCTGTTCAGAGAGTGGGAGAAACCAAAGTTAAAGGTCAATGTGTGGAGGGAATTTTAAAAACATTCATTGAGATATGATTTTTACATTTCACCAATGTAAAATCTATTTAGGATAAGATAATCAAATGGTTGAGATCTTGTCCTTTCATTACTGTGACTTCTGGAAGTGAACTTCCAAAGTTTAAGACATCTCTGTTGGAGATTATAGGCATAGTTAAGATAATGCCTATGGAAATTCATTAACTCGTGGAAGTTTGTGTCTAAATATTACAGTAGTCAGTTTGTTCAACAGGATTTCAACCAGTGAATAAACACATCAACAAATACATTCATAAATAATATGGGAACAGAAATTGATACATTCCTGATCATCTGTTGCAAAATTGTGATGTGTAAAGAATAAATGTGTTGATGCTATGGTAGGCAAGATGAAGCTGCTTCTTATTTACAGCAATCCCAATAGGGGTTTTGGAGATCTATGGGATGTTCGGGAAGTCATTTACAAATGCCACTGCCTAGCCAGAGCAAATTTCCATGACTTAGCAGGGATTTCAGCCCAGGTCTCCTGACACCTAGCCTGGCACTCTATCCAGCACATCACTCTCCCAAGAATGCTTAAATGTATGCTTTCTAGGAAGAAAAATGGTGTGGAGAATTCTCACTTCATGGATGTTCCATATGGCAGTGTGTACAAATTCCTTTTTTAAAATGTTGTTTGGTAATGAAGCAAAGATATGTATCATAGCTGATCAATGAAGCACATGGTTTGCAGATTCTACCACAAAGGATAAAACTTGTGTAGTCTAAGTGAGACATGTCAGATATGCTTATAAGAATGAACTGACAGTGTGCTTGAAAGACCAGACATCCCATAGGCAATTGAGGAGTCAATATGGCAGCCTTCCCACACTTAGTGGTCTCCAGATATTTTGGATTACAGCTCTCAGTTGTCCCATTCATCATGACTGATGGTTAAGGATATTGACAGGTGGGAAGGACTAGTATAAGGCAATTTTATGAGCTTTTTGCTTCTAAAGTTCTCCTTTGTACATAGACCAATAACAGTGCAAATGCAGGGGACTAATATATCTACACGAACACACAAAGAGAGACAAAGGTGTCTAGAGCCAAAACTTTGCATGTCTAGCCTGATTCTCCTTCGGAGGTTTGCTGACTCCATCCACACAACATTGGGAACATGCAAGCATTTGAGTTCTACTTTATGTCCAATATACACAACGTTTCACTACTGTCCAGCTACTGCCCATTTTAATATGATTGTAGATGTTATGATAATTTAGCATAGGGTTTTTTTTTTTTTTTGCATTATGCTATGCTTCCTTTATGTCACTTATTGCTATAAACTTCCCAGAGTGACCATTGGTCTCACAGGTGGCATAGAAATTAAACAAACAAAATTCCTGACAAAGCAGACAAAATCTGTTAACCAACAACACTGATATATGACCAACAAAAATGATGCACTGTTCAGGATTCCATTACAAAGGTAAAATCTTGGTTCCTTCCTTCCTGTTATTTTATTTCAACTTTTTCAACAGACTTCTATATTAAATGGAAGCAGGATTAGTCATTAACAAAATGAGATTGAAGTCTTCTCTGCATTGCATCCATAAGTGGTTTTTATCTTAATGACATTTTCCTCCATTTAGTCAGTCTAGTAGAGCACTTGCATTTTTTGAGTGGAGCAATTTTAGCACAATGCAAGCTTGATTTCATCATGGTGCAGACAGTATGTTCCATGTTGTCTGACCACATATGGCGGGGGCACACAGAAGCACACAGGGATTGTGACTACTTGCACCCTGCAGGACAAGGACGGGTAACATGCACGCAAGGCAGATGCCCTGAAAACTGCAACATTTCAGCATCAACTTTGTAAAATATCATCTAAAACAAGAGGCCTTAAGAGGTATGACTTACTGCTGATTCTTGGCAGTGAAGGGGAGCAGTCTTTGGACAATCTTAGGAACAAAATAAGTCTCAGGATGGGAATTTATTTTTTTAGATTCATCTCATCCACATAGTTTTTTTTTTAAAAAAAGAACCCATGGTTGTGCATGCAGTAACTATCCACGTACAGTAGTTCCTTCCTGGACAGATGCTTTCAGAAATTATGTTATTTGCACATGAAGGCTAGCAAATGCAGTGTTGCTTCCCCTATATGTGCAAGCTTTACTCAATGCTATATAGGAAGCTGGCCCTACCATTATTTATTTATTTATTTATTTATTTATTTATTTATTTATTTATTTATTTATTAACCACCTAACTTCCCTCAGGAGCTCTGGGTGGTATACAACACATTCTAAAACAAAACAACTAAACGACCCCCAAACAACCCATAAACAAAATATATCAAATAAAAGGATAAGAGACAACAACAACATACAGATAACCATAACTTTGGCAAGAAGCTTTCTTCTCAGGTTGCAACTACTGGATGGCATTGTGTGTAGCTCTCCTGGATTTTCTACCTGGATTCCATGGTTGTGCTCCTCTGGATTGTGTCTGTCACACAGTTAGGCCTGGGCCTTCAGGAGTGATGCAAGAAACCAAGGTGGGAAAAGAGGTGCCATCTTCCACCACACAGGGGCTGCCATGGAAAAATATGTGCCATCCCTCATGGGAACATGCATAGGCAGTCAGTGGTGAGATGGTGGCACTTTCTACAAGTTGGGGAAGAATATGGAGGAGAGCCCTTCTTTGATCCCCATGTTATTTGACATTTTTCATATCCAAATTGCATTGACTGGATGAATCATAAACAGGAGATTAAAATCGGGTTGCCACCATAACTAAACCTCTTCCCTGAAACTACAGAAGGCCTAGTTATTTATAGCGGCTAGTTCTAACAGGATCCTAATGGCTAAGTCATTCTAGGTCACCTGTACTCCAGGCAGTAGATGCACAATCATCTGAGGCAAACCTCTCACTTTCAGTTATGACGCGGTTGAGTCTTAGTCTAAAAAATTAGTCTGCTGCATGAGAAATGGGGGAAGACGTGATCCTACTGCCAGTATTGAGGTAAGATTTTGAACCTAATACAGTAACATCTTGGTTTAAGAGCGTTTTGCATGACAAGCAAACATTTATTTTTTTCTTGAATTTGTTTTCAGCATTCTTTCTTATTTTTCAACCCATTACTACTCATGGGGCAGCTAGTCAAGTGTGTATATGGTTACAATTTGCAGTTTATTATTGTCACATTAAAAACACAGAGTAAAATCCACTTTTTAGTCACAAGCAGAGCAGGTTCCACAGCCAGGTACCTAGACCATGATGTGGACGTGAACCTCTAGCTAACTCATTTTGTGAGTTTTGGCATTTTTTGTGTACAGTATGTTTTCTATGGGACCCCCAGAATGAATCATCTGAGTTTCCATGACTTCTAATGTGGAAATTTGCTTTGATATTAGAGTGTTTTGGTTTACAAGCATATTTCTGGAACAACGTATGCTGATAAACCAAGGTATTATTATATTATCACATTGAATTAAAATGGCTATCATCTATTGGCCTGTATGAAGATGATCCATTCTTTGTAGTCAGACATTCTGGTGAAGTCAAAGAATTCAAGTAATATCAGCTTCTCAATGAGTATGGTATATTTTATGACAATTATTCTTCTGGTATTCTTCCTCTAATACTCTTTCCTGACTTTGATAAAGTCATCTTGATCTGCTTCTACAATAAATGTAGCTAAGATATTTATAGTTTCGTGGCCAGGATTATAACTAAGATCTTACAATCAGTTTTATACAGTATACACATACAGTATACTGGTTAAGAATTTGTGATTTCTTTCAGAATCAAGATGGTCACTATTTCATTCCAGAATGTTGGGGTTGCTTTCTAACAATGCAATAACATTAAAAAAATCCACTAAGAAATGTGCATGTGGACATATATTTAATATATTTTGGCAGTAAAATTGACAAGACTAAGGGTCTTATTTTTTCCCTGGTTTCTTGATCGGATTTATGCGTACAGATTAATGCTTTCAATTAATTCTGAATGACACTTTAGGAATGTGCAAATTGTTTCACTAAGAGTCTATTTCTGCCGAATGGGAAATCTGTTTGATATAACTGCAATAAAAAGAGGGAAATCCAATATTTATGTCTTCTATTTTCTTAGCTAATTCACCAGAACCTTACTTGATTAGTCAAATGTGTGGTTTCTGCCTCTTTGTTAATTAGTTCCTCAGACCGGTATCCAATTTTGCTCCTTACTCAGAAGTGTATTTGCTTCAGAAATGAAAATGACTCAGTTTTATAAACATTAAAGCTGATAACCTGCACTCAGTAGAAGGTGAGGCACACAGAACACAAATGGAACATATTTCCAGGTCAATATGGAGATGACTATTTTTGCTTTAGCTTAGTTCACAGATTCTACTGTTATCCACCTGTCCAATGGTGGGCTTTCTCACATCAAGGGGATCATTTGGCATATTACATGATGACATAATGGAACTTATGTAACCAATCAGAATATCTCTGGTGTTAGCCAATAGGTGTTAAGTGGGTTAACTGCTAGAATGGATTCGAAAAAAACAAAGAAGTGACAGTTGTTCTGTCAGTAGTCTGTTAGGATGTCAGAACTCGTCTGCTGGTTGATGTCTGTTAGGAGTCTGCTTGTCTGTTCCACTATTACTATATGAGGATATATTATGAAACAGTTGTGGATCTGTTAAACACACAAGGGAGCATCTCTGTGTGTTTTATACTATGCTTGAACTGCTGTGTACAAACTCTCAGCATACTGAACATATAAAAGTTAGAACAGTTCCACTATGTGATACTAGAGTCATGAGACAGATTTTTAAAAGAAGGGACAACCACAGCACTCTTAAAATTTATGAGACAGAAGAGAACCCTATTGATGTTCATGTAAGGTTTGGATATTATGTTAAAGCTAACTGCTGCTAATTAATAAAGTGCATCTCAGTTGTGTGCCATTGGGTCCCCAATTCGATCACCAAGATGCACTGCGTTACCTTGGCAATTAGCCACTACACAGACCTTATTTGAACACATTCTGGCCACTGCTTTTCTAAAAGTTTACAATTCTTCTAAACTTTTCAGAAACAGCATTGCTCTATTTATTCTCATAAAAATCTCTCAAGGTGAGTTAGGCTGAGAGAAAATGGCTGGTCCAAGGTCATGTGGTGAGTTTTGTGGGTCAATGAGAATTTGAACCTGGATCTTCCAAGTTTCAATCCAACATTTTAATCACTAGAGATGGGCACGACTAGGGAAAATGACGTTTTCGAGTTGTCGTGTGTCGGAGGCGGCCCGTGTCGTCTCGTTTCCGTTTTTCGCGAAACTTCGCAAAAAATAGTCATTTCATTTTTTGTTTTTTCGTCTGTCGTTAAACTGGTTTGGGGGGGGAGCGGGCTCCTGGAGGCACCTCTCTGGGGTGGGTGCCTCCTTTGGCCCGCTGTAGGGGAAGCGGGCTCCTGGAGGCACCTCTTTTTTGGGGGGTGGGTGCCTCCTCTCCTCACCCGCTAGGAAGGGAAAGCAGGCTCCAGGAGACCCCTCATGGCATGGGGGTCTCCTCTCCTCACCTGCTGCTGCAAAAGGGCATGCATAGCCATATGGATATGCATGCCAAGTTGCAGACAAAGACACAGCAGACTGGCAGAGGCACCCCTCTTTTTGGGGTGCCTTCCCTGCAACAGTCGGTGACGGTGAGACACAAGCAGCACTCGACGGCATGGTTTGCATGGCACTGCTGCTGCAGGAGGAGTCAGCCAGAGCCACAAGTGGCGGACTGGCAGACTCTGCACCCGCTGTGTCTCACCAAGAAGGGAATTGTACTTGCGTGTAGTGCAATGCAAGTACAGGGTTAGCGCAAGGGCTAGGGTTAGGCTAGTTACTGGTGAGGTTAGGGTGAGTATTGGGGTGCACCTCTGGGTGCCTCTCTGACCCACTAAGAGGACAGTGTACTGTGGCGTATGGGTAAGGAATCAAGGATTAGGGTTAGGGCTAGGGGGCTAGGGCAGGGTTTAGTGGGCTTTTTGGCACATCCCAGAAGTCTCAGTGGCCAAGTGGCCATGCGATTGGTGGGATGGCTCCAAAAATTTGCATGGTCCACTCCCACATGGCCACTTGGCCAGCCCATCATTGCGCAGGTGTAAAATAAAATAAAATAAAATAAAATCAATGGACAGGGGAGCCGGAGGAGACATTTTGTTGCAAGAAAAACCACCACTGCTACTGTAAAAGTTCTGGCAGCAGCATAGCAATTTTCGCATTTTTCTGTGGTGCTTGTGTCTGTGTGTTCTTGGACCACTCCACGATTTCAAAAAAAATATTGCGGTCGCCGCCCCATTTTGGATCCCTCGCCTGCACCGCATGGCATGGCGTGGCGACTCGAGTCCGGCTGCCCAGGACAGGAGAGGGGGGGAGGCCGGGACCCCCCCCCCCCAGAAACCACCCCTCTGGTAGGTGCACTACTGCACATGCACAGGCTTTCCGCCTGCTTTTTTTTTGGCCGGGAATGGGGGGGGGGAGTTTAAAACTTTTTTTCTGTGCCGCTTCTGCTTTTGCGGCGGCCGGCGGCGAGACTCCCCCCCGCCGTTGCTGGTGCGAGCCTGCGGCGGTGAGTCCAACAGAGCAGCACAGGACAGGACAGGAGGAGAGGGGGGGAGGCCGGGACCCCCCCCCAGAAACCACCCCTCTGGTAGGTGCACTCTCAGAGGCAGGCATATTTCCGCCTGCTTTTTTGGCCGGAATGGCCGGGAATCGGGTTTTTTTAACTTTTAAAAACTTTTTTTCTGTGCTGCTTGGCATTGCGGGATCGCCGCGATGCCAGGAACGACCACGACAAATCAGACCCAATTATTCTTTAGTCGGTTCGAGTTCGAGTTCTGGCGGAGTAATTCCCGTTACCGTTTCCGTTCCATAACGGAAACGAGTAACGGAAACGGAAACGGGAACTCCGCTAAGTCGTGCCCATCTCTACTAATCACTACAATACACTGTTGCTCTAACTAATTAACTAAAGGACCCTTTTTATGGTATACACTTTTAAGGACTATTGGGCACTTAAATCAGTTGAATGGAACATTATCCTGGTGTGTGTGTGTGTGTGTGTGTGTGTGCACGTGTGTATGAATGCGCACACATGAAGTGAAAATAATATTCACAAAGTATTGTTGGTAAACCTCATGGCACTGATTAATTAATTGCTGCATGTAGTTAAGTCAAATACAGATAATCATTAGGTGGCTTGGAATGAGACCTGGGGGAACTCCATACTTCTAAATTTTCTGAAGGTTAATCTTCAATATATCGAACAATAGCTATTGTGAGTTTTTCAGGCTGTTTGGCTGTGTTCTGGAAGTTTTTCTTCCTGATGTTTCACCAGACTCTGTGGCTGGCATCTTCAGAGGGCAAAGGAGATCAGGGAACGAGGAGTTCTCTCTGTCCTCTGGGGTTCTCTGCACCGTGGAGCACAGAGAGAACTCTAAGGTGCTGGCCACAGAGTCTGATGAAATGTCAGGAAGAAAACCCTCCGGAAGACTGCCAAACAGCCTGAAAAACTCACAACAGCTGTCAGATCCTGCTCGTGAAAGCCTTCAAGGATACATACTGAACATTTGAACAATCATTTAGAAGACCTGAAAACAAAAGACTAAGTCTCTGTCTAGCCATATTGGTAGGTCACACACATTTTAGTGACACACACTGGATAGTCTATGCCTGCTTGAGGACACATCAATTGGTGTCTGCTCTACCCCACACTCTTTTGAAACATTTTAATCCAATCTATGTTTGAGTTGGTTGATGTTTGTATGTTTCAAGATCTCTGTGGAAAGGACCTTTCCTGTGGATGGTGGGGGGAGAAGCTATGCCAGCTTTCATATTTTTAATATTGTACACAAGGACCCTTTTAGCATTGGGACAAGGGCAAAAGGCAGCAGGATCTGTGCCACCACAGAGAAGACTAAGGCAGAAATGAGCCAGAGGAAAGAAAGCTCTCTAAGGTACTAATTTTGGCCTAGCCTTCAAAACTCAAATAAGATGAAAGCAGGTGTTCATCCACAATATCTCTCATACACACAAACACAAAAGCCCTGAAGTAAGCTATGTAGGACTTTGTGAATAACACTCTTTGATAACAATAAACTCCCAAATAGTTATATGAAGCAAACGAAGAAAAATTCTAGAATATTAATCCAAAGTACCAATTACTACGCTACCTGGGATTTTTCTCTTCTTGTATGCTTACAGTACTTAAAATGGTTTGCAAAGTGATTGCAAAGACCTATATCATGCACAGTGAACTCAATCTGAGCCTTCCTTATTGCTTAAGTGATTGGAGTCTCTAGAGGAGATTATGGTCCTTATGGAGAAGAGCCTCATGTGTTACTTGGGTCCTTTTCCAAGGAGCAAGGCAGGGTAAAAATACTCTAAAATAAATAAATAAATACATACATACATACATACATACATACATACATACATACATACATA
>JAHTLZ010000330.1:17950263-17972997 GCA_023846285.1 Phrynocephalus versicolor | reverse complement strand
ATACATACATACATACATACATACATACATACATACATACATACATACATACATACATACATACATACATACATACATACATACATACATACATACATACATACATACATTTTCCATTGGCTGTTCAGTTTGCTTTCTTAGTTTAAATTGCTAGGTGTCATAGGTTAAAAAGTCCAGAGTAGCTAACTGATCAAAAATACACCGATAACCCATCCAATGCTTCTACTTTTCAAAAGCCATGTGACCAAGCTGCAGCTGTGATAATTTTGCAGGGTGTGCAAAAATCTTTTTTTTTTTGAATGTAAAAGTATCTCATCATCCAGCAGTGGAGGAGCAATCCTGGTTCTCTCCTTTTCCTAAAGAAGTCAAGGATTTACCGGTACATCTTTTGTGGTGATCGCTCCTGAGTAAAAATCAATTGCTTAAGAAGTAACACTAATATGTGGTGAGCTTTGACAGCCTTCAAATTTTCATATTCAAACTAATTTCAGGGGAAATGAGTTTCTTGTTTTAGGCAGACTCTCCAAATTAAACAGGGGTGGCATGAATGGATTAGCGGATGGGGGCAAGCCCACTTTCAGGTGACACCTGCAGAAATTAGTTTGCTTACCTACACTCTGCATCCCTCAGATAGTTGCAGTGAATTAAATGGCTGCAGTAGAACCATGATGAGTATATTAAAAAGTATGCTATTAAATATATTACATTACACCAGGTCAGCATTGTGTCATTAATTTATAGTTTCATTACCGTAGCAATAAAGTACAAATCTTTCTTTTTAATTTGTGCTTATTATTAACGATCAGCAAAACCCTGGTTTTCTCTTGCACGCAACAGAAGTTATTGCATGCGAAAGTACTCACAAGTGGAAAGGAAGAATAATAGCTTAGTGTCCCACCCACTCATCTGTTTCAAAGCTTTGTTATTTTCATGCCCATCGTCTTGGTGATTGCTAGTTCCCCCTTTTTCTCAACATTGCAACCCACCAACTGAAAGTTTTCCACTGAAAACCAAGGAGATTCTGGGATATTTTTTTCTCTTGTTAGAGACGTACCATGAAGGCTGGTAACATCAATTTTGCAAAGTAGTGATTCTGCTTCAGGGTTTGGCCCGTAGTTTCTACAGGCTCTTCAAAGTGCTGAACAATGACATCTTGGACAACTCCTTTAAAGATCCATTAAAAGCTCCAAATGGATTCACTGCCA
The DNA here is from genome assembly GCA_023846285.1 of Phrynocephalus versicolor. Taxonomy (NCBI): domain Eukaryota; kingdom Metazoa; phylum Chordata; class Lepidosauria; order Squamata; family Agamidae; genus Phrynocephalus; species Phrynocephalus versicolor. Next base: position 17,971,792 of record JAHTLZ010000330.1, on the reverse strand, counting down.
ACCATAAAATTGGAGTCAAGAAGCTCAATTGCTGCAGGAGTACTGTACTTTACCTCTACCCACAGTGATCAACCGGATTTAAAATCCATCAGCTGAAACCCCAAAGCAATGCTGTGCCATAGTATCAGTTTTTTTCCAGAAAAACCAAACTGGTGATGCTGTAACAAAATTGACTTTACCCCACTTGGAACTCGAAGCTTTTATAAATCTTTGATTGACTGATTTACTGGCCATAGTTAATGTCTGCAGCCTCTATTAAAGACAAAGCTGAAAACATGTAAGAATCAAAATAATGACTCTTAAAACACTTGTGCCAGCAGAGAATTAGAAATACAATAGGTTGATTAAAGTGAATGAAATCAAAGTGAATTGTTATTTCCTGCAGTTAGAAGGGTTCCTCACCAGGCATGTAGCACCTTCCAGTTTCTGTGCCTCTGATATGACTTGCAAATATATATGGCTATCAGGAACTCAGCAGATTAGAGAGACTGGTTTAATTTAAAGGGGGTCTATTTTGCATACCTTGGTTGAGATATTGCTTAGCCACCATTTGCCACTAGAACTCAAGCAAATAACACAAGGTAACAATCGCAAATGCAGTTCTGTGTGAAAATTTCACCCCTCCACCTCCCCATGCCTGTTTTCTGTTCAAATGTACTCTACTTCACTCAAGCCCATCTCTGCATGTAGAATTTGGTCATATTGAGTTTTTGTTAGTTAGCAATCAAGAACAATGAGACATGCTCTGTTGCTCTCTCCCTGTGCTTTGTTCACTGCCTGAAGAAAAGTGCACTCTGCCAAGTTCACCGGTAATTTTTTAAAAAGGGAGACAAAAGCTTTTGAGGACGTGGGGAAAGAAAATGAAAGGCAAACCTGGCAGTTTTGAATCCCGATGGTATTCGAAGAAAATGGAGCATATTAAATGAGTCATGCATCATTTTTGAAGCATTTTCCCCTCGTTTTATTAACATTAGTTGCAATACACTTAAGCACATTACCCTAATCAGTACAAAAGATTCATACAACTCAAAGGAACTGGTGAGTAATCTGCTGTTTCTTTTGCTCCCAACTGGTAACGGATTTGGGCATTCAGCTTTGTTTATTTTTTTTTCCATTGAAAGGAAACTGGCAGGAGTGCAGTTTGGTAATTTTATTTTCTGGTCTTAATGGTCTTACGTGGTAGGCTCTTTAGATGGTAATGTGTGTTCCTTCACTTAGTTCAAAATGCAATAAGCAAAGCCAGCCCTGTGGCATTCCAGAGTCCAAATTTTATTGAGCAGCACCCTTGACATCTGCCCCCAAGTATTGTTGTGATGGAGACACTGGTACTGCAAACATAGATTCAAGATGAAGCCAACTGCAGGAATTTTAATTTCATAGCATGCAGGTGCCTTCCTTGCCTTGAGCATACGAGATTGCAGAAATTGCACATAACAAAGTTCCAGGGATAGGGGTGGGGGCTGCCTTTGGAAAGTGTTGGGAATCTTGAGCTGATCCCAAAGTGGTAGCAGGGCTAGTTATTATGAAAATAGAAATTATTTTCTGTGACAGCCTGTATTGGTCAATTTGGGGTACCAAAGTTGGAAGTGTTGGTGGCCACAAAAACAAACAAACAAACAAACAAACAAACAAACAAACAAACAAACAAACAAACAAACAAACAAACAAACAAGAACTGTGCAGTTTGGGTACAGGCCACCTAAAAGGCAAGGTTTCCCTATATGAGCCTAGATGGGTTATAAGTAGGGCTAGTAGGGTTGTGCACTTTGGATTGTTTAGACTACAAATTCCATAATTCTCTTAAATTGTGCTTTCTTGCAGAGAAGACCCAGCTGGCAAGCTTCATGTCTTCAATAGACCTTACCTCCTGTTGATAAGGAAGCTTGCCAGCAACCAGAGAGGGATCTTTTTGCAAACAACTATAGGTAAACTTCCATGTTGCAAGTATTTGATCTAACACGCAACTTCACCTTATGCTATATCTGAATTGCCCCAGATCATACTCTTCATTAATTGTTATAGTATATTTTTCTCTGAAACACAGGAGTTTTCCTCTGGTTTCTGTGTATTTCCCTTAGGAGCCCCATGGCGCACTGGTTAAAATGCCTGTACTGCAGGTAAAACTGTGTTCATGACCTGGGGTTCAATCCCAGGTAGCAGGCTCATGGTTGACTCAGCCTTCCATCCTTCCAAGGTCAGTAAAATGAGTGCCCAGTGTTAAGTTTTTCAGCCAAGCTAGCCCTGGCTGTTCAATGCTGGATTCCCAAATGCCGAGTAAAGGAGATCCAACATGAGAGAGATCTAAGGAAAATTACTGGTTTATTGAGCCCAATAAAAGACAGTAGGTGAACAACACACAACAAGGCAGTGTGAGAATGTTCTGCCCTGAAGACAAGGTGCACACATGTTTTATACCCCCTTCCCCTCCCAAAAGGCATGCACAAGCTCTGGATCAGGTGAGGGAGTGGTCTTCGGAGAGCCTTCAATAGGATCAGTTCAGAGGACCTCCCAGGGGAGGTCTCAAGGTGTCCACAATGTCCTGAAACAGGATACCAGCTTAACTGGTCTACCCAGGTGTGGCTTGGCCTTCCGTGTCCTTTAATGGGCTATCAGAGGTTAGATAATAGAAGGAAGGGGAATGGTATTGTCTGAGAGCCCAGATAATTATAAAGTCAATAGTGGAGGGAGAAGGGTCAATAAAAGAGCTCCAAGTTGCCAGGCATGTTCTCCGGGACATCTGGAAAAGAGACAATGGGATGCCTCCGGCTGAAAATAATCCTATTGTCCATGCGGAAACTCCTGCCTTGCCCTGGAATCTTCTTTACTGATGGAGTCATTTCTGGAGGATGCAGCCGTGCCAAAGAGTCACCATTTTCCTCTTCTTTCCATCCTGACCCTTGCCCAAGATGGTGGTCCCAAGTATAGAGAACAGAGGGGTGGTGTCGAGTGTAGGAACACGTAAAGCATGGTGGGGTGAGAGGTTAGAAGGAGAGCAGGAGGGGGGGGTGCCCTTCTAGAAGCTCAAGAGAGGGGGGGAGAAATCTAGTGGAGGGGGGAAAAGGAGAATCCAGGTGTTCCAGGTGTGTATGGAGTTTTTGTCAGTGGCTTAGGCTCTTCAGGGTCTATGGTGAATGATGTGGTTGTATTTCGATTAATCAAAGCCTTCTGGTTCAGCAACAGTGCCGCTCAGGCTGGGAAAATACTGCAGAGTGGCTTGCCTGTTATTTTCTATGGGAAAGTTCCAATTTGTTTGGGGTTTTCGTGTAGTGCTTGTGCACGGTGTGGGGGCTGGTTTGGGGGTGTTCATTTTCATTTTTCATTTTTCATTTTTATAAGTTTTATTTTTTACAACTGTTGGGGCCCGGCTGGTCAGCAACCCCCCCCCAGCACCATCCAGCTGGAGTGTGGGGCCCTGATGGTTGGCACTTTGTTTACTAGCACTGACCAGCTGGAGTGCGGGGCCCTGCTGGTTGGTGCTCCCCCCTTTTTACTAGTGCTGACCAGCTGGAGTGCAAGGCCCTGCCAGTTGGGTTTTTTGCCACCCCAAGCACAGATCAGCTGGCATGTGGGGCTTTGGGCAGCAAAAAAAAAAAAAAAAAAAAGTTTAAAAATCCAACACTTTCCCCATGCCTGATTGGGTGGGGGAAACCGGGAGATTTTAAGACTTTTTTTGCCACCAGGAGCCCCACATGCCAGCTGATCGGCACTTGGGGCAGCAAAATAAATAAATAAATAAATAAATTAAAAAAATTAAAAATCCCATGCTTTCCCTGCGCCTCATACATTAATATGGGAAAACAAAAAAATGGAACAGAACAAAACAAAAATTTCTGTTTCACTTCGTTTCGTTCTTCTTTGATGGGTCATTTCATTTTTCGTTTCATTAGGGAATGAAATGAAAAATGAATTAAAAATTCATTTCGTGCCCATCTCTACTTTAGGTTTAAAGGAATATAATAAAGCTGACTTAATATTGAACGCTGGGATGTTGTCTCAGTTGTCTTCTGAAATTAAGACTATCCCTGCCACACACACACTTTTTATGGCCTCTCACGCAAGAGAGTGAATTGGGGCAAGGGCTGGAGTGGAGGAAGGCCACTGGAAGAAACCCTCCCCTCCCCCAGTTCATATGTGGTAGTTCAGATCCAGATCAAGGATGTACAAAAGTATTAAGATATTAAAAAGAATGATTGATAATGGCAGAAGGAACAGAGCATTCTGGTGGGACTGTGAGTAATAATCTCTGACCCAGGCAAAGAAAATTCAATATAGTAGTTTCTAGGACTCAAAACCCTACTAAGCCATGCTCCCACTTAAGTACTGTGAAAAGGCTTACCCTTTCCCACTTTTGTGCAAGTTTTAATTGGTATAGAAAGGGACAAGAGAGTGATAAGAACAAGAGATGACAGATGACTTCTGCTACGTGACAATTTATGTTAGATTTAGGCTGTATAATATATCTGAATGCCTAAAATACATGACCTGTTGCCACAACCCACTTTGAAACAATTGTGGTTTTGACATTCAGAGAAAGACTTGTCTCACATACATATATCGATATGAAATATTTCCAAAAGATACTGCTGAATGCATTTTGAAAATGGTTAAGCTTTTCCTTTTTCAACCAAAGATCAGTTGCATAACAGTAATGCAAATATAGTTGGTATGGGGGGAGGGATAATAAGCTAAGACTGGGAGGATCATCTGCTTTGCAAAGTCACCATTCACATTCTTTATATAATTCCAGATACTACACTTGATCTTAGCCAAAAGGCCGAGAAGCGGTTAAACTACATTGTCGTGGAATAATAAGGGTTGCACAATATAATATGCATACCTAGCATTTTAGATAAGAACTCAACAGCAACAAATACCCATTGCCATTGTGAACACATTTGTTTATGTACTGTATATCTGGCAAATTGCAACTCAAACAGGGTTTTTGAGGTATGGGAGAGGTTCAGATGTATCTTTGCCAGTGGGTTTTTATGACCAGTTGGAGTAAACATGTTTACCAAGAAGTAATATACAAAACTAAGTCCAATAGAGTAGACCCATTGAATTAATGGACATTAGAGTGGAATGAAGTAGTCTCCTTCACTCAACAACAGTACTCCAGAATGGACTAAACTTTGAGACTACTGTTGCTGCTGATACCACATTATACTTCTTAGGGACAGCCAACAATGTTTGCTCTCTCTGCATGTAGTGAACGAGAAGATGTTGGCCTGTCATATCCAAATATGGAGGCTAGTAGGACTGACATCTCGCTCCAATTCTGACTAAAGGGCAGCAGCTTCTACTACTTCAAAGAATAATAGGTGCAATTATGGCACACAGAGCCCTGATTTTAGACACCTCTTTACCACTCCATACCTTACACATGTTTTGGTTTGGGATTCTTGACTTACTCTGCCCAAGAAGTGGGTTGGCTCTGTGTATATCTCTTAGTGAGCCTCGTGGTGTAGTGGTTAAATGCCTGTACTGCTCACAACCTGGGGTTCAATCCCAGGTAGCCAGCTCATGGTTGATTCAGCCTTCCATCCTTCTGAGGTCAGTAAAATGAGTACCCAGCTTGCTGGGGGGGGGAGGGGGCAATGTGTAGCCTGCATAATTACATTGTAAACCACCCAGAGAATGCTGGAAGTACTATGGGGCAGTACATGTAGAACACTTTACTTTTTGCTTTTGCTTTACCTCTTTAAACTAAACTTAGGATGTGAGTGCCTCTACATACTTGGTGGCTGCCTCCCTGTAGACCTTCCTATTAAGAGTAGCTAAGATAACCTCCTTCCTCTGACCCTTCTACTTGTAAATATGTTTGCCTTCAGCTGGCTCTCTAGCAGTTAAACTGGATTCCTGTAAAAGGCAGGTGTAGCCTTTTTTTAAAAAAAGATTTGTTTTCAATTGTTGTTACAGTTGTTTGGCGTCATAATAAATGAATTTAATGTTTTAAGCCTGTATTTGATGTATCCATTTTATTCTTAGCAGCCTTAATTTTCATTTTGATGGGAGAAAGGGAGGGCAGAAATACATACTTGAGAAGGAAAAACACACACCCAAGCTTGGAAACGTTACTTTGAAGGTGTGGGGAATCATCAAATTTCCTGAATCTCTCCAGCAGCATGCACCATTGTTTTGTGGCCATTGAATGGCAAAAAGCAACCTTTCAAAACTCTGGGGAAAATGATCCTTTAAAGTAGCAACAGCAACAAGCAGCAGAATGAGGGGAATGAATGGCAAAGCACAATGTAGATGTGTGTTGACAACTATGAAAAAAAAAGTTATAATACTATATTTGGCTTGGCCTTTGAGTCAACTTGCATTTTAGTCATCTAGAAATTGGGGGCAGAGACCATTTGAAACATAGTAGTGCTTCATTAGGAATGCAAAAGAAAAAAATATACAATTAGCTGCTGAATTCCACCCCCCCAAAAGGGCCCCTGCTGCTCCTACAAATATCATTAATATGGCAGTTAGAAATTCATATACAACAATAACTATAGTGACAGCAGAGGCAATTGCAAGTGAATACGCCTCCAACTTAGACAGAGAAAATACAGTTCTGGATGACGCTTGCTGAGAATTCCAGAACACCAGCCACTTTTTGTACACTGGTTAAACAAGGAAATTATATGGATATAATCAAAACCCAAATCATGGACTCTCTCTTAAGCAAGTTGACCACAACTTAACTTATGGGGAGAACTTATAAAAACCACTGAGTGCAAGAAAAGGAGTAGGGACTGGCTTATTTGTTCCCACTGAAATTTTGAAGAAGAAGAAAATGCTAACATTCTCTTGCCCTTTTTTCCAAACATAATTTTTAGAGTGGATCAATAGAGTCAATGTTAAATTAATATGCCAAAATGTTTGCAGTTTTCAGTAACTGAACTCCCAGAAACCCTGGCCAGCACATGCATGTTACTCTGAGTTACTTGGAAGGGGGATAGAACATGAGCATGGATTTAAAAAAAATAACTACTAAGCTACACTGTAGAAACCAGAGTAACACATTTTAGAAGTGAGCTCATGGAAAAGATGTCATAAAAACTCCACAGGAACATGGCCAATTGTCGATTGCAGTGCAGTAAGCCCTAGTCAGCAAACATTCAGAGTGCTAACCTGTAGAAAATGCAATATAAGCTCAATCTAATCAATAAAGCTGCAGCCTCTGAATACACATTATGCAGATTGCTTTCACCTTCTGCTCTCAATGAAGAATTAAAAGGCTAGCAATAGACAGGGTGTCTGAGAAAGCAATGGCAATTTGCAGCATATGGTATCAGTAGCTTTTGGGCTGCCGTTTTACAGATCTCACTGATATGTTAAATATGCACACTGCAACAATGTGGGACATAGGACAATACATAGAGCACACAAGCTAGCCATAAGCTTTGCTAGGACGTGACAGTCCACTTCATTCCTCTATCTTTTCCATGTTCTGTAGCCTTTGAACATGTTGAGTCTTCATTGGGTCAATTTGCAAGTTACAGTGGTACCTTGTATAAAGGAATTGATTTGTTCCAAATGAAATTATGTTAAGCGAATTTTCGTTTATAAGTTTCCCATAGGAATGCATTGAAAATAGAGTAATCCCTAATCACAACCATTTTTATGTTGTACGGGCTCGCCCCAGAGGCGATTCTGTTAAGCAAATTTCCCCTATCTCCGAAATTGTTTATGTTGTACAAATTTTATGTTATATGAGGGTGCACTGTATTTTGTTTGTTTTTTGCCCTTAGAATCCCCCCCCCCTCTCACACACTCCCCCCCCCCCCCGTAACCCTTCTCCTGAGCCTACAGGTACCTACTTTGGTATTTTAGATTCCTTTGTCATCCTACAATTACTGGAGGAGATTATCAGGACTTTTGGGGTTAAATGCCACCAGTATGCTGATGACACCCAGCTCTATCTTTCATCACCTCCAGATTCTGAGTGTGCTAAATTTAGCTGCAGTAATGAACTGGATGAGGATGAACAAAATGAAACTAAATCTAGACGAGACAGAGGTACTTCTGATCAGCCAAAATGGAGAACAAGGGATAGGGATGCATCATGTTGTGGATGGGGTCTCCCTCCAATTTAAAAAAGAGATTTGCAGCTTGGGGGTGCTCTTGGACTCATCCTTGATCTTAGATGCCCAGGTCATAGCTGTGTCCAGGAGTGCATTTGCAAATTAAAACTAGTACTCCAGATATGCCTATTTCTTGAGAAACCTGCTCCAGTCACTGTGACATCCCAGTTAGACTACTGTAGTGCGCTGTATGAGGGACTACTGATGAAAAGTCTCAGGAAACTTCAACAGGTCCAAAATGCAGCAGCCAGGTTGCTGATTGGGTCTGGGTATAGAGATCACATTACACACCTTTTAAAGCAAGTCCACTGGCTCCCAATCAACTATTGGGCACAATTCAAAGTGATGACCTTAACCTACAAAGCACTGTATGACCGGGGTCCTAGCTATCTCAAAGATCGAATCTCACAGTATGAACCGGCTCAGGTGTTAAGGTCATCAGGAGAAGTCTTTTCCTCCATCCCACGACCCTCACAAGTATGTCTTGTGGGAACACATGAAAGGGCCTTCTCGGCAGCTGCACCCAGACTCTGGAACAGCCTCCCACCAGAGGTGAGGACTGCCCCATCTCTGATGTCTTTCCAGAAACAGACAAAGACCTTTCTCTTCAGGCAAGCTTTCCCTGCATGATGGACTACCAATGTTTTCAATTTTTAGTTTCCCTCACTCATAACTTCTCATGGAATTTTTCACTCTCGTTTTAACTGCTTCATTCTCTTGTAGCTTTAATGTTGTCTTTTAATGCTGTAAGATGTCCCTCAATTCCCTGCTCTAAATTACTTGAATATGTCTTAAATGTATTGGACTCTATATTGTCCCTCATTACTGTAAGCTGCCTTGGGTCCTTTTCCAAGGAGAAAGGTGGGGTAAAATACTCTGAAATAAATAAATAAAATAAAATAAATAAACCTTTAGGGCAGTCAAAACACCACGAAGCTGTGAGCCATAATGATAAATGCAACGTGAAACAACCACAAAACAAAAACAAAATCCCCTACGACAATATTCAGTGGAAAGAGGGACCTCAAAAGAAGAAAAAAGCCATTTTTTCTTTTCTTCCCAGGCTTATTCACTACAGCTCGTGCAAATTAAACTTAGAGAACTCTGTATAGCAGTAATAGTAATGTACCACATTTTTCTGCAAGGATGATTTATTGCTTAATTAGGAAAATTGTCCTTAGGCATGGCAACAATAGATCAACCATTAAGAAAAGACATTCTTCAAAGCTACTAATTCTATTATGTAAAGCTTTTCTGAAAAATCAGTTCTAACCCTGCACTGAAGTACTGTAGTTATGCTTCAGACAGACAAAGTTTTAATTCTTTACTACTGCTTTGACCCCCATTATAAGGAAAGGAAGACTCTGCTTGTTGCAACAACATCTGATAGGCTATATCATGACAGCATTTTACCAACCATTTACGAGCAGGGAAACTATATAACCTGTCAACTAAGGTCAGGATAGTCAAAGCTATGGTTTTTCCAGTAGTGATGTATGGAAGTGAGAGCTGGACTATAAAGAAGGCTGATCATCACAGATTTGATGCTTTTGAGCTGTGCTGCTCGAGGTGAATCTTGCAGTCCCCTGGACTGCAAGGAGATCAAACCTATCCATCCTGAAAGAAATCAACCCTAGATGTTCACTGGAAGGACAGATTTTGAAGTAGAGGCTCAGTACTTTGGCCACCTCATGAGGAGGGAGGAGTCCTTGGAAAAGTCCCTGATGTTGGGAAAGATTGAAGGCAAAAGGAAAAGAGGACAGCAGAGAATGAGGTGGTTGGATGGTGTTATTGATGCAACCAACATGGATTTGACCAAACTCCAGGAGGCAGTAGAAGACAGATGGGCCTGGCGTGCTCTGGTCGGACATGACTGAACAACTGGATAATAACAAACCTATGAAAAAGATAACAGTTAAGGTGAGCTGCAGAGGACTATGCCTGTTTGCTATCCTGAGGGTTGTCACAGAAAAGGTTCTTTCCCTGTTGCCATTTGTTTAAGTATCTATGGTGGGATTATGTCCAGCAGGATCTGGGCAGATGATTTTAATAGAGCTTAGTGGCTTTTATTCAGCCAGTCATTTAGAAGAAATAGAAGAATTTCTATCCATAGTTCATTCCCAACTGAGGCTGGTCAGCTGCACTAGCTATGAATATAAAGGTGATTGTACTGTGATTTCTGGCTTCAAAAAGGTTCATATGAATTGTGGGTACTACAATCAACGTTCTCAGCTACCTAGCTATTAAAAAATCAGTGCTAAGCCTTTAAGAAGCTTTTATGGCTCCTTCCCTTTTTTAATTTCTTTTTCCCTTTTCTGTATCCATAAAATGCCCTTCCTTTTTGTTGGTTCTTAATGTCCTCATTCCTCTCCAATAAGCAATTTACACTGGCAGCTTTGGAAAGCACAGATGTATGGTCAGTGCCCACAAACTAATCAGAGCACATCTGGAAAAGCCCCAAAGTACATGCTTAGTAATTAGAATGGATTCCACCACAATCTCAATGAATCAAGGATATGAGCTTCTGGGATTAACTTTAAGCAGAGGTGCAAGGAGGTTAATAAGAAAAAGTACAGTTGAGGAGGATAAAGCTTGAAAAAGGAGAGGAAGAGTGCAGATGGGATGTTTGTTAATAAAAGTGATGTAGTTTTTGACATCTCTACATGCAAAGACAGTCAACTGGCCCACAGGATAGGAAGGCACCAAACCAAGGATGCAGCACATATGTGCAAGTACAGACTGTTTATTTCAATTGGCACCATGTGTGTGTATGTGTGTGTTGTGTTTTTACAGTCATGACCGACTCTTCGTGACCCCATGTCCATGGAGTTTTCTTGGCAGGAATACTGGAGTGGTTTGCCAGTTCCTCCGCCAGGCGCCTACAGCACCTGGTATTCCCTGGTGGTCTCCCATCCAAGTACTAACCAGGGCCGACCCTGCTTAGCTTCCGAAATCAGGCGAGATCGGATGTGCTTAGGGCATCTAGGCAGCTCAATTGGCACCATAGGACAGTGCAATATTATCACTTTCTCTTCTGGCACCTTGATGTCACTCATACTAGGCACTGAGTCTTCATATTTTCCAAGAAAAATATGGTAAAGAAGGAGCAAGAAACATTAGATCGTACTTTTATGCTATGGGGCTCAAACCTACACAAACCTCTGTCACGCAATGGGATTTTTCAAAGATATCTGCTTCAGTGATAAGACTTGCAGATTAAATCCATGTTCACCAATCACCATCCTACGACCAATCACAGAGTAAAGCATAGTCAAGGCAAGATGTGTAGGTAAGGATAAGTGAGGTGGCAAAGAGATCCAGTTAAGCTCTACAGTGAGCACCTCTAGAAAAAAATGTGATGAGGAGGCAGGATTTCTATGGGAACTCCCACTTTCTCTTCAGGCTATAATCGAACCCCAAAGCACGTTTAAACACGTTTATGAGTAATCTGGCCTTTTCCATCAGATTCCTGATAAATACGTCCAAAGCCACTTATAAGTTCAAAAAGAGGCTGCAGGGAAAAAAAATGGCATGTCGTAGTAATCCTCCTCCTATGATATAACCTGTAGTTTTAAATTACAGTTCAGGATGATGTCACATCTTGATGGTAATGCCTCATGGCATGAATTCATCTGACGATCCTACCCCATGTTAATCCCAGAGGCGTAGCCAGGGTTTGGAGCACCTGGGGACAAAGTTCATTTTTGCGCCCTTCCTGCCACCCCCCCATATCGCACCCACCCAGCAATGGGGGGCCAAACCCTGTGGGCGTGGGTTGGGTGCATGCGCACATGCGCGGATGTGCGGACATGTGTGTGTGTGTGTGTGTGTGTGTGTGTGCACGCAAGCATGTGCATGTGCCGCAGTAGTGCATGCGCCTTACACATCTCCCACCAAGGTGAGGAAGAGGAGGAGGAGGGCACCGTGGCCACGATGTTCCTGTCTGCCTGCCTGCTTTGCTGGTTGCCTGGCACGCAGCGTCGGAAGCGTCGGAGGGGTTGCTGTCACCAAGCCTTAAGGGAAAGGAGGAATACTTGGTGGCAGGAAGGTGCACGACTTCCTCCTCCTGCTCCCCCTCCAGGCACCCCCAGATTGCTGTGCTCCGGGCGGAGGTACCCTTCTGCCCTCCCTAGATACAACCCTGGTTAATCCCCTGTGGTTATATTAACCTACCCACACCTGCTGTTGATGCTCTCCTTACTATATATCCTACCACCACACATTTTAAAATACTAATATTCGTGTGCAGAGGGTCATCCACACAAGAACAATGGGGACAGGGATTTTAGGAACAGGATGTAGTATTTCTTCCTGTTTTATGTAACACGTTCTGTGATGGAAGACAGTAGGATGTATTTTTGAAGATCAACATTTTATAAGCAAAACAGGAGTTGGAGACCACATAATTGTTTCTTGGGTAGTGCTTGTAACACAATATTTGCATTTTCTTTGACTCCGTGGAAAATCTGTATGCAAAAGAAAAGTTCACAAAAGAAGTTTTTACTTAGGTTTGCAATAAAAGCTCATTTTAAAAACCGTGGCCCATATTTTCAGGGGCCAGAGCACATTTTATCAGATATGCAAAGGTTTACACTCTTAAGGTACTTAGGAAGGAAATAAGTACTGGTAATTATGTCTTTGAGGGTGTGAGCCTTATTGAGAACTCATTCATTGTCCCGTGATCCAGCCTTCTGAGTACTTTCCCTGCACTGGGGAAATTGTATTCGTTTCCTCATTGATGTCTTCCCCAATCACAGTTCCAGATCTTTGTCTTTAGAAAATTGTAATTAATCTACCACTTCAGTAGATTTTTAATGACAGCTGCTAAATTGCTAATTTCTAAAAAGTCTTTTTGAACATTGAACTGCCAGTTTTAATGTAATAATTGACCAGTTATATCTACATAAATCTACATTTTGCAATGTACCATAAAATACTTGCAGAAAAGCTATGCTGGTTTTTATTGCTGGTAACAAACTCCAGATATATATTATCAAGAGGAAATAACATTTTACTTGGGGAGAGCTTTCAAGGGGAAAAGTCTCTTGCAGCTTTATCCATCTTGGCACAGTCCAGTTGTGCTGAATCATAACTCTTGCTATGCCCAGTCAGGTAGCCATGCGGTTGTTGGCTAGTGTGGTTAGGAGCTGGAGCACATCTGGATTGAGAAAGACTGGTCTACTGGCCTTTGATTGTATAACATGCACAGGACTTGAAAGTAAAAACATACTTTGCAAAATGAAGATCAAAATATTAACCTGAAAAATGAATTAACTTTTAAACAAAATGTTTTGAATTGCATGCTATATGCAGGCTTGTTTGCATCTATAGGCCAACATCTAGAATGTAGCTGCTGTGCACTGGAAAAACGGTAAGTTACTTAGTTTGGTCTGTAGGCTGGAGGACGTTAGCCATGGCAATGCTGACTCTTGCCTGTTAATAGGCAGGCTTTTTGGAATTGGACAATGGAGCTGTAATTTAATCTTAATCTAAGAAAAGGATGTCCATATTGAGCATGTGGGCGACTCCTGGAATATTTAAATATCCTTCTGGTTATATGTAGAGAGTGATCCCAAAATGTCCACACATGCTGCTGGCTATGCAGCAGAGAGTAAGATGGGGTGCTAGCAGAAGAAGTGACAGTGGTCATCGGTGCATCACTTTCCTGCACAGGGATTTCACCCCATCACCATACTCTACACAAATGAGTAAGAACCTCAAGGGCAGAATTGCCCACACGTTACTCCGCATAAGCTCTGTAGGAACATAGAGTGCAGTATCTTCCTCAGCAGTAAAGGATCTCCAGATACAAAAGTATTCATTTCATTCACCCAATCTAGTTATTGGCTTTCCTTATTGGAAATAACCATAAAGACTTTCTATTGAGGAAAGAGCTTTGATTTGGCAAGGACAGCCTTTACTGATATTGAAGATACCCATGGTTACCAACTTTGGCTGTGGCCCTTTGTTCTTGGTTTCAACTTAGTAATAACCTATAATTGAGATCTGACAGTGAGAAAACTCTTAGGTTTTTCATTTAGTGGCAGAAAACAGTGTGGATGGATGGATGGATGGGTGGATGGAAGGAAGGAATGGAATGGAATGTCTCAAAGTCCTGTACAATACACCCCAGTATACAACATGTTGTTGCAGCTACCATTTCTACCCCTGCCTCTGTGGGCCTCAGCCTAAATTCAGTGGGTATCACTAACTGGAGTAGACCCACGGAATCAATATTTGACTTACTGTCATTATTTTGACTTATAAATTGTCCCATAGTGCTAAAGCATTCTCTGAGTGGTGCACAGTATAGCATAATTCTGCAAACAACACTTTGTCCCCAGTAAGCTGGGTAGTCAGTTTACTGACCTCAAAAGGATGGTAGTCTGAGTCAACCTTGAGCCAGCTACTTGAAACGTTCAGGTTAAAATTTAAATTCTGAGCACCGGCTTGACTACAGTACTGCAGTTTAACCCGCCTGCCAACACTTATAAGTACATAAATTAAGATACAATATATGCTACTTCAGGAAATATGTGATACAGTGGTCCCTCACCCATTTGTGGTTCATATACTGCGGTCCCACTATATCGCGGGACCGCAGTATATAAAAAAAGCCCCCCTGGGGTAAGGGGGGGCTGTTTCAGGCCTCCCTTACTTACCCAAGGACTGGCGCTGCCCCAAACGGGCCTGTGAGGACCTTCCTGAGCCTTCTAGAGGCCCCCAAAGGCCCAGGAAGGCCTTTGCAGTCCTGTTTGGGGCAGCGCCAGGCTGGGGGTAAGTACAAGACCCCCCAGCTAGGCGCCCCAGGCCCGAACCGACCTGCATCCAGATATCATGGATTTTCACTTATCGTGGGTTGGGTTGGGTCCCTAACCCCCACAATAAGCGGGGGGTCACTGTACATCTTAGGGCAGTGGTGGTGAACCTTTTAGAGACTGAGTGCCCAAGCTGTGATTCAAAACTCCACTAATTTTTCACAAAGTGCCAATACAGCAATTTTAACCTAAATACAGGTGGCTGTAAAGAGGCAATGTTGGGTGCCCACAGAAAGGGCACCAAGTACCACCATTGGCCCCTGTGCCATAGGTTTGCCAATACTGTCTTAGGGCTGTTTGTTTTTACACTGTTTTGGGATTTATTTATTTATTAGGAAGCACATTCTAAGAATTTTATAGGTAAATAAAAGGCATAGTTTTGTCAGATGACAAATTATATGTAGTTGCTATTGACATGACATACTTGTAGATGTTGCTCCATGTCAAGGAATCATTGTTTTGTTAAACAATCATTGCATTATGTTCTGTTAGAGTACAGGCTTGCTTTGCCAAATAATTCTCTTCCACCTTTGGTAAACCTTTATATTTCTCATCAGTAGTGTGTGATATTCTTTGACAGTAATAAAAGAGAATTTATCTCTCTCTGCCTTGCATAGATACAGATTCAAGACCATAAAACCTAAACACCTAAATCTTGTCATGCATATTAAGAAAACCATAGGATGTACAACTGGAAATTATTTAATTTTTAAAATGAACTAATTAATTTCAAGTCACTTTAAGCTATTAAAATCTAAGCATGTTTTAGACCTGTCTTCATGTTCAGTCACTAGAATTTTATAATATCACATAGTGTTGCAGTATCTATAGTTTGAAACAGAGGTAGTCCAAGATACATATTTAGAAAATGATTCCTTCTCTATACCAGGAGACAGACTCTCTTAATGGCACACAGTAAGCATATCCCTCCCTGAGAGGCTGAAGGAATGCATTATGGCAGTAGGTTACATGAGTGTCCCAGTGGCTATAGCTTCTCTCAGACACAGTAAGTACAATGCGTCCAAATCAGACAGCTCTGTCATGTTGCTGGAAGGCACTTGTGCATCAAACTAAGGGCTGCTCCAGGCTGCGGGAAGCTGAATGCACTAGTAACTAATGAAAATGTAATTGCAGGTTGCCAATAAGTGTGCCTGTCTCAGCAGTTCTGTCTTATCAGATTAAGCAAACAAACAAGTGGACAGAAGATATACAAAATATTTCCAGATTTCCATTACACTATCTCAATAACATCCAAATACTTCCCTGGACCTTTTAATTTCTACACTGGTATAAGTAGGAAAAAAGGACATTATGGGCTTACCAGCAGTCAAAGCAGACGCTGCAGCTTTCTGCTGTACTGTAATGAGTAAAGCAGTGATTGCACTTAAATGGTTTATTTGCTAATGATTTAATTGCATGACCAATCTTTCAGAATTCTTTGAAAAGATCAACAGGCATGTGGATTTGGGTGAACCAGTGGCTATTGTCTATCTTGATTTTCAGAAGGCTTTTGACACAGTCCCTCACCAAAGGCTGCTAAGAAAATTGCACAATACACAGTTATGCCAGTGGAAGCATGGTAGGAGTTATGCTTAGGGAATGAACAATGCCCAATTTGATTGCAGAAGCAATCATGTGGTTCTCACTGTGACCACTGCATGGCACACATGTGGATGAGCTTCATGAAGACTACCATC
The DNA here is from genome assembly GCA_023846285.1 of Phrynocephalus versicolor. NCBI lineage: Eukaryota > Metazoa > Chordata > Lepidosauria > Squamata > Agamidae > Phrynocephalus > Phrynocephalus versicolor. Next base: position 17,955,199 of record JAHTLZ010000330.1, on the reverse strand, counting down.
CACCCCACCATGCTTTTCCCTACTCCTGTCATAGCTTTACACTGAACATGCAGACATGCTCAGCCAGATTTCAGCCACTTACTGCACCCAGTTATGAAAGCAGACTAGAAAAAAAGGACCATATAACAATCCTAAAATCTAGATTGAGATAATTAATGGCTTTATTAGTTCAATCAAAGGAGCAAAAAAAGTGTGTAAGCTTTCACATTCTTTAGATCTCTACATTGGACAAAACTTTAAAAATAAGAGGGGGGAGAGAAAGTAAGATAGTAAGTCTTATATACAGGCAGTGTCAAAATGTAATGGAGGAAGAATGCTGCAAAGGAAATAAATGGGTTTTATAAGGTCCTTGGAGAACCTAAAGCTGTCTCCATTGTGCTTAGACACACAGGCTCTTCCTCCATGAAAAACAAAGAGTGAGAAGAGAGGCTTCACGCTGTCAGTGCTTGAGTTAATTTTGAGATCTGTGTTTGTCAAAGGATGTAGCCAACCTATGTAACCTTATCTGTTTGCTTGATGCTGACCCAGTCTTGAGAGGTATAAATGATTCCAGTGTAGTTCTCCCAGCTAAATGTCTCAATTAGGTATCCACAAAGCCAGACAAAACCAGGGAAAGCCATGTTAACGTAAGATCAATTCCAAAATCCATACTGCCACAATACCATTAGTAATAAAAGGCAGAATAAAAAGGTAGAAAGATGACAGAATTCTGATGTAGAAATAGCATTCTTGAGATTTGCTGTGTGACAACCTGGTTACCCCCCACCTCATTACATAGTATTCTTGCAAACAAAAACATGAATAAAAACCAGCAAGTCTCAGGATAACCTTGGAGATCTCTGAGCTTGAATCAAAAGTAGCATGCATGTTTCTCTTTCTATCATGGTGGCCAAAATCCTGTTGTGTCCTTGGGCGCTCAGAATTAATCTGTCTTGGGGTGGGGTTCCTTTGTCTCCAGGATGGAGTCCGGTGTGAGAAATTCACGCCAGCTATAAAGGCAGCCTCCTGTGGCCTCCCAACTTCTTGCTGCCTTGTTTCTTTCTCCTCCCATCCACCCTATATTCAATGAGGACGAGATTAGTTGGTCGCTTCGGGGCCAGTTGGGAATTTTTGGCTGTCACTCATGTTGGCCTTGAGTCGCAGCACGTTTTCGCCCATCCCATCCTCTGTGTCTGGGGTGTATCTGTGTATCTTTGTGTGTCCCTCTGGATGTCAAACAGACCTGGGATATGATTTCACTAAAAGGAATTCAAGAGCTAAACTACATGGTACTTATGTGGGTGGTATGGACATGGAGTCACGAAGGGTCGGTCACAACTGTAACGACGCAACACACACACACACATATTTATCCAACTCTATGCATTTCCCAGCATTTCATACTTTTACTGAAGTACAATAGCCAGTTGGACTGGAAAAGCAATAGAGGCGGGCATCTCAGACTTTCACCCCATGTATCTCCCCCCCCCCACACACACACTTATCTCATCTCATGACAAAGCTATCTTTGCTTCCATAAAGAAAACTATAACTGAGTGCCAGTATGCTGTAGGGCAAGGGAGCAGGATGTGCAGAAGGGTTAGAGAACAAATATATGTTTGGCTGCCAATGCTTATTGAGTAACCATGGTCCACAATGATTCTTGACATAATGAAACTGCATGATAAAAGCAAGTGAGAATTATGATACAAAAGTGAGATGATATTATGTTCACACCCTGAACTTGCAAGAAAGGCATTCTTTTCTTCCCCCCAAAGCAAGGAAATAAATAAAACCTAATGCTTGAGAGTTGTTCATTAAGCACAGTAAACATGTTTATTGCCATCCACCTTGTTACAATTGCCCTCAGTTTACACCAGACGAAAATTGGTGATTAAGCTTTAGAGAAGAAAATCAGGGACAAGACAGACCAATCCTGGAAGAACTAATGGAGCCACATTGTCTTGTCACCGACATTAAAATAAGAGATACTGTAGTACAGCTTTATTTATGAGCATTCACAATTATGGGGGAGGAAACAAGAACCCACATAGAACTACTGCAACAGAAATACAAACACTGAGCTGCAACCTCATTCCAGGCTGTAGAAATATAGTCTCAACTGAGAAAGCAGAAAAAGCACCTCAAATGTATCTCCACCTTTCTCAGGTATTTACAACATGCTATAAATTCTTGTGAACAACAGCGAACTGCAAAAGCAATGAATCTTTCTGTTCTTTGGGGTTGGTTGCTAGGGCAACCCTGAGATTAGAATGTCCCCCCCCCAACTCTCATACCACATTGACTGTAACTCTTTACAACATATCCTTATTAGGATCACTTGTAGCAGTGGATGAAAATCAGTTCCGATTTATGAGAGCATGGTATAAATTGATTTGAGATTTAGGCACAGGTGAAAATGCTCAACTCTAAATACAGACTTTGCATATTCAGATTACAGCCATAAAGAGAGAAAGACATGAAGGGATTATTTCTTGCTGTTGGATGTGCATTGTGATGTGGGGTCAGCCCCTCAGGAGACATTTTGGATGAGACAGCTGGTGGGAATAGAACTTTCCTCTTACCACTTATTTCTTGTTGAAACTGTCAATCCATGACAAAATATACAGGGCTGAATCCAGAGAAATAGGTACAGACTTTCATAGTTAACCCTCAGTTCTTCCCCCTTGGGCTGGCTCCATCCCCATCTAAAAGTCAGCGTACTCCCTAGAACGCCATGGGATGGTTGCAGAGAACTGCAAAATTAAGGAACACTTGCAGAATTTGAGGAGCAAGAACCTTGCACAACTATTTCCCTTGATGCAAGATCTATGGGATCCAGGATAACAGGTACAGAGACTGCCATATGGTTTCCTCTCTTGGGCAAATCACAGATTTTGAGAGAATTTCCTAATGTTCCATGTTCCAGATACCATGAGCCTAGAAAAAGCATCCTTCAAAATTTGCTCCAACACCATATCCAGAAAGCACTGTGGCAAGAGTGCATCAGAAACATAGCCAATACAGTGACCCCCTGCCTATCACAGGGGTTAGGGACCCAACCCGACCCACAATAATTGAAAATCCGCGATCTGCGGATGCAGGTCGGGTTGGGCCTGGGGCGCTTAGTTTGGGGCTCTTTTACTTACCCTACGCCTGGCGCTGCCCTGAACGGGCCTGCAAGGGCCTTTCCAGGTCTTTTGGGCCCCCCAAAAGGGCCTCCCCATGAACCAGAAGTCATTTCTGAGGCCTCCTACAGGCCCTTACCCCTTACCCCAGGCCTTTCTCCCCTTGTGTCTTTCAGGTGCTTAGGAAAGGCAGCAAGGAGAAATGGAGGGAAGACCCCCATACAGCCTCTGTTGCTGCTACTTTCCAGAAAGACAAGGAAAGGGGAAAGAAGAAAGGAAGGAGGGGGCTTCAGCAGTGAAGGAGCCCAAGACTGCTGGATGGGATGTGCCAGAATTTCCTCATTTATTTCATGTTTAAATCACACATTAGGTGAAATGTATACAGTACAGTAGTGTGTTGTGTGTGTGTTGTGTTATTACAGTTGTGACCGACTCTTTGTGACCCCATGTCCTGGAGTTTTTTTGGCAAGAATACTGAAGTGGTTTGCCAGTTCCTACTCCAGGTACCTACAGCACCTGGTATTCCCTGGTGGTCTCCCATCCAAGTACTAACCAGGGCTGACCCTGCTTAGCTTACGAAATCAGGTGAGATTCGATGTGCTTTTGGCATCTAGGCAACCGTAGACAGTACAGTAGTACCTCCTATTATAAATATTATCTCTGTATAGTTCCTTCAAGGAACAATCAGACTGGCAAATGAAGCCTGTGTTTAACACCAGATGACCAAACACAGAAAAGCAAATTATTATAATTAGCAAGATGTGGAGTAAGATCAGCTTATAGTGGGATGATGAGATATCTTTACCCACTTCAAGGAGGCCTGCATCCAATGCAGTCCTAAATGCATTGTATAGTATGAGCCTTAAACTTTGACTGGAAGCAAATGGAAGTTTGAAGCTTGAAGATTTATTGCTTTTTATGAGGTAATATTTCTGGGTCTCCAAAATTTGATTCTAACAGTGACTTTGGAGATTGTCAGTTTTCACTACCTACAAGTGATTTGATATGGATATTACAATACCCCTTGGCTTCTAAATATGCATTATGTGTGAGGGCAAGTTTTAAAACTCAAATTCCTGAAATCAGGTTAGGCTGAATTGTTCAGTTTGGCTGAACGCCATATGGAAAGGGGGGGGGACGACGACTGCTTTTTCATACTCCTATCCATTGTATTAACAGAGTGAAGGGAAAGCATTTTGTTATCTTAAATGGATAAACAAGCATGACACCGCTTAGCTCCACAAGGAGATACATACAGACACACAGTGTTGAACTGGTTTAGCTCTATAATTAAGCAGAGTGAGGCAGCCATCTTAGGCACTCGGATGTAACAAATGGCAAACTGTGTCACTCCTCATTGGGAGGCCTGTAGCATTGCTGTCTCAACTGTGGCTACCTCCTTCTAGAAGTACGGTAAATGTTTACTTATTCTATTCTTCCAAAAGCAATTTTTTTAAAAAAATAAATTCTCTTTTGTGCAACGCAAGACATTTTCTGACCATATCTTCAAGTCTTGTATTTGCAAAGACAGTTTTGCCCAGTTATGTGCAACTGCACAATTGCACAAAACCAGCTAACTTGTTGCATGGTCTTAAAAGACAACAAACACCAGAGGGACTGTTTTGCATTATTTTGAGCACTCAGCCAGCCCTCTTCAGATCGCTGTGTGTATGTGTTTTTCTTTACAGTAGGAAAAATCCTAATTGTGTGGAAACAAACCAGGAACTTTTATGAGGTAAAAAGGATTCCTCGTTCTCATGCTGGAGGAAAGAAATCTCATGGTGTTAGATATTGTATTTCAATATAGCTTATGGATAAGCCACTATGAG
>JAHTLZ010000330.1:17926727-17950253 GCA_023846285.1 Phrynocephalus versicolor | reverse complement strand
CCTAAAACCCAAGGGAGCGCGGTGCAATTTTGAACCCGTTTCTTACAATGGAAGTTAATGAACTCTCAACAGCACCGGGCTGACACACTTGCCCTTCCAACAATGCTTCCTTGCTCCCTCACATAATTATACAGGTACTGCTCCTCCTCCCTGCTGCCAAATTTCTTGGCAGGGTCAAGGAAAGGGCTGAAGGAACCAGACCATGCTGACTGAAAAGATGGTGCCACACTGTTCTGGATCAGGAACAGGAGCCATATTTTACTTTTTCAGGTTGTCAGTGACAGGCTGAGTGAAGCGCTCCAATTCTCAATGGGAAGGAAATTTCCCCTTGGAAAATGATCATTTCTAAGTATATGTCCCAGTGCAGCATATTCACACAAACAGACAGCCCGTAGTAATATTTCAGCATGAACCGTTCACATTTGCAGATGGCTTCTGGGCAAGGGTAGTTAAGTTACTTTCCAGCAGGAAGAGCTTTTTTTTTTTTTTACCACTGCTGATGATTTTTAAAACAAGCAGTGGTAGCAAAAACAGTGCAGAGGGAGAACTGTGTTCTGTTTCCTGCCCCTCCCTCCCTCCCTCTTTTGAGAATGTTGCGTTATTTTTAGCATAGATGCTTGACTTGGAGGAAAGGGACTTTAGTATGCACGCACAGGCTCTCCCCTTCAAGCTTATGTGCTAAAATGCTGCTACTGGATTTTTTTACTTAGAAAAATAAAATAAAATAAAAAAATAAAAACCCAGGTTCCGTGAGCAACACTCTGGCAACAGCATACATCCCTGCCTTTCAGCCAGAAAACTCTGGCAGCTAGCCCAGAGGTCAACAACGGAGATTGGGGCTCTTCATTCCCTTCCCTGCCAACTCTGGATCGGTTGGCAACCCAGTGTCAACACTGCAGGAAGGTACTGTAAGGACAAAGAACTTAAGCTGCCTGAAGCATAAGAAGAAAGAGAAGGCACACGTTAAAAAAACAGTGGCAGCCTCTTCCGAGTTCTTCAGGGTGAAGTTGTTCAGGCTGAAATTTTAGCTAGAATTTTATTTTACAGAGGGAGACAGCAAATATGTCATAGAATCATAGAATCATAGAGTTGGAAGAGAACTCAAGGGCCATCCAGTCGAACCCCCTGCCATGCAGGAACCCCATCACAGTATTTCTAACAGATGGCCATCCAGCCTCTGCTTAAAAACCTCCGAAGAAGGAGACTCCACCACCCTCCGTGGCAGCATATTCCACTGCTGAACAGCTATAACCGTCGGGAAGTTCTTCTTAATGTTCAAATGGAATCTCTTTTCCTGTAGCTTGAAACCACTGCCCCGCGTCCTGGTTTCTGAAGCCATGGAAAACAAACCTGTTCCCTCTTCAATATGACATCCTTTCAAATATTTAAACATAGCTATCATATCCCCTCTCAGCCTTCTTTTTGAACGGCTAAACATTCCCAGTTCCCTAAGACGTTCCTCATAAGACATTTCTTCCAGACCTTCAACCATCCTGATTGCCCTCTTCTGTACCCGCTTAAGGTTGTCAACATCCTTTATAAATTGAGGCGCACAGAACTGGACACAGTACTCCAGGTGGGGTTTGATCAGGACAGAACAGAGTGGTACTATCACTCATGAATAGAGTGGTACTGTCCCTCATGACTGGGGAGGACTATTTGGAGCAAATTATTCAAATGGCTCCTGGTATCCCGGTTGTGGGGATAGGAGTCATAAAAATAGGCAGTGCATTTTATTGTGTATATTGATGCCAGGGCAGGCTTTGTGCATTTTTATAATGAGACCTGAGGGAAAATCTGTTCTACTCCCCTTCTAACAAAACCCTTGACAAAATTTAGACACATGCCAAATAATCACTAAACTTCCTTGCCCTCCAGTGTTTTTGTTGTTATGGACTGTCAAGCCAGAATCGACTTAAAGCATCCCTAATGGGGTGTTCAAGGTAAGTTATGTATTTCAGAAGTGGTTTTACCAGTTCCATATTCTTGATGAGCATCCATGGCTGATCTGGAAGTTGAGTCATGGCTACTGGACTTCTTTTTGAGAAGGAGTCCAGTAGCCATGACTCAACTTCCAGATAAACTCACCTGGATGACTGAGAATCTTCACAGACATATCCATGGCTGAGCGAGGATTCAAACCCAGACATTCTGAGTTCTAGTCCATCACTCTGTTTATTGCATCACACCATGTAACGGAAATCTAAAAATGAGATTGCCAAAAACTGGCAGTTTATCCATAATCTGTTGTAGTAAGGCCCCCCAAAAAGATTCTTTAAAGATTAACCATCTTTATTTGGCTTAGGTTTTTGTGGTCTGCAGACTCTTTCTTCAGATGTACTGTATGGCTGGGCTATCCTCTATGCTTGAAACATTTGCATTGCTACCTCCTCTTCCCTTCTGACCGCAATCCTGCACCAACCATATTTATCTCCAGGTCAAATTCTTTCAGTGCACTCTCAGCTCAAAGATTTACTGCAGATGGCAGGTGAAGAACTGGCTGAAGGCTCTTGCGCTGATGCAGCCCCATTGTGTTGGCTGATATTAGATCTGCCAGCACAACTAGATCTGCTGACCCTGCTGTAGTGCTGGCTAGGATCATCCAGCACAACAGCCAAAAGGGGGGCAGAGAAGGGAAGAGCAGAGGGGAAACTGAGTTATACTGCCAGCCCAAACTGACCACCACTCTGCTAGCACACAATATATTTATTTATTTTACAATTTTTTAAAAAGATCAGAATCAGAGTAGTCTTCAGTAATCAGCATCCCTAGGCTTGGAGTGATAAGCTCAGCATAGTCTCATCTGGTTTATTTTCAATTTAGTCATCCTACCGCCATTTTGGCTAGTTAGGATTTGTGATTTAAGCTAAACCTCGCCTAGACAAAGAATTTCCAACTGCATCTATGTGTGTTAGCATTAGGTCTATCCCACCAGTCTGAAGATGCAGTTTTTTTAAGTGCCTTTCTGCCTGATGCAATCACGTGACCTAAATAGTGTTTTTGAAGTTCTCAGGACGACAGAGCAGGATTGGGAGGGGGTGAGGCATGTGTGCGCCCGTGCAAGGGTCTCTCTCTTTCTCTCTCTTTTCCAGGGACATGGCAAGGTTTTGGGGGGCTGGAGCGGCACCACGGGCTCTTGAAACGGGATGGAGGCAAAGAGAGGGAGCAAAAGAGAAGAAGGAAGAAGGGAAGAATGAGATGGTGGGTGTCGCTGGAGAAGCAGCGGTTCCGGCCAGGTTGCCCGAGCAACTGCTGTCTCAGACACACGAACCACACTCCTCCCTCCCTTTAATGTAACCAAATGTAAAGTAATGCATATTGGGGCAAAAAACCCAAACTTTGTTTATCAACTCATGGGCTCTGAGTTATCCGTGACGGATCAGGAAAGAGATCTTGGTGTGTTGGTGGACAGCTCCATGAAGGTGTCTCCCCAATGTGTGGCAGCGGTGAAGAAGGCCAATTCCATGCTAGGGATTATCAAAAAGGGGATTGAAAATAAAACAGCCAACATTATAATGCCATTATACAAAACAATAGTAAGGCCCCACCTGGAGTATTGTGTACAATTCTGGTCACCGCATCTCAAGAAAGACATAGTGGAACTGGAAAAGGTGCAGAAGAGAGCGACTAAAATGATTACCGGGCTGGAGCACCTCCCTTATGAAGAAAGGCTAAAACATTTGGGCCTCTTTAGTCTGGAAAAAAGGCGCTTGAGGGGGGATATGATTGAGACGTACAAAATAATGCAGGGTATGAGTAAAGTGGATAGAGGGAAGCTCTTCTCTCTCTCCCAAAATACCAGAACTAGGGGACATACACTCAAATTGAGGGCTGGGAGAGTAAGAACAGACAAAAGAAAATATTTTTTCACCCAGCGCGTTGTAAGTCTATGGAACTCCCTGCCACAGGATGTGGTGATGGCATCTGGCCTGGATGCCTTCAAAAGGGGATTGGACAGATTCCTGGAGGAAAAGTCCATCACAGGTTACAAACCATGATGGAGATGTGGAGTCTCCAGGCTTTAAACCGGGTTACTTCAAGGGCCAGATGCAGGGGAGTGGTATCAGGAGACAGATATCTAGTCTCATGCACTCCCAAACGCACCTGGTGGGGCCGCTGTGAGATACAGGAAGCTGGACTAGATGGGCCTTTGGCCTGATCCAGCATGGCTCTTCTTATGTTCTTATGTTCTTATTTTCTCCTTTTCCCTCTCATTTGCGGCTTTCGGGGTGCCTTCCTAACCCTCGTAAAAAAAAAAGGGAGAAGCCCCAGAGGTGGTTCTGGGAAACTGCACTTCAGGGGGCATGGCCGAAGTTTATTTACAGAAAAGCCAGCTGCCTGTGAGGCCACGTTTAAAAGAGGTGCCTTTGATTGCTGGAAAAGGCAGCTTTTAGACAACGTGAGACTGCCCTCCTTGTTAATCTATGCCAAGGTGCACTTCTTATCTTCAGAGACTGCTGAACAATTTGATGGCCACAAGTATGACCTGCATTTGTCACTCAACAGAGAATGTTAAATAACCACTTAACAGCGGATGCTTAGACCAGGTCAAGGCAACCTGAGTGGGTTTATGGGCCAAATGTTTTACCACCCAGCTTTGCCATGGGTTATGCCATACCTGGAAATACTAATTTTCTACCATTGTAGACATGTACTTTCACTTTTTCACTGAGGGCATGTGTGGTAAGATCCTCAGAGAATCCCACCCCTCCCCTAGGCACCCACAGGCTTCTAAGGAATGAAAAGGCCCAAGTGGCCTTTGGCAACCACAAAAATGGACCAGTCAGGCTCCAAGCCATCCACATAACTGTCATTCATGCCTGGGTTAGATGAATGTAATTCTAGTCTATTCCATTGCAACCTGCCTTGCCTCGAGTATGCTTATGAAAGTCTCCATTCATCCAGCCCACAAATGCTTGTGCCAAATTAAACCTGCCAGACTTTAAGGCATCACAAGACTGTTTGGTGTTTTCACTGCAATAAGTGGGATTGTTAAATCTGCAAGGCACAGGATGGGTAGCAAATAATTTTTTTTCAGAAGTAGGAACAAATGCAAACAGAGTTTTCCATTCATCTGACTAGAAAGAAAGCCCTTTGTCAACATTACTAATATGGCATTCTGAGAAGCTCTGAAACATAATATGGCAACCTGAGCAATATGGGTCAGTTCTACTCCCATTTACTCCCATTTACTACAAGATTTTTGTCCAATATGTGATTTAAAAAAGATCATAGGGCATGCATAGGACATTTTGCTACCTGAAATTGAGGACAAGATGCAAGCCCCTCCCATTTCCTTTGCAGAGACTGACCAAAATAAAGGGTATATACGAGTAGTCTTGTCAAGGTTTGAATTGCAAACCCCCATTACTGAAAAAACTGCATTTTTGTACATCAGCAGAGGAATTGGCAAGGTCCCTGGGTCACATGCAGGGCCTGGAGAGTATTACTGCAGGCTCCATGCTTCTCCCAACCCTCTTATGCCAAACAAACAACCCAGTTCTTCTGGGATGGTCATCATGACATCCATGTCTGAAGAGACTGGTCACTAGAATCCTGGCACGTGCCTGCACTCCATTATATATGATTGCTAGTGCATGTATGTCATCCTGAGTAGAATCTGTCTCAAAAAATCCACTGTAAGTTCCTTTATCTTTCAAGCCAAAACATTTATTTTGAAAACATTGGTGCCAAGACGGAAGTCCGCCTTCCAAATTATTTGGCAGTGGGTTCTCGGAAATGTCAAACTGATTCACTGCAACATGCTGTAATCATTATTTCCACCCCCCCCCATCTCATTGGTAAAAATTACCCCCAAATGTATTAGAATCTGTTTGCCTAATTATTGAAAGCAATGGCAAAATAGTCAGGGCTTAATTGTCTTTTGTGGGTAAACCAAGTTATCAACATCTGCCCCAGGATTACTTTTGCACCAATTACATTTACGGCTAATTCTTCTCCTACCAACCATGGGAGAACATCCAAAGGTACAGTAATTAGTTCCTGTTCCAGTGGGCAAACTGAGTCTCATTTATTCTTAGGAAGCCCAAGTTTCATCTGTGCTAATTGGGCAGCCAACAATAAGAGGACAAACTGCCTTTTTGACAGAGTTATTTTCATACTCAAGTTCTAGAAGGGAAATGTTTTCTCATTCTCACATGGATAGGGGTCACATCAAAGTAACAGAAAGCTTATATATATTATTCCCTGGACCATCTGCAAGATACTGTCTAACACGTAGGACAATCTGATGGCATTTGCTTCCTTGTTTTTTGCATCTTGTGCTGCAGCTTTAGCGTGCTGTTATTAGACCTCAGATTTCATCAGCACCACTTCAGCAGGAAAATAGTCCCAGCCTTCCTTTGCCTGGGGCCACCCTGGATGAACTCCCACAATAAGAACACATGCTGGGCAATCTGTTCTTCCCTTTCCTCCTTCTGTGACTAAGAATATTCACATTCTAGTTGCAGATAATGAGAAACTGTGAAGGAAATGGGTTTCTTTGATACTGCTCCACTTATGGGGCATTGCCCTCCATGTCACGGGCTGGCTTTATTCAAATCCGGTCCAAATGAATTGGGGGGGGGGGGGCCCAGTTCATGCTTAACTTTCTTTTCTTGGTGTGCTACTCAAACCAGAAACCCATAACTGTTTAACCTTCCCAGTGAAATCAATACAACTAAAAAGTGCTTCAATTTGGATGGATTATGTTTGCATGTTAAGAAAAGGCAATAGCCTGCTTTGGGCTGTTACTTCATGTCCCTCTCATCGCTGTTTGCAGTCCCGCTTGGGACCAGTACGAGGAAATATTACCACATGTCCATTGTGTGACGACGGGAGTTTGTCCTGACCACACCCCCTGAATTGAGATTAAAGCGTGATGAACCTTACCCCTCCCTGGGCTCGGGAATCTGCTTGTCTCAGTTCCGAGATGAGTGCCCATGAGGTAAGGCTTGTCACGCAATGTGCCATTCTCCATCTAGTGGTAGGATTGCCAAGTGCGATTCACCAGTACATTCCCTATGGAGTCAGCAACACAATGCAGAGAGATTAAAAGACAAATGCCTCAAACTTAGTTCCATAACACGTTGGAGGCAAAGTTGAGGAGATTTGAAAGATCGAAAAACGGAAGGTCGGACCAACCCCCCCCCCCAAGAACGAAGGCTAAGAAGTGCAGATGTTTTCACGAAACAAGGACGTGCAGTAACAGTCATCATCGCCCGTGGGTACACAGGAACAAGGACAGTACCGGGACAAGGCCACGTGACTGCGACTGACGTGATCACGAAACGAATGTCAACTCGGAATGAGGAAGGACATCAAGTAATCGTTATGATGCCAGATGCCAGCACTATTCAAACCAGCTGGCTGGAGAGCTCAGGGGTTTGGGTTTCTGACTGCAGAGTTAAAGGATGGGAGTCTGACGCCCCATTGTGTCTCCTGAAAATAGAGCCAGCCTGTGTATCCTGTGTACACAGCCTGTGTAGCCAACCTGTGCAAGCTGCACAGTCCCGGGGTGCCCCTAGAAGAAGGGAATGGAAAACCACTTCCATGTGTTCATCATACAAAACAGGTTCCTTTAAAAAAATCAGCAATGCTATGTTCTGGTTAAAGTCAGCGCAATGTTAGAGAGAATCAAGAAGCCAAGTTCAAATCCTTGCTGCACCTGGCAGTGTTAAACCACTTCTTGAATATCTTGTTGCTGTTCATTCATTCAGTCATGTCTGACTCTTCGTGACCCTATGGACCAGAGCTTGCCAGGCCCTCCTGTCTTCCACTGCCTCCCGGAGTTTGGTCAAATCCATATTGGTTGCATCGATGACACAGTCCAACCGTCTCATTCTCTGCCGTCCTCTTTTCCTTTTCCCTTCCATCTTTCCCAACATCAGGGACTTTTCCAAGGAGTCCTCTCTCCTCATGAGGTGGCCAAAGTACTGGAGCCTCAGCTTCAAAATCTGTCCTTCCAGTGAACATTCGGGGTTGATTTCTTTCAGGATATATAGGTTTGATCTCGCATTCCAGGGGACTCTCAAGCCTCTTTTCTCCATCAACAATATCTTACATATCTTACATAGCTGGAATTTTTTTTTTAGGGTTGCCACAAATCACAAGTGATTTACAGCACATCATAGCCATGTACTAGCCCACTTAGACTGTTTTCACTTCTCAGTTATTCCGGAACTTTCTTGTGAGTGGACATGTATTCAGAGGCATTGTACATCTATAAAACCAAATAGAAAGGTGTTGCAAAATAGATCCAAATAATGTGATTATCCAAATAATCACAAGGATGATCTATAACCATTCACCTTCCATCTTCCAACACATGAGACAGTTATGTAAATTACTGCAGAATTGAAGCATTCTCAGAAATGAGATCTACATTGCATTGAACACGACATTTGCATTGTGACACAAGTAAATGTTCAGGGTTTTTTTCATAGGCAAGATTATAATGTTTGCAAACTGCTGCCTGTTCAGACATTTATTGGCAAGTTCTACAGCAATGACTGTCCCCTCTTAATTTTAAGAAAATCATCAATAATCCTGATATCTTGAAATAGGACAAGGTGTAGTTCTACTTCCTTCAATGAAAATGGATAATGTTGGTGTTCCAAACAGCTAATTACACATAAGCATTCATGGCATGTGGAAAGTAGACACTTACTGAAAATCCTTTAATGATCTTCTGAATCTCCTTATGGCCATACTTTCCTGCAAGACGTCCTGGGTTTTCTCCATATTTGTTGATTATCGTGCAAGCCCAAGATGCCTCAGGGCACTGGAGTAGAAGAGAAGCAAGCTTCTTTAATCCAAATTTTGCTGCCCAATGGAGAAGAGTGGGAAGCTCTGTGAATCTATGGGCCTTTTTACATGACCCCTAAGATCCGCTGGTCCCTTAAATTCGGACCAGAGATCTTGGGGGTCTGTCACTCTTCCTGCGTTCCCACCCCCTCCCGGTTCCTGGCTGCTGGCGGCATGAGGGGAGGGAGAAAAAAAAGGAAGAAAAGATCGGCTTACCTCCGTTCTGCCTCTCGCTCTGCTCCCGACAACATTCCATTCTCTCTCTCTCTCTTTTTTTTTCATTCTCTTAAAGTAGCTCTTAAAGGGGCGGGAGCCAAAAAAGCAACAAACAGAAGGGAGGAGAGCCCCGCACTCACTATCCTTACACCGCATCAAGCAATTTTCACTGGGGAAGAGCAGGTACAAGAAAAGTGCGCTGGGACGCGCTTATGGGGGTGTGGTCGCACTTAATTTCCTGTAACCTTCGGAGCTGGTGGGGAAACATTTCTAAGCTCCGGAGCTGGGAGCCATTTGCGGCACAGTTTAGGGGTCGTGAAAAAAAGCCCTATATTGTAAAGACACACACAGAGCGATAGACCATATTTTAAGCCAGTGGCCCATGGTTATATGTTAACAGCATGGAGGAGGTAGTGTAGAGATGTGGTGGATCACAGATGTGTGAAATCAAGGTACAAATCTCCACTTCATCATAAAGCTCACTGGAATCATGATTTTTAACATGCCTTGTAGGACTACACAGGAAAGTCTACTATAGATCTTACTGAAGGGTGAGGTTAAAGAGTAATAGATACATAAAAACAAATCACATAGCCATAATTTTAACTATAAATACTATATAAGCATTAATAGTCTAAATTTATGACTATGTGATAACCATTTGCTTTTATGTATCTATTTAGGACATATGTGTTTATAGCCCGTTTGCATTGGTTCCTACTAATATAAATAATGTTTCATAATAGCTAGTCTCTATCTTTTGCTCAGTCTCAGGAACACTCTAGTCTATCTCTTCCTTTACAGCAGATTTGATTCAGACCTGCCTTGCACCAGACTTTCATCCACCAAGTTTGGCTAAAAGCAAATGCCCTTTACTTTTGTACGCAGATGATGCGGTGTTGCTTTCATTATCAGAAATTGGCCTTAAACGCCTAATGCGTGCATTTATGGAATACTGTAAGCTCAATCAACTGAATATAAACATTAGTAAAACAAAATTTATGGTCTTTAAGAAGCATGCAGCACTAAAAAAGTGGAAAATTAATGGGGAATACATTGATCAGGTTAAACAATTCAGATACCTGGGCATCTGGTTCCACCAGAATCTTTCTTGGGCTCCCCATAGAAGGTCTGTTATACAGGCAGCTCAGAATACCAGCAAGGCCATTACCCATTTCTTCTTTATGAAGGGTGGGCAATTTATACCAGCTGCTATCCAGATATCCACATCCAAGGTCCTACCTCAGCTGTTATATGGAATCCCAGTATGAATCCTGGGCTTCCATACAAACATTGAGAGTATCCTTGCAAGGTTTTTAAGGTCTATTCTTGGATTGCCAAAATGTGTTTCTGTAGCAGGTCTATGACTTGAGGTAGGCGTCTCCTCAACTGAATGTACTGCCTGGTTACATGCGTTCAGATATTGGATCAAAGTGTTATATGCTGACACTTCCTCTGGCTATCTACATCTTTTGATGAAAGATGTATATACCTGCTCCTGGTTAAAAATCTTCCCAAGCAAACTGCATTTCTTAGGCCTGTCTATGAATTTTTTTCACATTTATGAATTGAAGTCAGTTAAGTCCATCATTGAAAAGCGAATTAAAGATATTGATTTCCAGTCTTCTACAGAGAAGGCTCAGAAAATTTGTTCACCCATGCATTTTGGTTTAAATCTTGAATTTCATCAAAGTGCTAAATATTTGGGAAAACTAACAATCCCAAAATACCGACAGATTTTTTTCAAGAGCCAGATTTAACTGTCTTCCATCTGCAGTTTTAGAGGGTCGCTACAGTGGCATACCATATGAAAATCGATTATGCCCCTGCAATGATAAAGAAATTGAAACATTGAAGCATGTTCTTTTTATATGTAGTTATTACAGAGATGAACGTATCAGGCTTCTTTACCCTGTAACGAGAGGTCTACCAGGCAGATCCTTGGACTGGTATACGAGATATCTTCTAGAAGACAGAAATAAGTCAATTACAGAACTTGTGGCCAAATTCCTTCTCTCAGCCCAAAAAACACGAAAGAGAATTCTGGCACTTAACTAATTTTAAGTTTCTTTTATTTATTGGAATGTGTACTTGTTTGAATGTATACTGTATTTTATCGGGCCTTTGGCTGTAAAATAAAAATTGAATTGAATTACTGAATTGAATTTTTAACATGCCTTGTACTACACAGGAAAGTCTACTATAGATCTTACTGAAGGGTGAGGCTAAAGAGTAATAGATACATAAAAACAAATCACATAGCCATAATTTTAACTATAAATACTATATAAGCATTAATAGTTTAAATTTATGACTATGTGATAACCATTTGCTTTTATGTATCAATTTAGGATATATAAGTGTTTATAGTCCGTTTGCATTGGTTCCTACTAATATAAATAATGTTTATTAATAGCTAGTCTCTATCTTTTGCTCAGTCTCAGGAACACTGTAGTCTATCTCTTCCTTTACAGCAGAGATAAGCAACTTCAATAGTGCTGGGGGAATTTTTAATCCTGAGTTGTTTGTGTTTTCCTTTAATGGCTTTTAAATGAGATGGAAGAGTAGTTCTGGAGATGATATGGAAATATGTGTGGCCAATGGGCCCTGGTCACCTACAACTGCTTTATGGGATGCTACTTCTCCGATGGTTAAATATTACAAAGTTACCCCAGGAAACTTTTTCCAATTAGCCATTTCAACCCTTCTCTCTGCCTCTCATTGAGTTTTCTCCCAATACAGGGACCTAAGGCAACTTTCCCTCAAACCACTTTCACATTCTTTGGGTCCACTGTCAAGACAGAATAATAGTTATTATGACCCATGATTTCAGCTGAAAGCATGTAGACGATGGAGACACATATTCCTGCAAACTTTCTTGTTTGATAAATGAAACTTCAAAAGAATCCCTTATTTGCCTCCTGAAGGCCAGTCAATAAAGCAAAGTGACATCAAGTGAGAAGATTGTGTGATCTGAACCATTTCACTGTTTTGTTGTTGTTCACTCTTAGTGACCCCATGGACCAGAGCACGCCAGGTGCTTCTGTCTTCCATTGCCTCTTACAGTTTGGTCAAATCCATGTAGGTTGCATCGATAATACCATCCAAGCATCTCATTCTCTGCAATCCCCTTTTCTTTTGCCTTCAATCTTTCCCAACATCAGGGACTTTTCCAAGGACTTATCTCTCCTCATGAGGTGGCCGAAGTACTGGAGCCTCAGCTTCAAAATCTGTCCTTCCAGTGAATATCCGGGGTTGATTTCTTTCAGGAAGGACAGGTTTGATCTCCTTGCAGTCCAGTGGATTCTCAAGACTCTCTTCTAGCACCACAGCTCAAAAGCATTGATTCTGTGGCAATCAGCCTTCTTTATAGACCAGCTCTCACTTCCGTACATCACTACTGGAAAAAAACATAGCTTTGACTATTTGGACCTTAGTCAGCAAAGTAATGTCTGTGCTCTTTAAGATGCTGCCTAGGTTTGCTATTGCTTTCCTCCAAAGAAGCAGGCGTCTTTTAATTTCATTGCTGCAGTCCCCATCTGCAGTGATCAAGGAGCCCAAGAAAATAAACTCTGTCATTGCCTCCATTTCTTCCCCCTCTATTTGCCAGGAGGTGATGGGACTGGTGGCTATGATCTTAGTTTTTTTGATGTTGAGCTTCAGCCCATTTTTTCACTCTCCTCTTTCACCATAGTTGAAAGCATGTAAACGGCGGTTCTTCTTAATTAAAGAACCATTAAGAGGTTCTTTAATTCCTCCTCACTTTCTGCTATCGTAGTAGTAGTATCATCTGTGTATCTGAGCTTGTTGATATTTCTTCCGGCAATCTTGATTACAGTTTAATAATGGGTTAACTGTAATATTCAGTTTTTTTCCCTCAGTCTAAGCCCACTACCTGCGCTTTAGTCTTCCACCAAACTTCTTAAATTTGCTCTCAATATAGCTCATTCTGATTCCTTCCTATTTATTAAGTTTTAATCCTAATCAAACTGACAACTTTTCTTTCCCTCACAGAAGCTAACTGGATTAAGTGATCACTGATGAGCAATGGAGCATTCCATGCCACCACATTAGCCTTAGCCAGGCTGTGCCAGAGACTGCACTATCATAATGTGATACTATATTTATTCCATAATATTGAACATATTGCCAGTATGATCATGCATGCAAATCAAGACAGCAGTGCTGCCTGAAATGCAGCGATTCTCTTACCAGCATTGCCACTAGGTCTACTGCTCCTAATCTTAATAAACAGTCCCATCCTAGGAGACTCATTTCCAGATTCTATTATAGCATACCTGCTATAAAAACTAGCTGTATATGGTAGAATTCTTATAGAGCCTCTTCCTTTCCCCAAATTACACTGCAGAAGTATCAGAAGTATCACACAAATTCTCAGTTGCATGGCATGGACATTTGCATTGGGAAGGTGAGGATTAGCCATACAGGGAATTAGATACAGATATATCTGGAGGGCACAAACTGGGGGTGGAAACTATTGTAGCACCTTGTGTTTGACCCAAGGCCTCATCCTGACATCAAGACCTGCACCCAGATTTCTTTTATGGTGAGACCTAAACAGCTAGAGAGGATTACAGCAGAATAACAGAAATATAAATATGGTTAGTCTAAATATTCCATCTTTACTTCCATAAAGAGGGGACTTAATCATTGCAAAACAACCACAGACTATTCTGAAAGGTGGCCTGGAATATCCCAGGGCTGGGGTTCCACTGTGGAGATAGACCTCTTTATAGCTAATTGGGATTTGTGGGTTAGATAATTTACAAAGGACAGTATTCCATTGGAAGGTCCCCAAAGAATTATCAGAAATTTCCTCACCCCTCCATGTAGGCCCAGTTCAGCTCAGGAACCAGAGGGAGGAAGATCAGGCACCTTGATTTGCCCATATGTAATTAGCTCTTGTACATCAGCATTAGTCAGCGCAGAGGTCACTGTTTACTCTCTTCCCCACTCAAGTGAGACCCACTATAATTATGCTTAAATCATAATAACTGTTTTGATAAATCTTATAAACTAGTATACACAATGTCATATAAATCAGGATCTTCTTCTCCCCACACTTTTTTCCTGGTGGTGGATGTTCTCCACTTTGGTAGTGTGCAAGTGGTCCCCCTGACTCCATTTGAGGGCTGAGCCTCCTTAACAAGTGTTTTTCCAGGCACTGCTGCCTCTCGGTGGCAGAGAATAGAACAGAATAACTTTATTGTCATTGAATGTTCATACAATGAAATTAAATGCCATCTCCAGTGCACATTTAAAACACAAAAACATAAAGCACGCAGAACACATCCCTCACATTCTATTCACTATTGCACAACCCCTGTTTTCACCTTAATACCACACAGAAGAAGTCATTGGGTTGCAGCTCTGGGATAAAAGCTGTTTTTCAATCTGTTTGTCCTTGTTTTTATTGTTCTATAGTATCTATGTATGTGTGTTTGTGTGTGTTGTGTTGTTACAGTCGTGACTGACTCTTCATGACTCCATATCCATGGAGTTTTCTTGACAGGAATACTGGAGTGGTTTGCCAGTTCCTACTCCAGGCGCCTACAGCACCTGGTATTCCCTAGTGGTCTCCCATCCAAGTACTAACCAGGGCTGACCCTGCTTAGCTTCTGAAATCAGGTGAGATCGGATGTGCTTAGGGCATCCAGGCTATATAGTATCTATACTATCTACCAGATGGTAATAATTGAAAAAAGGAAGGTCTCGGATGTGATGGGTCTTTAAGAATGTTTTGAGCTTTTGTTAGGCAGCGGGAGCTGTACAGATCTTCCAGAGAGGGGATAGGGCAACTGAAATCCTCTGGGCAGTAGTGGTAGCCCTCTGGTGCAGCTTCCTATCCACCACTGTGTAGTTGGCAAACCATACACAGGTGCAGGAGGTTAGAATACTCTCTATAGTGCAGAGGTAGAAGGGCACTAGCAGAGGAATGACACTGTCCATTAAAAACAATTAAGGAAGCAGACTGTGGAGCAAGGGAACACAAAACTAGCTCTCATGACCAATATGACCATTCCCAATTAACAATAGTTCTTTACAGGCACCAACTTTGCATACGGAATAACAGAATTTCATGAACACTGATATAGCTGATGCATAATAACAGATTCTACCATTTAAATTGTCATAATAAATCACACACTGCACACTGTGGGCAAAGCTCCATAGCTCTTGGTTACCCATGTGTTTTAAAGGCACACTTTCCCTTTGCTGCCTTCTCAAACATGCTTCTGAAGGAGACACCATGTGATAACTGGACACCATAATTTGCAGTACAGAATTGCAAGTGCAGCTCAAATGCGCGAAGAATATTGGCATGTTCAGCAGCTGGACCATTCAAGTTTGCTTTAATCATTACTGTTCAATTGGGGATGTGGTGGTTAAGCACTTGCCAAATAGCAGGTCAGGGCTATGTGGGATGGCTGCAAAATAGGTGACTTGAAATCAGTGTTTTTAACACACAGCACTTACGTCGTAGGCAGCTGGAGCAATGGTAATGCAGCTTAGCATCATGTTTTTCTTGTTTTTAAGGTAAAGGACAATTACATAACGCAGCCCTGAAAGCAAGGCCTGATTTGTAAGGCGAGGTGTGCCAACTTTTGTTTTTCAAACTTCTAAATGGCCTTCTCCAGATCACACCTAAGTGCCTGATGGGATCCTCGGCGAAACTATGTCCAAAAGCAAAGTTTAAATGAAAAGCATGGGAGAAACCATGGGCATGTCCCTACTGAACACCAGCAGATCATACACTGTATTGCCTCACTTGTGCAAGCAGTGTCCTTTGATGAGCAGTGTCATTATGCACGCAGCTGTTGCTTTTCAACCTACCTGGCGTACGTTTGCACAACGAGGCTCTGGTTGCCTCTTATGCAAGGGGCAAAAATGTCACATTACTTGCTCAGTGCTCTGTTGCACGAGCAGTTCAATTCAATAATGTCCAGGCAGTTACAAACTGTCAGTCGAAGCACAACAGTCAAAGCCAGTACCATAAAGCCAAAACTGAATGCAGAATGAGAGAGTGGTAGTAGCACAGAGAGTAGTATCTCACTACAAAGGATTGGTTATAAGCCCTCCCATGGATATCAAAATCCATGGATAATAGTGAAACCTGTACATGGAATGATCTATGTCTATGGAACACCTTGCTGCAGGATGTGGTGATGGCATCTGGACTAGATGTCTTTAAAAGGGGATTGAACTGAATGAAAGGAGGGCACCTCAAAATGTGGGATGCAGATAAGTAGTATCAGGAGACAGGTATCTAGTTGTCTTGTGCGCTCCCAGAGGGTGGGGGCACTGTGTGATACCTGACGCTGGATTAAATGGGCCCTTGGCCTGATCCAGCAGGGCTCTTCTTACATTCTTTTGTTCTTATCACTGGCTTTCTTCCAGTGGCCAGGTCTGGTAAATACACCATCAAAATACACATTTCTGAGTTTTCCTTTTAACATTTTTCATATTTTCAGACAACGGATAATTGAAACAGTGGATTCCAATTCCATTAATAGGGAAGTCCCATTATACTCACTAGTAGCATTTCAGTACTGCATAATGGCCATGCTAAAAGGTATTCATTTACTGAATTTTACAGTGACTTTGACTGTCCTGTTTAAACTTTTACCAGTGTCCCTTACATTTTCTTAGCATTCAGACTTCACTTTTTCTTCTTTTTTAAATTGTTTTTAAGTAAATGTACTGTAGTTGACAACTAGCTAAAAAAGAGTGACAAAATACAGAGCAACTTGTTTTTATCCGTGAGAGTTAAGTACCATTTGACTTGCATTAGCCATGGCCTTAACAAAACAGATATAAAATTTATAAAGTTATAAAATCAATAGTAAAATCCAGATAATATGCACCAGATATGTAAAGTATACCTGTGTCACAATTAGACAAGCAAATCCATGAAAGGTTGCTATTTTAAAATCATATGTGACCTAGTGTTAATTGTTGCTGCTAAAAATTTAGCTGACTGTATCATTACTTGTTTGACTCAGTTTTCAATGAGAAAATATACATAGAAATCAGAAGCTTCTTAACTAAAAGAGGGATAAATAGCTCTTTGCACAACTCTCTATAGAAGGAGCAAAACAATAGCACATGGGTAGGCATTTCGACTAGGGATGGGCACAAAATGAAAAATGAAATGCTGTTTCATCATTTTGGCAAAATGAAACAAAATGATGAAGCAGCATTTCGTTACAGACTAAACAAAATGGTCATTTTTTTCATTAAAATGAACTGTTTCATTTTCTCTGTAAAATGCCACAACGGGTTAAAAAAAGCACTGGCCAGCTGGTTGGCGGGAGATAATTTAAAAAGCACCAACCCAGCCTGTGGGCCACTTGGTCAGCATAAGATAAGGAAAAAAATTAAAAGTGTCGACCCGGCCCGTGGGCCAGCTGGTTGGCGCGAGAAAAAATAAATTAAAAATTAAAAAGTGTGCCAACCCGGCCAATGGGTCAGCTGATCAGCATGAGAGAAGGGGGAAAAACAACAACCAGTGCCAACCCAGTCCATGGGCCAGCTAGTTGGAGCCAGAAAAAAAGACAAAATGAAACAAACAAAATATGAAACAATTAAAAAAAACCATGTTGTAATAAACAAAATGAAATGGGAGGGGGAGATATGAAGAACGAAATGAAACACCATTTGGTGTTTCATGCTCATCCCTAGTTTTGACCCCTTCACCACATGGGCATGTACAATGAGAGGTAAGTAGAAATTGTAATTTCATTGGTTGCTTTTATATTTTCTGTGTTTAAACCCTTCTATGTATGTTTGGTTGGATAATCTACAAATGTCTTCTACACATGTGAATATTGTCTTGAGGTGCTCAAGCAGGTTTCAATTTCTGTAATTCTATTTGTCTGTTTCATGCTGCTTTATTTTATGATATTGTATATTGTGAACCAAGCACAGAGGGATGACACTAAAGGGGTGGTATAAAAGTGGGGAAAATCAATCAATCAATCAGTCAGTCAGTCAGTCTTGGAAGGTTGCCCCAAAGGAAAAGAGCCAAATGCAGAAAATCCCTGCTGCATGCTTATGAAGAACTAAGTCGGTCCTAAATTAAATATTATAGTGAACGAAAATCTATTAAATAAAGAATTCGCGGCAACCATCACAGGGGCAGCAAGTAGTGAAATAGCCCAGTGCTGGAAATCTGCACAAGACCTATATATGGAAAATATAGGAATAAAGTGTGGGCAGTGGTATTCATGGAAAAAATTGTCTTATCAGGTTAGACTGTATAGAGGGAAAATTAAACAAGATCTTTTTATGAAAATATGGTACCCACTGTTACACTCAGATATTAAATCTAGCGATAGATTAAACAAGATGGAAAATAGGTTACACAGTGTGTTGTTATAAATTGTGCTAGTATAATTTATAAGGAAAATATACTATATTATGTTACAATATGGTTGTTAAGTTGTTTTTGATAAGCAATAAAGAAATTTGAAAAAATGAAATATTATAGTGAACCTGGGCTTCACCTGTTGATATCTACGTGCCGAACTGGACGCTCATAACAACTGATGCACTTAGAGATGTGCCCTCCATCAAAGCACTGATCCAGTAGATGCAAACAACCCATCCAGTGCCAGTGCCATCCTTATGGACTATTTGGTTAAGCTGAGTGGGTGGGGAGGCCCCTAGGAAGGAGCTTGTTAAGGTCCAGTTCAGAGAGAGAAGGAGAAAGTCAAAAGGATCTTTGTTCCCCTGGGAGCAGGAATTAGGTTCTCAGCACCTTGAATTATGGGCATATGCCATTTAGCTTTTGATCTCCACACAGATTATCTGCAGTGTTCCATCCATTGCACTGGGTGAAAAAAGTCTGGTCCTGACTCAGAACTGCCTGTTCCAAGAGCAACATCACAGCAGGTGTTGCTCATCTTCTGCTAAAAGGAGGGAATGTTCTAGAAGTATCAGAATGAATGCACAGCTCCCATCCTTCTGCTGCCTAAGAAAAGCAATAAAGCATTGTGGGTCACCCAAGGCTACAAATACAAAAATAAAAAGAATCAAACCTGTCATAAACTGGGAATGACATGGCAATGCCCCATGTCCTCCTATAAAGAAGTCTGCTGTGCTTCAGAGGCTACAGCCTCCAGATAATTCATGCAGAGATTACGTCCCTCCATCAGAACAACTGAGGAAGGAAGATTCTCCGAGAAGGGAAATCCTGTTGTTTGAGATTACTTGTCAGGACACTGGGGCAAACCTGTAGAAAAGCAATAGGTGACAAAATGACGCAAGGGCAAACAAGGCAATTGTGAGCCCTTTCAGTTTCACTTGTTCTCAGTGGAAGAGGTTGTAGAAGGTGATCTGTGCACCTCAAATGTTTTTTGTCTAAAAGCCCGACAATTCCTGGTCATTGGCCATGGATAGTAGAACCAACATCCATGTAGGCTGAAGCATACTATGCACAACATCTGAAGGTATCAGACTGCTCATCCATTGAAGAGATTTTTTTTGTAAAATCCCTTTTCTTGAAATCAAATCTTGGCTAGATATGGTGCTATATAAATAACAGGCTTCTCTTTATTAACTCAGGAGTAAGTTCTACAAAAATTATTCTAAATATTCTATGAGAGCTCATCACTTGCAAAGAAACAAATCAAATAAATCCCTCTTCCATTTTTAAAAAAATTCAGAACTAACACATGCATTTGACTTATTAAAGAGAATGCACATTCCCTGTGGTTATCGTTTTGTTGAATGGACAGCCTTTATTGCCCCGCCCCCTGTTTTTAAAGCCCACCATAATTACAGATAATTACTCCTCTTGACCTTGTAAACCTACATCTTCAGCATCAGCAGAGAGAATGTGAATGCATGTGCAGCAATTAGCTCAATTAAAACACCACTCACAACAGTATGAAGAGCTTGCATGCTGTAATGCTTTTGAATCCAATCTAAATAAGAAATGAGAAAGGGGGAAAATTGAAGCTTCAAAAAACTAATTATTTTCCACAACATATGATACCCTCTCTCCCCTGCCCCCAATTACTGGCCATGCTAGCTGGGAGGATCTGAGAGTTACAGTTTTAAAAAAGGAGAAACTTTTGTAAGGTTTGGTATCTGAAGTCATTCCCTCCTGCTACAAAAATAAAGAGCTTTTCTTTACCTTTACTAATTCAGTTCCTATGCATTCCACAGGAGATAATTGCCAAAACCCGATAGGAACTAATACTCTAAATCTACAGTAAATCTCTGTACAGCTAACATGTACGAACACCTATAAATCCTTATCAAAATTTCTCTACAGTTGATTCTGAGTTTAAATTTTCAGCACTTAATGTACAGAGTTGATATCTGACGTGCTAATATTTGACAGGATTTATTTAAGTATACTAGGAATTAAGGAGGGATGATTTCCTCCCTCTACATTTTTAAAATTTAACATTTATGAAGAAAATCATGAAGGGGCTCATACATTCAGCTCATGTCAATGGACTGGGCCATTATTTTTATTGGGGGACACATGCATTGTTTCCAAGGAGACATCTAGACATTTTGCTCCTTCCTCAAGGCTACAACTATTTAAAAAACCCATGTGGACAAAAGAACAAAAACGGATATATTTTCTTAGCCTCTTATAAAATATGTTTGAGTACTATCATTTCCTTAATTCATCAAAACTCAAATATTTTTATACTTACTAGCCTGTGGTGCAGTGGTTAAATGCCTGCATTGCAGGTAAAACTGTGCTCACAACCTGGGGTTCAATCCCAGGTAGCAGGCTCATGGTTGACTCAGCCTTCCATCCTTCCGAGGTCAGTAAAATGAGTAGCCAGCTTGCTGGGGGGGGGGGCAATGTGTAGCCTGCATACTGTAATGAAACTGTGAACCACCCAGAAACTACCTGAAGTGATATGGGGCGGTATATAAGCAGAAAACTGCTTTTTGACAAGTAGGGCCTTCCACAAAATGTCACATGGTGGCTTATCAACAACCAGTTAGCCATGCACCTTTAAAACCATGTTTCCCAACAGTGGTTCCTTAGATATTGTTAAATTAAAACTCTCAGAAACCCTCACCATTAGCTGTGCTATCCAAGATTTCTGGGAGTTGTAGTCCAAGAACATTTGATAACCTAAGTTTGAGCAACAGTGCTTTAAAGGAAACACTGTTCCATTCCATGTTCCTCCAGATCCACTCCACATTTTTTACCCACACAAAAATATTCAGTACTCCACACACAGCCAGTCATGGTCCTCAGTTCTCCCTGTTTTGTTCCAATCTTCCTTACAGCCCCCCCCCCCCGACTCTATTTGTACTTTTGCAGTAGTATGTGTGCTGCATGTTTTGGGGCTACCAACTAATAGATGGAACATAATAGGCTACTCACCTCTTTGGCAGCGATGATGCAGGATGTTATTTGGAACTTGGTTGAAGTCATGAGAAATGACTGGAATGTCCAATACAAATGTAAGAATGGTATCTATTTTGTCTGTTGACAAAAACCTAGAAGCCTGTGTAGGAACAAGGAGTAAATTAAAAAGGGCAAACCTTTCATACTAAAAAAGCAGTTTTGAAAGGGAGTGATTTTTAGCCTGCTGCACCAGCAGACAACAACAAGCAGTCCTGTGTCACTTCAGAGATAAGTCCAATTGTTATAATTTGAGTTTGCATGCACTGTTGGTTGGCCTCTTCAGTCTATAAATGAAAGGTTCTCCAGAACTTAGAATCATAGAATCATAGAGTTGGAAGAGACCTCAAGGGCCATCTAGTCCAACCCCCTGCCATGCAGGAACCGCCATCACAGGACTCCCGACAGATGGTCATCCAGCCTTTGCTTAAAAAACTCCAAAGAAGGAGACTCCACCACCCTCCATGGCAGCATATTCCACTGCCGACGTGGCAGCATATTCCAATTTTACAAGTGCTTTGACCGCTCGAAAGCTTTCGAGCATTGTAATGAAGCGAGAAAGTGAAGACAATATGAGATCATTACACCAATTCCTGAAAACAAACTCAGTTGGCCTGGATAACTTTGTTCTGTTTGGTAGTGTCAGACATTTGTTAGCTTTAGTGCTTTAAAATGATAAACCATCATGACAGCATTTAGAAGGCTGGTGGAAATAAATTACTATCTCAGTGAATTTAATGGATGTTCATAGTTTTAATCACTTCTGTGGTTTTACTATTTCCTTTAAGCAGTTATTAGCAATGTTACGTTTTCTACATATTTTAGCAATTTTCAACCATCATGAACAATGGTAGTCCAAAAAGTAACTCTTCCAAGTTCTGTTAGCTCTCCAGAGTCTGAGGAGGGGGGAGTAGTTTTTTTACATTACAGTATTGACTTTTATGATTTATTTACTAAATTTCTATACTGCCCATCTAGCTACAAGACCATGGGCTACCTGTTGTGCAGGCCTGCAGTAGATTGAACCTGGACCTTACAATGTGAAAGGATGCATTTTCTGGAGCTGTGGTGCCTTCAGAAATTTGCATTCTGGTGGACCAGATAATTGCAATTGGAGACATCACTACTTCATTTTTTTTCTTTTGCATGAGAAATTATTCTCAAAACCACAGAATGCTCACCTTTCATCACCTGACTCAGGGTTTTTAAAATAATTAATTCAATAACGAGATTAAGAGCAGAGCATATTTCTAGAAGTTCCATCTTAGTCTTGCTTTATTTCAAAGCACTTCCAGCAGAACAACAGCATCCTTAAAATGTGTATTTGGAACGCGTTTACCAAAGTCCTTAATGAAGTGCTAATAATGGAATGCATCATTTTTATTAATCCTTTTGTTATGAGAGTAGTGCCTTAGGAAGTGGACATGGTAGATTTGTCACAGGAAAATGAGACTGTCTGAATTACAAATACAGCTATTATTTTTATTCTAGCTTTGCAATTGTGATATCGACATGTCAGGTACACTCAGACTGGACACTATAGAACAATGATATTTCAGTTCCTACAGTGGCTTTTCTTTTCCTGTTATATGATATTGGTGTTTGCAACTAGAGATGGGCACGACTTAGCGGAATTCCCGTTTCCGTTTCCGTTACTCGTTTCCGTTATGGAACGGAAACAGTAACGGGAATTACTCCGCCAGAACTCGAACTCGAACCGACTAAAGAATAATTGGGTCTGATTTGTTGTTGTCGTTCCTGGCATCGCGGCGATCCCGCGATGCCAAGCGGCACAGAAAAAAAAGTTTTTAAAAGTTAAAAAAAAAACCCCGATTCCCGGCCCTAAAAGCAGGCGAAAACTGTCTGAGGGCACCTACCAGGCCAGAAGGGTGTTTTATTTGGGGGGGGGGTTCCCCGCTCCCCTCTCCTTGGCTGGTGCTACTGCTGCGCTGCTGGTACCAGGCGCGGGGGGGGGGGCATCGTCTCGTCTGCCTTTGCCATGCGGTGTGCGGGCGGGGGGATCCAAAATGGCGACTGCAATATTTTTTTTGAAATCGTGGTCCAAAAACCCACCAAAGCACCACAGAAACATGCGAAAA
>JAHTLZ010000330.1:17899885-17917300 GCA_023846285.1 Phrynocephalus versicolor | reverse complement strand
ATCTATCTATCTATCTATCTATCTATCTATCTATCTATCTATCTATCCAATTAACCACCTATTTGAAAAATGAAATGCTGTATAGGACAATCTTTAAGTTACTAAAGAAAATGGAAGATCTGAAAAATGCATATTCTCTCATTTCATATCAACAGATCTTTTCCTCCTCTCATTTTAATGACTGGAGACAGTATCAACTTACCTGACAAGTAAAGGCTATCAGATCAACCACTCTCTGAAGCAAACTTTCCATCTCTCCAACCATTGTGTAGTTACTCCCCCACAGTAGACATTTACATTTACAAAGCCAGAAGGAAAATCTGATAGAATCAAAAATAAAAAAGAAGAGAAGAAAAACAGGAGAGATGATGGAAAAACACCTCCAACATACTCCTACCCATCATATAAAATATATACAATTCATACACAGGGGACAGCGGAATTATCCAAATTAGTATGCCCTCTGGCTTCACCCACTTCACCACTATACACCAATGGCATTTATAAGTAGGGAGCTTCATACAAAACACAACAAAATCAAACAAAAAAAAACTAAGCCAGTTACGTGATTTTTAATTAATTATGTGTTAGATATATATGTATATTCAATATTTTTTCTCTGGTGTTATCAGTTTTGTAGAAGTTAGAATATCTTAAACCTTTTATAGTTTAATCGTTTTACATTTGAAGTAAAAAAAAAGTTTAAAGGCAAGCTTATATTTTGCTATTTATCTGAAGGCGATTATAAGTAAAATCTGTTATTTGGTGCACTTGAAAGGGTAAAAGGTATTTTTCAAATGTGATTAATTTGGGGAGATGCCACTAGCTCCCTTGAAAAATGACTCATTTATTTGGATAATTTACTATTAGGATTGGTTTCTATAATATCAAATGGTGTGTGTGTGTTGTGTCATTACAGTCGTGACTGACTCTTTGTGACCCCATGTCCATGGAGTTTTCTTGGCAGGAATACTGGAGTGGTTTTCCAGTTCCTACTTCAGGCACCTACAGCACCTGGTATTCCCTGGTGGTCGCCCATCCAAGTACTAACCAGGGCGAACCCTGCTTAGCTTCCAAAATCAGGCGAGATTGGAAGTTGTTAGGGCATCTAGGCAGCTAATATCAAATGGTAACATCAAACAAAACAAAAATGTTATTGTGCTCATTATCAACTTATGAGCTTTTCAGAGATATCTAATGCAAAAAGGTGGGTTTTTCTTTTTATCCTCAGCCATCTAAGGATTAAAATATTCAACTGTGTGCCAAATATCCAAGGAGATAGTTATTGGCCAGTTGCAGCTAAAACAGCAGAGTAGTTTAGCATCTTTAAGATGAATGTATTTTCTTTGGTGTGGGCACTTACACAACACTTGCACCTCTGGATAGGAAATCTTTTCCAGCATACAGACAACTACCCAACCTGAAAAAAATTACTCGCCAGCAAGAATAGACATTGTAACAGAGATAGTCATGCAAACCCCAGAGCCTATTCTAGATCCAAAAGTCAATTCTATTCTGGTGTTTACACTGGAAACACTAAGAACCTAAGAATGTAATTCACGCCATTAAGGGTTCATACTCCGACTTTTGCCAGGAGTCAGACTACTCGATTTGCAGTTTCTTAAATGGATTCAAAACTGACATTAGAAACATCATATTAATACCTTGGTTTATAAGCACAATTCATTCTGGAAATGTATATAAAGGAAATATCCCCATAAGAAATGATGGAAACTCAGATGATTCGTTCTAGGCCCCATAGACCACATCCTGTTGACACAAAATGCCAAAACACACAAAATAAGTTGGCTAGAATTCCACGTCCACACCATAGTTTAAGTACCTGGCTAAGGACTCTGCTCTGCTTGGGACTAACAACTGGATTTTGCTCTGTTTATAAAGTGATAATAATAAAGTGCAATGTGTAGCTGTATGCACACTTGAGTAGCTGTCCCATGACTGGAAATGGTTTGAAAAAATAAGGAATAATGTTGAAAACAAATTAAATAAAATATAAATACAAAGAAAAATAAAACCCTCCCCTTTGAAAATGTTCCTGGCTGGTTCTCGGGAGACCTGTATTCCTCCCTCCTCCCTTTGCTTTGGAGGCTGTCTGAGATGGAACGTTCCACACAATCACCCACAATCCAGCAGGGGGAGGGAGGGACAGAGAGCCACCATTAGCTCACTTGTGATCATATGACCTGCTCCAGTGCTTGTATATCAAGACACTGCTTATTGATCAAGGCAACATTTAGAAGAAATGTTTGCTTGTCTTGCAAAATGCTATTAAACTAAGTTACTCTTAAACCAAGGTATTACTGTATTTATTTAATATACTCATTTAAAATAGTTCTTTCCCAGTCTTTCTCCCCAGAAAGATGCAAGTAATATTCAGAATCCAATGAGAGAATAGTTCACTCTCTTCAAATATCTCGCATATTTTAAAATACTACAAAGTGGAAGCTACCATATATACTAGAGTATAAGTCAACCTGAGTATAAGTCAAGGGCCCTCATTTAACCCCCGAAAACTAGGGAAACATATTGACTCGAGTATAAGTCTAGGGTGGGAAATTCATCAGGACCTGGCAGCTCCTCCTTGGTGAGCTGGGGGAGCGGTGTGTGATGTTTAAAATGACTTTTAGCCACTGAGGCAAGTGCTTGCTTCGGTGGCTACAAGTCATTTTAAACATCGCGCACTGCTCCCCCATGATGTGCCTGTATTTTAACAAAGAAGAATGAGACACTCCAAATTCATACCAAAGAAGCACCTTAAAAGTAGCATCAGATTCTGGTATGAAAGATGCCTTTTTGTGAATGAGAGCAGACAATACTCAACACGTTCCATTTCCCTGTCTCTCTTACCTAAACCTTTCATCCACCTGACCTTCTGACTCCAAATCTCTGGCTTAGTCCTGACCTATTTGTTGTCTGTTACAAACTCAACCACTACGGAGTCATCGGGGACGTCATCTCTCAGGAGGATGAATATTTCTTCAGGATTCTATCAAATAAGAACAGTATCCGATTGTCAATCAACTAAGAACACAAACATTTATACTATACAATGCTACAACTGTGACCTAAATATTACTCAAGGGACATTCTTCATCCAGAACCTAGTAAAGAAAGATTTTCTTCTACTGCAACTCCCACAGTATACATCTAATATAGCCAGTTTAATTCTTTTAAAAAAATTAAATCATGAAATAATAATCATTAGTACTATTATTTTTTGGTATAACTCCCAGGGTCCACCAACCTGGAGTATTCTGTGAGTTGTACAAAAATAAATTTCCAAGGTCTGCTTCCTCTGAGAGACAACTAAATAGAAATTAGCCACCATGACAACTATGGGTTAAACCCCTTTAATTTTGTTTATAAGAAAAATACAGATCTCTTGTCAAAAAGATACATATGCATTTTCCTCCCCCCCCCCCTGAAAATGGAGCCACGGGAGCATTGGAGCACTGATGGGGAGAAAACACCTAAGAATGAATTTTTTATTACATGGTCTTGACTATTTTCAGACATTAGTAGACCTTACCTGTCATGATATCCGTCTTGGTAGTACTAATACTTCTGGTTTCTCCTCTGTTTTTAAAATCTCCATTTTCACACATACATCTTCATCTCGCTTCAAGTTGCAGTTTACACCTAAGGACCAGGCATCATGAGGACCTGCCAGAGAAATTGCAACAAGGCCTACTGAGTTCTGTGGAGCTTATTGCCAAGTAAATGTGTACAGAAATCATACACAAGCAATATCTTTTATAAGCAATAATAACTTTATTCTTTTACACCAGGTCAAAAGTGAGGTTTCTGAATCCCACCAGGTAAAATAGCAGAAATGATGTGCCAGGGTCATTCTTCAAGGTTGCCTCTTCTGTCACGGTTCTCAAACTCGGTCTATTAATGGAATCCTTCAGAACAGCACATCCGATCTTGCCTGATTTTGGAAGCTAAGCAGGGTCGGCCCTGGTTAGTACTTGGATGGGAGACCACCAGGGAGTACCAGGTGCTGTAGGCGCCTTGAGTAGGAACTGGCAAACCACTCCAGTATTCCTGCCAAGAAAACTCCATGGACATGGGGTCACGAAGAGTCGGTCACAACTGTAATGACACAACACACACACACTTGTTGGTTTTAATGTCTTGTGTTAAAACCTCTTATCAGTGATAATACAGATGTAATGTAGGTTTTGAATGTGTTTATGCTCGTTATTCACTAAGGGGGTGGAACGAGTAAACCACACCTTAAATATTTCTCTTACCTTGAAAGGCTGATTGGGATTGCTATAGGTTGATTCTGATTGATGGCACATAGTGACGATCATGGAGTTTATTGCAGCCATGGTAACAGGCTTTGAAACATAGTACACAGTTTTCCATCTGGCTGTTTTCCTAGTCACTGTTTTCTTCCTGGCTAATGGATTTTGAATTTTAATGACACCCCTCCCCATTCCAAAATATAGCCCACAAGTCTGTTCCTGCTATATACAAATAACATAATTAAAGAGTTCCTTCTTTGGAAAATAAATATTTTTAGGTGCAAGCAATTAATATCTAATGAAACAAAGTTGATACATCCTGGAATGAAGAATAAGTTCTTTAGCTTGCTTACTTTATATTACTTATATAAGGTCACAGATCTGAATAATCATAGATAAATAGCATATTATAAAATGTACAAAGTATATAAGTCATCAAAATATAAATATGTTCTTCAACAGCAATCTGCCATTACTACTCATGCCAAGAAGCAGAGCTCCACAGGAGGACAGTGGTTAACCATGAGAACTGCTGGACAGCTTGGTGGTTTTTGAACAGTATCTGGCTGTAGAGCCAGAGATTGGGAGTTTGACTGCCAGTATGCCCTAAGCACATCCGATCTTGCCTGATTTTGGAAGCTAAGCAGGGTCAGCCCTGGTTAGAACTTGGATGGGAGACCACCAGGGAATACCAGGCGCTGTAGGCGCCTGGAACAGGAACTGGCAAACAACTCCAGTATTCCTGGCAAGAAAACTCCATGGACATGGAGTCACAAAGAGTTGGTCATGACTATAATGACACAACACACACACATGTCCCCTTGAAAGGGGCTGGACTCAGTGATCTAGATGATCCTTTTCAGTTCAGTAGTTCTAAGTTTATTATTATTACCTTTCCATTTACAGTGTTTACATGGGAAGCCAGGGAGTTGTGGATGACATGCAGCTCAGACACCTACATTTGCTGAATTTCGCCTTTCCAGTATGGAGCACAATTTCAATGGGGAGGCCACATACAATAAAAAAACTTGGAGGCCACATACAATAGTCAATAAAATAATTTAATCAGTGTACCTAATGTCCCAAGCTGATTGGAGTTGGGAAAAATGTACAGACAATTAAATCTCTGTTTCTACATGCTTAGATGGAGAGCAAGAGTGAACAAGCTAGCAAAGGCCTCTGTTTCGAGGCATCTTTGAGCATATGTCCACGTGTACATATCTGTGTAGATGCTGCAAGCCATAGCACATATATGTAGGCCCAGGGGTGGGAAGGAGCATCTGTGGAAATGGAACTCACCTCTGCTACTCTCTTTGGAAGGTTTTTAGGTGCCAAATGAACAAAACATATCAAAACCAGCAAAATAAACAACTAATGGAAATATCAACCACTCTGTTGTGGAGACATAAGTAACTTTATTTGGCATATTCACACAGTCAAATTTCTTCTGTTGCTCTGTGAGCAATTGAAAATGTTCATTAGCATCACAAACATCTCCAGAATGTGCCAGGACTGACTGACTGACTTGTATTATTTTATGTATGCCTTTTATAACCTGTCATATGTTATTAAGGATTTTCCCCTGCTTCTCTTTGGGATTTTAATTAGAGATTGGAACAAATTAAAAAGCAAATTGCAAAAGTCATTCAAAAATAACTGATTTTGCAATGTGTAAAAATTGATACCCCCTCCCCCAAGGAATACAAATTGTTGAATTTTTAGCAATTTTTGATTTAACGTATTCTCAAAGGGTTTCATGGACAGGATCTGATAGCTGTTGTGAGGGGTTTTTTTTTGGGGGGGGGGTCTGCTTAGCCGTGTTCTTGAAGTTTTTCTTTCTGATGTTTTGCCAGACTCTGTGGACGGCATTTTTGATTTGTCAATTTGTTGGGCTATAAAATGGCCCCCAAAGCACCTAGAGACACCAAATATAGAAAAGCACTCCTAAAGGACACTTTATTAGGGGTCCCACTTTGTGGGTATATAACTCAGATGTCTGAAACCCAAACTTGGAGGGAGTGTAGAGGAGAGATATCGCAAGCTTCCCTACAAATTTGGTGCATCTAGTACTTGGGGGACATTTTCCTGGGCCCCCTTGTTTATTTATTTATTTGTTTGATTTGATTTATATACTGCAAACATCTAGCAAAAAAGCTACTCTGGGTGGTTTACAAACATAGGCAAAATACAAAAACAGATTAAACAACTTAAAATAGTAAATAAAAACTAATCAGTCAGACCAACATGAGGTAAATAATCAAATCATAATAATAAAAATAACATGTAAGCAAATAAGCACAGATACAATAATGCAAAACCATTTAACAATTCAAAATAAGAACAGATGGGAAAAAATAAGGAACTAATAGAAAATTATCATAAGGCGGGGAGAAATAATAGCGTCCTATTTATATAAGGTGGTTGAAACAGAATGATCAGGGAAGCCAACCTATAAAACCAGGTTTTCAGTAATTTCTTGAAGGCTTGTAGTGAGGGTGCCAGGCAAACCTCTTGCGGAACCTGGTTCCATAGGTGAGGTGGGACCACCGAGAAGGCCTGTTTCCTTATTTTTTTGAGTGCATAACACAGACATTTGGAACCCAGTCCTCACCGAACATGGATGACTTGTAGAGGAGAGTCAATGAAAGTTCCTTGCAAATTTGATGAATCTGAATGCCTTGGAAGCCATTGTATAGTTTATATTTTTAAAGTTTTTATTAAATATTATACAACTATAATACCAAGCCATTGTATAGTGTTTAAAGGAAAAATGAATTTATGAATTAATTTGTCAAATCAGAAAAAAATCATGAATTCATTGAGTATGTGTGTGATTCATGGACGTTGACGAATCGTGAATGAAAACAAATCACCATTTTTCAGATTCATCCCCATTTCTAATTTTGATTACCCATCATGCTTGCTCTAGTCTAACAGCTTTCTGAAGACTCTTCATGGTGTAAAGATTGCCTTAGTCCATTCCTATGCTCTTTATTTGTGAAATACAAATTATATTCCATAAGGGAACGGCACATAGAAGCAGTAGGATCAAAAGGTAGCAGCAGGCTGCTCCTTGAATTCTTTGCTAGAATCTTCAGTAATGGTGATAGTGAGGATGGAATGCTACATTCCCTACAGATTGCTGTGTTTTAGCTGTATTTTGGAAGCCGCCCTGAGTTCCTGAATGGAAAAAGGTAGTGGTATAAAAATGCACCAAATAAATAAATAATAAATAGATAGATACAATGGAGGGGGATTTTTAATTCCCCATACAATAGTCAATAAAATACCATACAATAGGACTCCTGTATCCACAGGTGTTCAGTTCCATTATCCACCATGAATGCTTGAAATTGCAGATATGAGGAAACCAATATCTGTATAGAACGTAGAGGAAGGTGGAACAAAGGCCACAAGTGAGTCTCCTTGTGCGTTGTATATATGGCTGTGGCAAACTGCAAGTACCAATCCAGCAGATATAGGGATCCTACTGTAACTGAAAACACAAAATTTGTAAACAACAGTTTGTTGTCACCTCATGACTTTTTAAAAACAGGAATGTTCTCCAAAACCTCTAATTTTAAATGCCAAGCAGCAATAGAAACAGTCCTATAAAATAATGCACCAGCTGCACTCTGGTGAATGTAAATTTGAGTCTACACGATTTATGTCCCAAAGTGCTAAATCAGCTGTTACAGGTAACCCGTCATTAGAAAAGAGAATTTCTTAACAGAAGAAAGTGTGATTGCCGCAACAGGAGCTTCTATCATGCCTCATAAACTGCAAATTAGTTTGCTTTGTGATTGATTTTGAAGAGTTAAACAGAGTCTGATTTTTCAGATAAAATGCAGGAATCACACACTGGAACCATAATGTGATTTCAGCTGCCATTCTGGGTTGTCTACTATATATCACCTGACTCTGAGTTTAGGCCAGGGGGTATCTGTGCAGGGTCTGGAATTACTGTCCACTTAGCAAACCCCTTCCAGCTAGTGCAGATGCGTTTCCATGAAGTACCTGCTTCTAGTTTATGAAGACTGCATTTATTTACATTATGCACAGTTGCATCAAAGCCATTGGTGATTTTCAAAATGGCACTGAAACTACATGAGCGCTGAAGTATGCTCTGGGGCATTGGGTGGGAGGACAGGAGGTGCAAAAGCCCTCCCCTGGGAAGAGCTCTAGGGGTGCTGCATTCCCCTCAGGAAAAGGCAAGCCCTGATGGATCAGCATTGGTAGGCGTGTCTGCCTTCTCCAGCCTTCCCTCACCATGCTGGATAAAAGAATAGCTGCAGACAG
The DNA here is from genome assembly GCA_023846285.1 of Phrynocephalus versicolor. Classification (NCBI taxonomy): domain Eukaryota; kingdom Metazoa; phylum Chordata; class Lepidosauria; order Squamata; family Agamidae; genus Phrynocephalus; species Phrynocephalus versicolor. The sequence continues at coordinate 17,908,727 of JAHTLZ010000330.1, read as the reverse complement.
CTGAAGCCCGAGGGGGAAAGGAGGGGGAGGGGAGGAGGAGGAGGAGGAGGAGGAAGAGGAAGAGGAAGAGGAGAAAATGGACAGGCCACTGCTATGGCTGGGACGGATAGGCGATCTTGTGTTTGCACGTCCATGCACACATAAGGTTTATGTGGATTGGTGTGGGAGACAAACTGAGTGGAACGAGTTGGCTCTTCGGCTTGAATACGGAGATGAACACTGCCCCTAGAGTCAGACATGACTAGCAGGCATGTGGTGGGTGGGGTGGGGATCTTTACCTATGTTAAAACCAATGTTTTGAACTGTGTCTGAAAATTGATTGGCAACCAGTGGAGCTGTTGTAATAGGGGTGTAATGTGATCCTGGTGTATAGTCTGTGGTCAGAGATGGGACCTATGATGGGAGAGTGGATTGGGTAAAATCCTGGATAGCTCATAGTCTCACTCAGAACAATGGATTACATTCCAGTGTTTCTATGGCTTTCCTCAGCATCATTTCTAAAAGTAAATGAAAAATAAAGCTATTTCTCACCTTCAGAGGTGTGCTGGAAAGCACATAATTGGTCTCTTTTTTGCCATTGCTGTTGCATTTAGACTCTGCCCTGCGGGAGTAGTGCTTTGAATAATGGGTGCATAAACACACATCCTTTCTTGTACAAATCAAACATCTAAACTCATTAACGGTATCTAATGATGCTTAGAATGTGTTCTGACCTGGGGACTAAACAGAAAAAATATATATCTATAGCACAATTGTCAAGGGGATTCAAGGTATTCATCAAGATCTCCGGTGTTCTACACAGAAGGGCAGTGGATTCAGGGACCACAGGGGAAAAGCACCAGAACTTTTCTTATTATTTTCTTTTCTGAACCGAGCTGCTGCAATACACAAAGTACATATGGAAGAAAACAGATTTTTCTCACAACAATATATTGTGGCCACCTACCCTTGTTGCCATGTAACAAATGTTGATTCAAATGGGGAGTTAAGTCTTGTTTTCTTTTTCTTTTTTTGTAATATAATTACTTAAGAAACTTAAGAATCAAAATCTTCAAATAGAACGTTGGAAAAACATTGGAGTCTATAGAATAAAGGACCTGTTTGTACAAAGCAGTTGCTCCTTGTGAAACAAAAAATGGCTAAAACTCATTTATTAAGACAGCTGACTTAGATTCGTCACCTTTCCTTGAGGGCATGGGTATGGGGAGAGTTATGAATAGTATCTGCGTAAATATATTGCCACTATATCATATTGAACATCCTACTCATGTCTGTATCACTTGAAAACCACTCACAGCTGTGCAGCACAGCAAGTGGCAGGTGTATATGATGAGAATGGACAAGTGCTTTCTGCTGCCCGGTTTCCCACTGCAGCATTTGCGGCTGAGTGAACAGTGTCCGGATCACAAGCTGGCAACTCTAGATAAACCCTGAGTTTCTCGGAAAGTTCTGCTAAGCTTTCTTGCACACCAACCCCGCACACTGCTGGTTCCTAAGCCATTTGGAATGATGACACTTGAAACATTTCATTTCCATTCCTCTGACCATGAAGAATATCCTTTTTTAAAAAAAATAAAAAAGGATGAGTTTCTCAGCAGATTCAGTACTGTATCCCAGCCCTGCAGTCGATGCCTTTTCTGCAACTCAAGCAGCTCACAGCAACTTGCCCGATATGCAGGATGATGCTCGACCCATTTAGTCCAGTTCAGTTGTCCTTGACTGGCAGCAGTTCACCAGGCCAGATTCCCCCCCCCCCGGTCCTTTTTGAAGACATTTCTGCATGCAAAGCACTGCTCCTCCAAGCAGCTCCCGCATCACAGCAACAAGGCAGGATTAAGAAACCAGCCTGGGGTGCTGGGTGAAGCTTTGGGGAATTACCATGCTTCCTAATAAGGAGAAAAACCCCAGGATGAGCTGTGGTAGTGGAGAAGGATTTTTTTAAAATTGCATCCCTCTGTATCCATCCCCAATTGGCTACCATGGTTCACAAACTAACAGACACACAATACTTATTTAGGAAGTGGAAAAAGGCACCCACATGTGAATTCTTGCCTCTCTACCCCCACCCCATGCACATATACATCCACATGTTGGCATCCTCACACAAGGAACCATCCTATTGACATCATAAGACATAAGGGATAGTTGCCAGGTATCAAATTTTCACTCTAACATCTCAAGGAATGAGAAATTGCTGGCCTGGCAACTTATCCAGGGCTGAGGAAACTGAATGTCAGGGGTTTGGATTCGGTAGAGAAGGTCTTTTGGCTTCTGTGATGAGTTCAAGAAAGTGAACCTCTGGATTTATCCTGATTCTGAAATATGGTACCACCAGATATTAATGACTTGTTCCTTGACCATGGACTGGGATCGTGGCCTCTTGAAATTCTCTAGCTTTTGGTGGGCAGAGTAATGGCAGGAGAGAGATGCCACTACATTTCTCCTTTACCAGTTTCTCGGGGGGTGGGTGTCGTCAATTCAGCAGGAGCAACAGGAGATCTTCAGTTTCCAAAGGGCTTGTACTGGTGGCTGGGATGGAACCTCAAGTGGCAGCATCAACAGCAGCAGCAGCAGCCTGGCCCCTGCACTTCACCCTTCACCATGCCCAGGGCCATTCCAAGGCATTTGCTGCCAGAGGCAAACAAAAAGAAGTATTCTCCCTCTCTTTCTGTGTGCAAAAATTGACTAGACTGGCAGGTGAATATATAATACATATGACTCTGATCTATGTATAAAATTGCTTGCCTGAATAGAAAGGCCTTTGCTTGCAGAAGGACAGCAAAGACGGGGCCAGTCTGGCCTCCTTTGTGAAAGGGAGTTCCAAAGTCTGGGAGCAGCAACAGAGAAGGCTCTCTCCTGCGTCCCCATCAGACACACCTGTGAAGGTGTCAGAACCAAGAGAAAAGCCACCCCTGATGGTCTTCGCACCTGAGCTGGCTTTAAATAGGAAATATGATCTTTGTGATAGTTTGGACCCAGACCATTTGGGGCTTTGTAGGTTAATACCACCACTTTGAATCATGCCCAGAAATGGATTAGCAGCCAGTGGAGCTGCTGTGACAAAGGTGTCCTGTGATCTCTGTAAGCAGCCCCAGTCAGTAATCTGGCTGCTGCATTTTGGATCTGCCAAAGTTTCCCGATACTTTCCACTGGCAGCCCCACATACAGCATGTTACAGTAATCCAGCTGGGAAGTACCTAGGGCATGCATCACAGTGGCCATATCAGATCTCTTAAGAGACATACATAGTTGGCAAACTATCTGGAAGTTGAGTAATGGCAACTTGACTACTTTTCTTGAGAGACTGAAACATTTCACTGCTCAGCCAAACAGCTTCGTCAGTCTGACAAAAGCTAGTTGTGAGTCCTCCATTTTATAGTCCACTTTGATCTCATATCACCCTGGTCTGAAATAGGCTCATCAGATGAGCAATGGCCTGAATAGGCTCCTTAGATGGACAATAGTCTCATTAGGTGGACAACAGGGCAGTCATTCAAACATGAGGATGTATACATATAAGACAGAGAAGATAGGTGGTTTGAGAGACGGGTGAGGAAAGCCATTAATGTGAGTACTGAAAACCCTTCTCTCAACAGGCACAGTGTATCTGCTACATATCAATGTGGGATTCCTTCTCAACCTGTCAAAACTGAAGCAGTACACCACACACACACACACACACACACACACACACACACAGAGAGAGAGAGAGAGAGAGAGAGAGAGAGAGAGATGAAGCTTCAATACAGTGAGGTTCTGGAAAGCAGAATCTCTAAAAGCTTAGAAGAAGCTTGACCTATTTCACATTGTGAGTTCTCTCCAACCAACCCCCACATCATTATTTAAGAAGAAGGTAAGGAACGGCATGTCCAAACAGTCATTCATAGATGGCATGACAATCACACTCCCTTGAGGGCTCTCTATGAGGTGAGGCTGGGGGGACAAAATGGTGGTACTACACACATACAACCATGTGGCCTGCCAGAGCGGTAGGGAAGCCATTTAAAAACACAACCTTTTCTATTTTAGCTCTCTGAAAATATCCACATGCATTTATAGGTTCAAAATTTGACAGACATCACCTTGTCCTAAGCAGCTGTTATGCCGGTGAGAACCAGCTGAGCCTGTCGCAGACAATCCAACAGCCAGTCATTGCCAGAGCAAATCATGAAACACCGGCTTTCTGAAACTCGGTTTAGGTTCAGGACCTGAAGTGAAACAGGATGGATGCAAAATCAGCCCAAGCAAATAGAGGCTGTTTACTAGAGCGACCAAATTGCAGCCCTGAACAAATGTGTGGGGTCTATGCGGTTATGAAGGCCAATGGTTTCAGAAATTAGGTGCCTGTCACCATCCCTTGGCAAAGACCTAAAGCTACAGTTATGCAGCTCTCATATGCCTGCCTGTTAAGCAGCGACAAGGTCACGGATTGATGTTATACTTATGTAAGGAAATGCCTGGCTGACCTACTGCTCATGGCATGCGAGCGTGCCAGATTCTCTGCCACTAGATGGCGCAGGCGAGGCGTCCTACTGCGAAGGGACACCGGCTGATCCTTCTCCCTCCTTCCTTTCTAAAAAAAGGGGGGCAGCAGTCTCTTCTTTCTGCCCTGCCTTTGGAGAAAAGAGATATTTCCCCTTTGCCGGATCGCCCTGTTCGCGAGGAGGATCCGAGGCAGGAGCCCGTTCCTCCAGTGCCCAAGAAATAACAAGGATGTTAGTTGGCACGGTTGCTAGTTTGAAACAACGCCTGTGTCGGAGGAGGCGGTGGAGCGGTGGGCGGGGAGCTGAGCGATTAGCTGGTTCTCTCGTTCCGAAAGCCCCAGGAGGAACGTGTGGGTGGTGGAAGCGTGGGCAGATGAATGCAGGCATGTTGCCCCGTACTGTTCCATATTCTGAAAACATCCATTCTCTGCTGCTTAATTCTGACAAGATGCAAATGAAAGAAAGGCGCAGGCCTCGCAGCAGCCTTCTTGGGGATGCTGGAAACTGGAAAGACATCCTTTATGAGCATCTATCTCTTGAGCAGGCGTGAGACTGCCGCTCCTTTCCTGGAGGAGGGGAAGTGGGATTCGAGGCGGGGTGGGGACGCCCTTGAGTCACACAAGCCTTTGTTGGTGCTTGATGTCAGAGGCTACGATTCTGGCTCTGTTCCCCAGTGAGTAAATTCAAAGGATCTCAGTGTGTTTTTTTGCCTGCAAGAAAACACTGGTTAACCAGACATGGCTTGCCTGGTTAACCTGTTCTCTAACAAATGCAGTTGTGGGAAGGAAGACTACACTTACAGCTTTTCTAGAAAAGTCTAGTCCCTTTTTTATGCAGAATGCAACTTGTAATCTGGAAAAAATGTAGTGTTGCAGGAGCAATCAGGGCCATGTTTTGAAGAAGAAAAAAGTATTCTTTGGCAAAGATGCTCCACCTCGAATGCAACCATTCCTTTCAGCAGATGGTACCATCAACCCATGCATTTCTTGGACCTACAAAATGGCCTTCTTTTTATTATAGGCGTGTGAATTGCAAAAGCATTTTGAATGTACTGAAAAGTAAGCAGTGTTGGGTGGGATCAATAACTGAGTGGGACTAGTCATCCTTGTTTTCTGAAATGGAAAAAAACTCAGTCCTAAAAGTGAACCGGTAATTCTAAAACTGCTACTTTCTTCTGTGGCAGGAAGCAGAGCACCAGAACCTGCATTTCTGGACTTGCAAACGTGACTGACTGACGGGACGGCGGGGGAGGGGCTTGATTTAGCTAGCAAATTTGGAGACATTACTTCTTACCGATTTAGTCCTACAGTCATACATACACTGTATTTGCAGATCAGATAAGGGAGAACCAATTAAAAGGCTGTCATGCAGAAGATCAAGTAAGCTTGTTTTCCACAGCTTCAGAAAGGACCCAAAGTAATGAGGTCAAATCTTGAGAAAGGAGATCTGACTTCAACTTTAGGAAGAATGTCTTGACATATTCAACAGTGGAACGGACTGTCATAGGGAACGGTGGACGCACCTTTCTTGGAGATTTCTCAACAGAGGTTAGATAGGGGATGCTTTACCTGTGGATTTCCCCCTGTGGCAGGGAGTTATACCTGATGACCCAGGAAGTCCCTTCCAACTCTTCAGTTCTAAGGTTCTATGAATGTACATGGAGAAGACATTGTAGGTTCCCACGAGGATTGGAAGTGCTTCTCTCCCCTCACCAAGGACACCAGCACGTTTGCTAGAAGCATTGTGGTGCCAGTTCATAATTTGTTCAGAGGACAAGATCCACTGCCAGAACAACTTCAAACAACACAACATCAGTGATATGTGTTGCCATGACTTCATGCCAACACAAAATACTTAGGATAGGGGTGTTAGGCATTTTGAAGCTGTGTGATGACAGCTTATAGGAATATGTGTGGTTGATTTCCAGCTGTTCTGGAATTAGAAGGCAGTGTCCCCCCCCCCCCCCCCCGTTTTTTGTCATGGTTCCATGTGCTGTAGACCAGGGAAGACCATGCTTTAATATTACCAGCATTGTTCTGTCATATTAATGTTAAAATGATAGCACAGTACAGTGTTTAAAATATTCTGTTTTGATATTATTGTTAATTCAACAGTGTTTTAATATTAAAATTTGTTTAAATATGTTTTGATATGATGGACTTCTTGACGTTGCTAAACCTAAATTATTTATTTATTTAAAAGTACGCTCAGACTTATTTTAACAACATAAGAACATAAGAAGAGCCATGCTGGATCAGGCCAAAGGCCCATCTAGTCCAGCTTCCTGTATCTCACAGTGCTCCCACCAAATGCCTATGGGAGCGCACGAGACTAGATATCTGTCTCCTGCCACCACTCCCCTGCATCTGGCTCTTGAAGTCCCTGGTTTTAAGCCTGGAGATTATACATCTCCATCATGGTTTGTAACCTGTGATGGACTTTTCCTCCAGGAATCTGTCCAATCCCCTTTTGAAGGCATCCAGGCTAGATGCCATGACCACATCTTCTGGCAGGGAATTCCACAGACTTACAACGCGCTGGGTAAAAAATACTTTCTTTTGTCTGTTCTCACTCTCCCAACCCACAGTTTGAGTGGATGTCCCCTAGTTCCTTCTAAGTAACAGCAGCAACGACCCGTCAAGTCCATTCTGATTTATGGTGAATTGGTGACCCTGTCCAGAGTTTTCTAGGTAGCAAAGATTCAGAAGAACCTTCTTCCGAGAGTGCCTTGGGACTGTGCAGCTTACCCAAGGCTATATAGGCTGGTTGTAGTTGAAGGAGGCTCTGCAGCCAGATACCTAAACTTCTGAGCTATCCAGCCACCTTACAATTATACCAAATTTTCTTGTGAGCTTCTCTGGGCCTCGGTCTGGGGAGTAACACAACGTATAATGCAAGAAAGTGAAACAACAATAAAAATAAACGAATAGTGTAAATTGCAGAGGATACACATTGCATTTTAAAAGCTCCAGTTTAAACTTTTGCCAGCACTTGTTCAAAGATGCAAGTAACAAAGAATGAAAGAGATCAAGGTTGCGTTCAGGTTTGAAGATGTCCAAGGCACAGCTTCTCTTTTAATTTCTCAGAACAGCTCTGCTACATTGGAGGGCATTTCATGGAATGTACATAAAAGGGAAACCAGGGCATGTTACAGCATTGTTTGTGGCAAAGATGATGATGAGACCCAGTATGGTGTAGTACATAGAATTTAACACTAGTACTTAACAGACTTGAGTTCAAATCCCTGCTAGATCATTGAAAGCCTTATTAGGAAGAACATACTGCAACTCAAAAGCAACTTTGAGGCAGATAACAAGAACAAAGATGATGGAACCATAGCAGTGGCTCAAGCAAAGCACAAGTGTTCTGCTTATATACCGCCCCACACCACTTCAAATATTCTCTGGGTGGTTTACAATTTTAATTACAATATGCAGGCCTCACATTGCCCCACCAGCAAGCTGGCTACTCATTTTACCGACCTCAGAAGAATGGAAGGCTGAGTGAACCTTGAGCCTGCTACCTGGGATTGAACCCCTGTCGTGAGCACAGTTTTACCTGCAGTACAGGCATTTAACCACTGTGCCACGGGGCTCCTTCATGGCAGACCTGAGCCCACCCTTAGTGAAAATGACCTTTCTAAGCTACATGATAAGAACATCAACATAAGGGCTTCAGCAGATCTTACTGCCTGAAAAGCCTAGTATGAATACTTTGGCCTAGTGCAGTGGTGGGCCATTTTGGTGGTTTTGGGGCACAGTGTATTGGTACTCCAGGAGTCTCAAGGAATTATGTGGACTGCCAAACAAACAAACAAATGGAAGTCACCTGTTTTGGGGGGTAATGAGGATTTTAATTAATAAATGCTATGGCAGGACTCTACAAATTATCCAGAGGCAACAAGACACCATTTAGGTTGGGGAATTTGGATTATTTTTTGAGGGGGGCAGTCTGGGAAGCTGGGGACCACACACAGACCACGTTTTGGCTGTACCTTGTCCACTCGGGTCTCTCCAATGCTTAAATTGAATTGCTAGTGGAAATTTTGAACAGAGTCATTCAGTATTAATTAGCAAAGGATAAGCTGTACTTGAAAAGTTCCTATGATCCCTGTTCCACAATTCCACAATGGTGGGTTGCCCAGGAGGTTAAAATAACATTCCAAAGGGATAAACCAAACCTACTTTCCCATAGCTTGACTGACTGCTCCTCCTTATGCCCTCAATTCAAAGAGAGAACCATTGCTTTCTGTTATCTTTCTGACATCCTTTCAGGGATTGAAAACTGGCGACATTTATGCATGTACCGCTTACACACACACACACACACACACACACACACACACACACACACACACA
>JAHTLZ010000330.1:17863618-17899875 GCA_023846285.1 Phrynocephalus versicolor | reverse complement strand
ACACACACACACACACACACACACACACACACACACACACACACACACACACACACACACACACACACACACACACACACATTCTTTCTCTTAAGGAAGCATACCTATTCCCACTAGCCCCATGGTTCCCAACCTGTGGGTCGGGACCCCTTTGGGGGTAGAACAACCATTTCACAGGGGTCGCCATGAGCCAGTGAAGAAAAAGGCACAAACGGCTTGGGTCTGGAGGGGGGGAGGAAGGGGGGGAAGAGTGAGTTACAGCTTGATAGGTTGGAGGGGGATGTCAGTCAATGGCACCGGATGCTGTGATTGGCTGAGGGTGCCTGTAGAGGGGAGGTCTCTATGGCACCTGCGGCAGTGACCTGCGAAAGGGGGCTTGTGGCCTCTTCCAAGCAGGGCAATGGGTCACCACAACATGAGGAACTGTATTAAAGGGTTGCGGCACTAGGAAGGTTGACAACCACTGCACTAGCCCTTCCTCACTTGCTTTGTCTTTCTGACAATTTGGCAGAGCTCATCGACATGTTGATGTTGGAATGCAACTGCACTGGGATTAGAATTGTGTTCTTTGAATGTTTGGGATTAAGATAGCAACATGTTTTTTTCATCTGTATTTTGAATGCTTTCCAATGTGTCAGTTCAATATCCTGTGTTTTTTTTGCAGTGGCAACTACAATGGAATCGAGTCCTTCAGGTGAAGTTTGTATTAGACCTGGGTTGAGTAGTCCTGTCGTTACCTCTCTTGTCTTGGAAATAACAATCATGATTAATACAAATGAAAAAGAAAAGACATTGACCTTTTTAAAGCAAACACTGACTGGCTCAGGTTCTTTTTTTGCCTCATACGGCAGTTCTCTTTGTTTTCCACAGCACCTCCTAAATCAAGAGTGGTGAGCCTAGAACGCTTCAGTTTTTTCTGGATTACACCTCTCACCATTAGTTGCAAGGTTACAAACCGTGATGGAGATGTGTAATCTCCAGGCATAAAACCAGGGTACTTCAAGGGCCACATGCAGGAGAGTGCTATCAGGAGTCAGATATCTAGTGTGCTCCCAGACACATTTTGTGGGGCCACTGTGAGATACAGGAAGCTGGACTAGATGGACCTTTGGCCTGATCCAGCATGGCTCTTCTTATGTTCTTATGTTAATTGTTCACGCTGGTTACATCTGAAGAGGTTTGGAGTCAAACAGAATGGAGAAAGCCATAGATTCCTCCTCTGGTCCAACATCATATTCAGAGTTATCGAGCCATTTGTCAGATATTAATCTGCGCATACTTACAAGAAGGGAACTCAGCAGGCTTTGGCCCAGTGCAGAAGTGACATTATTTATTTATTTATTTATTTATTTATTTATTTATTTATTTAGCTTGTATGCTGCCCACTACCCAAAGGTCTCTGGGCGGCTCACAATTTAGACAATTAAAACATCAAATTGCAATAAAATTAAAACAATAAAACATTTAAATACAATAAATACAATATATTAAAACACTGCACTAAAATCACCATCAGGACCCACAATAATCAGTTAAAAAGACTTGAAGAGAAATGTTTTTACCTGGCGCCGGAATGACATCAATGTTGGCGCCAGGCGGATCTCGCTTGGGAAGGCATTCCATAATCTGGGGGCAACTGCTGAAAAGGCTCTGTTCCTACAAGCCATCCCTTTCACCTCCTTGAGGGATGGCTCTTCCAGGAGGGCCCTCTGGCTAGATCTTAATTGCCGGGTAGGTTCATATGGAAGGAGACGGTCCTTCAGATATCTAGGTCCTAAGCCGTTTAGGGCTTTATATGTCAAAACAAGCACGGCTCGGGCAGCAACTGTTAACCAATGAAGGTTATACAGAATCGGTGTGATGTGTTCCCTGGCAGCCCCACCACTCACCAGCCGTGCAGCGTGATTCAGTACCAGTTGCAATCGCTGGACTGTCTTCAAAGGCAGCCCCACGTAAAGTGCATTGCAGTAATCAATACGGGATGTTACGAGTGCATGCGTAACTGTCATGAGGCTCCGTTCATCCAGGTAGGGGCGCAGCTGATATATTTTCCGCAGCTGGAGAAAGGCACCCCTGGCCACCGAGTCCACCTGGGCATTAGTTTTAGAGGGGCACTTACATATCACTAATTGGAGAGTGAGGGACAAAAGAGGACTCTGGTTTGCATAAGAATGCAGGGGCCCACTTTTCATGCATAGATGCAAAATTAGAATGTTTTTAAAAAATCATTTCCACAGTGTGTCTCACTTGAATGGGTCAAGAAGTGACTTCCCTTGAATGTAGAAGAAAATGGACAGGTCACCTGTGTTCCTCTTAACCCTGTGTTAAATTTTGATGGGGCAGCTGGTCCTTTAAAAAAGTTCTGGTTCTTTAGAAAAGTATTGGACATTTCATCAAAAGGAAAGTTCAAAAGCAGGACTGTCCCCTTCAAACAGAGGACCACCTTCCCTATAAGGAGACATCTGGTCACCTTACATTACCTGCCTAAAAAGAGCATGCAGTCAGGGAAGCATACTCATTGCCTCCCATCCCAATGAGGTATGGTGGACGCTAACCATGATTTTTTTAAAAACTTTTTTTGCCATGATTCAGCAAAAGATTGTCAGTGGATCTGCAAACCATACTAGGCCCACAATCAAAGATGCTAAGAATGGCTCATTTAAGTAGTTAACACTTTTACAATGTTACCACCCCATTCCTACTCACTGGAGGAACAGTGGATGAACTTAGTGGGCAGTTCTACCTCTTGCTGCTTTGGGGATTTTTTTTCCCACTGCCATAATTCAGCCTGGGGGTCCCTGCAGCATTCTGGGACAGAAATTGAATCTGTACATCACATCCCTGATTAATTTCCTGCTTTTAGTGCTTCCTTTTGTACACTTTTTTCGAACTGAAAATAGCCGACTGATCTAAATTTTGCTTCTTACACCACCTAGATTCTTAGGTGCCTGGATAATCACAGGAATAAATATTATTACATTTGGCTCGGTGCATTTGGCACAGTTATTTCTATAAGACAAAACTGCTGCCATACATTCATCTCACCACAGAGTAATGGGTGTTGTCCTAACACTCTACCCTGTATTTCTAAATGTAGAAGAAATGCAAGTCTGGAACACTTCCATAAATGTACTCTAACTTTATTGCCGAGCAGTAAGAAGCACCATTTTGTTTTTTAAAGCAGAAATACGTTGGGTAGAACTTTCCCATTCCACACACAAGAGACAAGCTATTATATCTTTGGATAGATCCGTTATACCAGTGGTACAGTTTAGTAGCAATCACCTCCGTTTTATGCAAAAGTGAATTCTTGACAGTTCACTTTATCAGGCATAAGCAGTTTTCTTCCAATTAGTGCTGAAAAGAAGGCAGAAAACGTAATGCACCTGGCACACATGCAGGGAGCACAGGTCACTGCATACAGTTAGATACATCAAAACCTAAACTGCCAAGATGTTATGCAAATCTGATTGTAGGATAAGTAGAAGATCTTGGGGGTATTGCAGGGTTACAGACTGAAAATAGGAGGGAATTGTTATGATTTTCAGTAGTAACCTGCTGGTTGCTTATGCTGTTTGTTACCTATAAAAGTATTTTATTTTTCCTTTCTGCCACTGAAATCACTGCCTGCTTAATTTGTGCAAAAAGTAAGGGCCCACAAAATTACTCCTTATTGTGCCAAGAGTCCCTACTTTGGGAATAGCATCAGACCCAGCTGCTCTGATCAAACAGGTAGGTGGAGCAGGGAGTGGGTGTTTCATGTTTTATTCTTTAAAACAACCAGAGGATTGTTGGTTCACTAAAGAGGAAGTATGTAAAAATCAAATCAAATCAAATCAATCAATCAATCAATCAATCAACGATCATGTCTGTTTCCCTTCACCTTGTTCATTTGTATTACTTATTTATTATTTATTTTTATATTAGTATACCACAAACTGATTTTCCTCAAATGGGAACTCTGGATGGTTTACAACAACAACTTATGAAACAACCCCAAAACATAATAATATTAATAATAAAATGGAGAATGAAAAAGAAAAGAAAAAGAAAAAAGAAAAACCCAATAATACAAAAGCAACAACAGCAACAAGACAACAAATCACCCGGCAAGAGGCAAAAAACAACAACCCCCATAACAAACAACAAATGCAGGGGGGACAAAACACGACTAGCAATTACCAAAGGCATCCTTGAACAGCCAGGTCTTTACGGCCTTTTTAAAGGATGCCAGGGATTGAGTGTGGCATTTTGTTCCATCGCTTGGCATTTTGTTCTATGCTTCCTGGCCAGCCACCGAGAAGGCCTGGTTGGGTGTTGCAACCTTACAGGGTGGGTCAGGCCAGCTCTGACCTTTGGGAGATACACTCTACCAGATATTCAGGAGGCAGGCCATGGAGGGTTTTGTAAACCAAAACCAACACCTTATTCGGGAGGCAATGGGCAGCCAGTGCAGGTGAGCCAGAATTTTTGTTCTACATGTGACAAGAATGAAGAGAGACAATGGGCAAAAGGATCCATTGCACTGAGATGCCATTAGAGCTGAAATTGCTTTAGTGTTGGAGACATGTGATTCAGGCACACTCTCCTATTTGAGATATCAGCATGCAAAGAAATCTGGTGTTTCAACATGAATCACAAAACAAAGCAAGAAAGTTTTATGAACTCTGGTAGGTTAGCGCTCTGCTAATAATATACTAGTGGGTTTCCTTTTCTAGTGGCATGTACCTACATCTCTTTTCCCCTCTGGCTGTTCTCTGTCCCAGTTCTTTATTATTTTATAGGAAATCCTCTGTTCCACAAAGAATTCAAGAGTACCACATGATTAGCCATGATACAATAATAAGAACCACTACTAAAATCATTAAAATAAATCACAGAAAGTTATAATGTCAGCGTGAATAGAAATGTTTATGTTTGACCTCCACACTAAAGTAATTTAAGTGTCAAAAGAGTATTTAAGAAGGCATTTCATTACTTTGCTGCTTCTGCAGAGACCCTTTCTTCTGTCTGTGAATGATATGTCTTTGAAAAAATAGGCATCCGAATGAGGACATTTTCAACAGAAGACATTATAAAAAAAGTCAGAAACTGTAGAAGAGACACTCCTTCAGGTGTTCTCCCATCCTTGAAAGAAAACCATGAGTGTCAGAAGGTTGTGATTTTTAAAAATTACATTCAAGCATCACTAAAAGTTTCTGTAGTGGAAAAATAAGCACACGAAACATGCTTTAATTTATGGAGGACTCTCATTCAAAGGTATGACTTCCAAAAACTGCACAAAACTATGTATACTAAGGACAGTGCATTACAAAATGTGGGATATTAAAACAACCACAACCAAGTATTGCAGCCTGATACAACATTCAGATGGGAAAGGAATTATGGTAGATTTCTGAGAAATAGAAAGAAAAAAAAACACCAGCCAATTGTCACACCTGTTGTGTTGTTTTCACTAAGTACCCTAAGATGACTCTGGAAGTATTTTCCCTGAGTATTCTTGGAAGGAAATGAGCAAAAAAGTATTATGTCTACTCTTTCCCCATAACGACAGAGCTCGTTTCTTGTTCTCCACCTATGCTTTTGTACAGTCTCAAGTACCTCTTCTCCGGAGTTGCCTTTTAGTCAGTACATTTCAATCACACCTCTCTTTACAAGGTGTGATGAAGGACCAGGTTGGCAGTGCTTCAGAAGGCCAAGGCAAGGCCCTGTAATAATAATGTGACTTCAAGTTGATTCTTCCTTAACAACAACTCTTTCCAGGTAAGGAGTTCTCAGAAGTGGTCTACTTTTCCTCTTTTCTGGGGAAATTCTAGGACTGTTGAGCTTACAGAAACCACACAGACTGGCTTTTTTTCACAGCAGGTACAGTGGGGAATCAAACTCCAAATCTCAGCCTCCACAGAGAGAGACTTAAACCACTGAGCTATCCTGCCAGTCCAAAACTCCATGTGTGTGTGTGTGTTGTGTCGTTACAGTCGTGACCGACTCTACCTGACTCCATGTCCATGGAGTTTTCTTGGCAGGATAGCCATGTACAAAATAAGGAAAAACAATACAGAAGGCAGAAGGAACTAAGATTGGGCTAACACTTATTTGTGGTGGTGCTCCTCTGTAAGTTCATGTCAAAAGGTATGTTAGGGAGGAGCAGGATCTGTAGACTATGAACATTCCCAGCCTATTCTGAGAACCACAATCCAGGTTTTCAGAAAACTGCAGAAAAGCATTTTTAGGTGGACAGAGATCTAGTAGGTCCAGAAATAAAGTGCCTCCATGAAACATTCATTATGGTGTTGAGAGCAAACCAAAGAGAAGACTGTATCTTCATAAACACAGAGAAATATATCAAAGCACACACCATAGCAATAAATGTTCCTGGCTATTTTCATCTGGTCCTATTAAAATCTAGTATAGTCCTTCCTGATATAAAATAGGACCCCTGTATCTATGGGATCAATATATGTGGTTTCACTTATCCATGCTCTAAAAATACAGGTACCAAAAGGAAAAAATAGGAAAAAATATTTTTATAATGTATTCACAAACACTGGCCACTAGAGGCAGCAAGAGACAATGCTACGTGCCCTTTTTATTGAAGACCTGCAAATTTCTTTGTACAGTATTTCGAATTTAAAAAACATTGAGAAATAAAAAAAAGTCTGGAGAAAAAGTTTGCAAATACCTTGGACTGACAGAAAGACAAACAAGTGAGTCCTTGATCAAATCAACCCTGATTTGTATTCTCGAAGGCTTTCACGGCCGGGACCTGATAACTGTTGTGAGTTTTTCAGGCTGTTTGGCCATGTTCTGGAAGTTTTCCTTCCTGATATTTCGCCAGACTCTATGGCCGACATCTTCACAGAACAGAGCTCAGCAAACTAGGAGTTCTCACTTACTCTATACCCCAGAGCACAGAGAGAACTCCAAGTTCCATGAGCTCCTTGCCCTCTGAAAATGCTGGCCGCAGGATCTGGCAAAACGTCAGGAAGGAAAACTTCCAGAACACAGCCAAACGGCCCTAAAAACACACAACAGCTATCAACCCTGAATTGTCTGTGGAGGCAAAAGTGTTGAAACTGAGGCTAGATTTACTTTGGGCACATCATGGGAAGATAGGATTCTCCGGAAAAGATAACAGTGCTGGGAAAGGTGAAAGGCAACAAGAAAAGAAGACTAAATACAAGATGAACTGACTTCCTAAAGGAAGCCACAGGGTTGGCTTTACAAGAGCAGGTCTCTAAAAGGACAGGACATTTTGGAGATAGCTTATTCATACAGACACTAAATGTCAGAGGTGGCTCAATGGTATATAACAAGACAAAATCAAAAGGAAGGAAGTCAGGAATCTATCATCTGCTGAACCAGACCATTTGGTCCATCTAAACACAACCAATCTCGCCTGATTTTGGAAGCTAAGCAGGGTCAGCCCTGGTTAGTACTTGGATGGGAGACTACCAGGGAATACCAGGTGCTGTAGGCACCTGGAGTAGGGACTGGCAAGCCGCTCCACTATTCCTGCCAAGAAAACTCCATGGACATGGGGTCATGAAGAGTCGGTCAGGACTGTAACGACACAACACACACATAACATACACAGTGCAGTGTTATCAGCTACAACTAATAACAGCTTCTCACTATTTTAGGTACTGTATGGTTCTTTTCTTTTTTATTTTCTTTTTTAAAGCATCCCATCCAACTACTAATCAGACCCAGCCCTTCTTAATTTCTCAAAATCAGATGACACTGATGGGTTCAGAGTGTGCAGTTTAATTGCAGGATTCGTGAAGGTCCCCCTGCTCATGAGAATGGGATTTCCACCATCCCCAGAGAGTGAGGGCAAGATTCCTCACCCACAGTTCCCCTGTGGCCTGGGATGTTAGCCACACAGAGACAGGTTTAGTAGCCATGGCTCAACTGGGATTTAAGGAGGGATGTGATGAAGGGAAGGAGAACTGTTAGGCTGCTGCCATAGACTAGGATGTGTGTGAGGCCTAGGAGGTACTACCACTGCTGGAAAGGTTCACACCTGGATGGGAGACCATACAGTATGTGTTTGTGAGCCCAGAGATGGGGCACTGGGTTGGTTGCTGGTTCTGCCTGAGGAAGCTGCCTGGGGCTGTTGGGACCAGGCTTAGAGACAGGAGGCTGGGAGGCTTGAGAACCAGCATCAGACATGCTGCCCACAGAGGAAGTAGTAGGGGCAAGAAGCCCCATCAGAGAGACCCCCTGGCCAGCATATCCATGGTTGCACAGAAGGGCAACATCCTTCTTCCCCTCACTACATGCCTTGCCCTCCGGGTCTGGATAGAGTGGGGCTGCACCTCTCAAGAAGACAATCATACCTGTGGGGTGATGGCTACTAGTGGAGACTGGAGAGATGTAGTGGAAGGTGCCTTCACCACCTGCCACCAAGGACAGCTGACTGCCAGCAAGCCTTACTCTAGTTGAGGCCATCCTGTGCTTGGCTCCTCTGTTCACTGTCCTCAAACTGGTAGAGGAGCTGGTGATCCTCTCCTCCCACTGAAGGGGCGCTATAGGGGCCCAGTTGTCTCCCCCACCTAGGACTGTGGGAAAGATGTTAACTCCCTGGTGTCCTAAAGTTTCATGTTTTATAGTTTGGCCTGGTTGGCCCTTTAAAAGTTCTGTGACTGTAATGAAGAATCTGTTCCAGCAGCTACTCATTGTGTCATGATGAAGAGGCC
The DNA here is from genome assembly GCA_023846285.1 of Phrynocephalus versicolor. NCBI lineage: Eukaryota > Metazoa > Chordata > Lepidosauria > Squamata > Agamidae > Phrynocephalus > Phrynocephalus versicolor. Next base: position 17,891,173 of record JAHTLZ010000330.1, on the reverse strand, counting down.
CAAGGGGTCTGCCACAGTATTCATTATCCTAAACCCAAGTTTCAGCTTGATAGCTTAGTGGTTTAAGCATCTGGCTATGAATTCAGAGGTTGGGAGTTCAATTCCCTATTCCTCCTTGACAGGGGCTGAACTTGATGGCTCAGCTCTGCAGCTCCAAGATTATTATTAGAAGATGTCTATTTCTTTAAAACTTGGGCCCTCTATGTTCAGCCATGTTAGCACTGATGTAGGTTGTCACTTCTGTTTTTTTTCCTTCAGAGCAGCATCTAATAGTTAACACATACATCATCATCTGTATGCTGTACCTTTTGAATTTGCTTGATACAAATGGGAAATATTTTCATTATAGTTTGCTTTTGCCGAATGAATCTAGATTCCAGTCCAAGCAGTGTTAATAACTGGGCAAATTACTCAGAATCCAGTGTACTGGACGTATTGCAGTTTGATACTCCCAATTTTTACATAACTGGTCCAGAATGATTCTCTATTTCTGAGGCCATCCCAAGATACTGGTGGATCGAAGCTAAAATAGCAGGGAAAGGATATGATTTCTGTGAGATCCCAATGAATTGCCTTGCATTCTAGAAAATGGAGGGATTTGATATGTTTTGCAAGCTTCTTAGAGGCCCAGTGGATCCATGGTTTCTGCATTTAATGGAAATTATTCTAGCATTAAAATGGGACAAGCAGGGATAGTTTTTGTGACCATGCATACTAAATGCTTATTCAATGACTTATAAATTTTTTTTTAATATGTACAATATCTCCCCAGCAAGAGTTCAATGGGCAGGAAACAAACCCATAACAAAACGCTGTGGACTGGCTGTTGCTGAATAATCTGTACAGCACACACCATGGAGTACACATTAGATGAACTTTTGGTCCCAGGGGTATTTGCTTCACAAATGGAGCAGACACACTTGGCAAGCTGTTCATTCTCAAATGAAATGAATTTTCAAGTAGAAAATTCTTATTACACTTGTAAATAGTAAGGAGTAGAGATGGGCACGAAATGAACTTTTTTTCATTTCCATTATTCATTATTCGTTCCATTACGTAATGAAACGACTAACAAAAATTGTGATGAAAATGGAACGAAACGAACAGAACCATGAAAATTGGGTTCATTACGTTTTGTTTTTGTTAATGGCGACGCGCAATGAAATGAGCTGTTTTAAATGTTAAAAAACGCCCTGGACATCCATAAAAATGCAGCGATAATTATTTATACTGTCTGATAATACCTACCGGGGGGTGGGATCCTTAAAATGTGCATTTATGTCTTTTTTCAGATCGCCGTATTTTTTTCCTTTAAGGGGAGTTAGGGGACATCGACCCAAAATGGCTCCCAGATGCCTAATATAGATTTCTTGGGTATTAAAACGCCCTGGACATCTGTAAAACTGCAGTGATAATGTGATAATTATTTGAAATTATTATCTACCAGGGGGTTGGGGGTCCTTAAAATGTTTGTTTTTGTCTTCTCCCATCGTGATGTATTTTTCTTTTCCCTTTAAGGATGACAAAATGGATGTTGCCAGTCACAAAATGCAGGCAAGCCATGTGATGGGATCATGTTGAACCAATACCATGCCAAGATTGCAGACTGGGCAGGTCTGGCAGCCACAGAGGGCATAAAAAGCTCTGGCAGCCCCTGTCCTCCTTGCAGTCTCCGGTGGTAGTTAGGGTGGGATTGCTGTCTCTGCGACTCTAGCTTCAGTCCTCCAGCCTCCCTGTGTGCGTGCATGCGTACCTCTCAGTGAGTACCCTCCCCTGCCCCACAGTGCAGTCACTCTGCGGCTGCCTTGCACCCTGGGCAACACCCACCGCTGCCTTTGCAGTCTCCCTGCGTACCTAGTCTATACTGTGTCTCTGCAAGCATCAATTTTCTTTAGTGTTTTCCCTCTGGTCTGGGGCGTTGGTGGATGCCCGCGCACAGAAATGCTTTAAAAATCTCACAAAAAGCGGGTAGAAATGAAAAACGATAAAACGAAAAACAAAAATGAAATTTTCCAACAATTCGTGCAAAATGGAAATGAACCAAAATGGACCTCTCAACTAAAAACGAAAAACCAAAACACCATTTTTTTGATTCGTTCCCATCTCTAGTAAGGAGACCAACAGATTTCCCTTAAAATCCTTCAGCAAAGAATTAATGGCTACCTGGCTAACTATGACATCTGTGCCATAGGAAAAGAAAACTACTGTATGTTTTATATATATTTTATATATTTTTAAAATTCTTTCAAACTTCCTTCTTTCCTATCAAGGTGTTGGGCTCCATACCAAGTTTTGCACCTGATGTAGTTGTTGAATCATAATTTAAAGGGGAAAGGGATGTGAATTCCTGACAGGTTGGGCAATTTGGGATTACTTATATGCACTTTGACCCATGAATCATGCGAAGGGGCAGCGCATCACATGGATGCTGGGAACTGGCATCTGGCCCCAACTACCAGATGTGCATGTGCTGGAGTGGGTGGTCTCTGTAGGATCACATGAATAAACGTTCCCTAAGCAGAGGTAGTCTTTTGTGTGGATGCCAAGGTAGGCAGGAGCAGAATGCCTTATTCTCAATATACATCCAGAAGTGCAAAATCCCTAATATCGGTAATGGGACTAATAACTCCACAATGCCCACTTCACACGGTCAGCTTGGAAAAGCTTTTTAATTTCTTTCTTTTTTTTCATATTGTGACCAGGTTTCCTGGAAGATTCAAGGAACTGTGCATTAAGGTACAACTAAAAAGAATGTGAGTTATTCAACAAGTTATACAGTGGTGCCTCTACTTACAAACGGCTCTGCATATGAGCAATTCGACTTAAGAGCGGGAAACCATTGGCGTTTTAACTGCTGCCTTACAAATTTTAGATGTGGTCTGCTCTACTTAGAATTTTTTTATTATTTTTTTTGATTTTTTAATTAATTTATTTATTTGATTCTTTTTTTTCAGATACAGCTGCTCTGCTTATGAGTTGTTCAACTTATGAGCATGCATTCGGAACAGATTAAGCTTGTAAGTAGAGGTACCACTGTATAATATTAAAACACAACTGAACTGAAAAAGAATTGAAAAGACATTTCTAATTGAAATAATGGTTAGAACCCTATTGGGATTTTGCTCTGGAATAAGTGAAATAAGTGTAAATTGCTGCAATAAAGTGCAGCTGATCAGTAAGGTGCTGATTTTATCCTTGATCATATGCTCAGTTGTGTAACCAGCATGTGCCGAGGATTGCAACCAGTGCCTTAAGCTTTAGTTTTATTTATTTATTTATTTACAGAATTTTGGTGACTCCAGAAAAATCTCAATAGAACTGTGGACAATAATGGGGGCAATAAAGACCTTACATGAAAATAATGGCAATAGAATAATAGAACACATGCATTGAGATAAAGAGTATAACAGTTAGTTCTTTCTTCAATATGGCTCATAGCAAACAACAATAGCAACCACCTCTCTTCTTTGTCTAATATGTGTACATCCTCATCTTTAAAAGAGTGCTCTTTGTCCTTCAAATGAAGGCGTACTGCTGATTCTGGTCCTGAGCTGTTACCCCTCCTATGTTGGGCTATCCTTCTGTTTAATGGCTGTTTAGTTTCTCCAGTGTATTCAAAGAAGAGAGGTGGTTTGAGAGAGGAGTAAGGGAAGTCATTCATGTGAGCATTGAAACCCCCTCCCTCAACAGAGGTGGTGGCCTCAGGCATAGTCTATCTGCTACTTATCAGGCTGTGCTTTCCAAAGTACCCAGACAAATCAAAAAGCCTTCACCACCAAGGCCATAACTAACGACCCATTCTTGATAGGTTTCAGCACCTTAGGCCATTGTTCACCTTAAGGCTATGGATACTATTGTCTCCCTAATGAGCCTATTCAGACCATTGTTCATCTTATGAGCCTAATTCAGACCAGGGTGACAAGAGGTCATAGTTGACTATAAGATAGAGGGCTTGCACTAGCTGTATTTAGACTGATGAAGCTGTCTGGATGAACAGCAAAATGTTTCTATCTCTCAAAAAGAAGTCCAGTAGCCATGACTCAACTTCCAGATAAACTCACCTGGATGACTGAGAATCTTCACAGGCATGTCTCTTTAAAGGATGTTGAAAGGAAGCTTAGCTCTCACACTGCTCTCATGATACAGTGGTCCCCGCCATATCATGGTTCATATACCATGGTCCCGATATTGTGGAACCATAGGATATGAAAGGCAAGTCCCCCTGGGGTAAGCTGCTTGAGCTTGTTTGGAAAACTTCTGGTTTTCCGGAAGTGACTTCCAGTTCACCTGAAACCACTTCTGGGGCCTCCAGCAAGCCTGGGAAGCCTCTTGGAGGCCCCAGAAGTGGCTTCTGATGATCCAGAAGTCACTTCCGGTTTGCTGGAAACCACTTTTGGGGCCCCAGCAGCCCTGGGAAGCCCGTTGGAGGCCCACTCGGGCCAGCATCAGGCCTCAGGTAAGTGTAGGAGCCCCCAGACAGGCCCCCCAGTCCCAACCCAACCCAGCATCCGCATAGCACGGATTTTCCATTATCATGGGTCCGGTGGGGTCCCTAACCCTCACAATAGGTGAAGGGCTACTGTACCCAGGCTGGAGACTTCAACCAGTCATAGCTCGCTCAGTGGTTTAGGTATGTGTTTGTGGAGCCAGTGGTTGAAGGTTCGATTCCCCACCATGTCTCCTTGACAGGACCTGGACTCAGTGATCCATAGGTTCCCTTCCAGTTCTGCAGTTCAAAGATTAGGATGGTTATGATTTAGCTTGAACTCCCCAAAATCCAGAACAGTTAGATTTTTGCAGAACATGTGAAGAACGAGAGCTAAATCCACCAGTGCAAGAGCTAACTTCAGATTCCTTCTCCAGACCAAGCTTACTGTGGGATATTTTGTGCTCTTTTGTATTGTTATATGGTATGTATAAAAATGTTGAAAAGTATCCTATTAAATTAAAGCAGGCAGGCCTGGCTTTTTATTTTATTTTTTTACCTTGGCTGCCTTGTGGGAAGGTAAAATGAAATGACATACAAAGCCTAATCATACCTGTAACACAGCTGCTGTAGAGAATAAGATCCGATTAGCCACACTAGGTCTATTGATCATTAACAATGTGTTGCGAGGCACAATATGACACAACAATGAATACAGGTAGCCCAATTGCTCCAGGCTTATTTCGGCAGGAACCGTAATAGGAATATGTTCCAACAGCAATTGTCATGCGGCAGCACAGCTGGAGGCAGGAAAGAAAAGCTATGGGTCCCCCCCCCCTCCTTTTAAAAAAATGCCAAGAAATGCATGCTGCTCTGAGCTATAATGGAGTAATTTTGCTAGGGGCAGGGTGGAGTTCTGCTGATTTTTATGTAGTTATTTCAGATTCATAGCACATTATCGACTGTGAATGTAATGTAGCTGAATTGAACTTGACGGCTTATCCTACCTTGACTTCTTGGTTCTGGTTTTGTCTTGAAGAAAGAAACCATGATCTGAATGCCAGTGACATGTTTTTTAAAATTAGTAATAAATAATAGTCTTACTGAGAATATTCTCAAGCATTCAAAAGGAAGATCATGTTCCTTTTTTCTTTTCTTTTCTTTACTTTTCCTTCCCTTTCCCCCTTCCCTTTTTATATATATTTATATTTTTTAATTTTTTTGCAAGGAGGTGAGGAACGTTGTTAGACTTTTACGGCACTCTCTGCCCATGGAGATTGGGAGCTGAATGACACAGCGAACACCCAGAAAACATACAGAACAATCTCACAGTTCTGCATTCTTCCCCTCTATGCATTTCTGTTTAAATTATAATGTTGATTATGATATTTGTGTGCCTACCATATATAAATTTCATGTGAAAATCAATGTGTCATAAAATCATAGAATCATAGGGATCATAGAATCATAGGGAGTTGGAAGAGACCTCAAGGGCCACCCAGTCCAACCCCCTGCCATGCAGGAACTCCATCACAATATTTCCAACAGATGGCCATCCAGCCTCTGCTTAAAAACCTCCAAAGAAGGAGACTCCACCACCCTTTTTGGCAGCATATTCCACTGCCGAACAGCTCTAACTGCCATGAAGTTCTTCCTAATGTTCAAATAGAATCTCTTTTCCTGTAGTTTGAAACCATTGCCCTGAGTCCTAGTCTCTGAAGCCATGGAAAACAAACCTGTTCCCTCTTCAACATGACATCCTTTCATATATTTAAACATAGCTATCATATCCCCCCTCAGCCCTCTTTTTGAACATTCCCAGCTCCCTAAGCCATTCCTCATAAGACATTTCCTCCAGACCTTCAACCATCCTGGTTGCCCTCCTCTGCACCCGCTCAAGGTTGTCAACATCCTTTTTAAACTGAGTCGCACAGAACTGGACACAGTAGTCCAGGTGGGGTCTGACCAGAGCAGAATAGAGTGGTAGTATCACTTTCCTTGATCTAGACACGATGGTTCTGTTGATACAACCAATAATCACATTGGCTTTCCTGGCCGCCACATCACACTGCTGACTCATGTTCATTTTGTGGTCCACCAAGACTCCCAGATCCCTTTCACAGGTACTATTTCCCAGCCAAGTATCTCCCCCCTATATCTGTGCAATTCATTCTTTTTACCTAGATGTAGCACTCTACATTTCCCTCTGTTGAAATCCATTCTGTTTGATTTGGCCTAGCACTCTAATCTGTCAAGGTCCTTTTGGATTTTCATCCTATCCTCTGGGGTATTAGCAAACCATCCCGATTTGGAGGGTCATTGTAGACAGTGTTTTCAACCCCAAGTTTAAAGACCTGAGTTCAAATCATTGCTTGGCTATGGAACCACTCCTTTTACATCTTACTTACTTGGAAACCTTGTTAAAGTCATCATAAATGGGAAATGACTTAATGGTGTACAATAAAAAGTTTGATGCAATTCTGTGCCCTCTTTTCTTCCTTGTTTGGGCAGTATATAATTTAAGGAGTATCTGGTCCTCTGTGGCATCTCTACTGGTCAATATAAAGAAGTATAACACAAAGTTCTCAGTTGATGGTACATTGTCCCAGCAAGGCGTCATGTAATTTGTCAAGACTATACTCAACATTGTTGAAAGGAATGAGGCCAGCTTGGTTTGTATTTCCATCTTTGATGGCAATGTTCAATGGTGCAAGAGGTGTGGAACACCTCTGGTGGTTTATCTTAAGAATGCATTCATGGGAGACCACTTGTAACTCCTTAAAGCTGTGCTTCTTACAGATTTATTCAATGGTCCCAGTGAATAGCACAAACTACAGTAGCTGAAGGCAAGCCAATCTTATCCCTACACATTTATCTCCCTCCCAATGGCCACAAATAGGGGTGGCAAAATGCTAATAATAATTCAACTCAGCCAACACAAATTGGTATTGTGCAGAAAAGAGATAGCTTGCAGTTGCAGACTCTAAAGCTCTGAATTCAAATCCCAAATCTCCTGGTGATTTCTTGTAGGATTCATGTTCTTACTTATGCATTTGACCATTTTTAGTATGGTATTCGTCTGATCCTTTATAGTATCTGTATAATCCCTGTTGTTAGCTTTAAATCAGGCATGTCCAAAGTCAGCCCCAGGGGCCAAATGCAGCCTGTTTTCAAATTTCAAGTGGTCCGCAGCCTCTTCTCCCCACCGGCTCAGCCTGTCATGCATCTCCGCCAGCTGGCCCCTCCCCATACCGGATGGAGACGTTAGCTTGCAGATTTATGGTTTGCCTGCCCTCCCTGCCTCCGTTCATCCTCCCAGTCACCTGCCCATCCTACCTGCCCCCGGCTCCATTGCTGCAGCATCCTCCCCAACTCCTTGCATGTCCTAGAGCAGTGTTTCTCATCCTGTGGGTCCCCAGATGGTCCTGGACTGCAACTCCCAGAAGTCTTCATCACTAGCTGAGCAGGCCAGGATTTCTGGGAGTTGCAGTCCAGGAACATCTGGGGACCCACAGGTTGAGAACCCCTATCCTAGAGGCTTGTACAAAATCCAGCCTGGGAGCCAAATGCAGCTGGATGGTCAGCCCCCACACATTTTCACTTCACCAAATCTGGCCCTTCTTGAAAAAAGTTTGGACACTGTTGCTTTAAATACTCTCTTTTAATGATGTAAGCTGCCTTGCATTCTTCTTAAGGAGAAAGGCAGGATAAAAATGTTTTAAATAAAAAATACATGCATAAAATAACTTAAACAGGGGATAAAGATATGTATTTATTACATTCTAACTAGATCAAAGTCATATCTACTATGTATGTTTTAATTTAAAATGCAAACAATATTTCATTTTCTACATTGCTATTTGATTTTAAGAAAGAACAAGACTGAGACAGCATTTCTTTGTAATGCTGATTGAAGAAAATGTTTATTGATCTGAAGGAAAGGGTCAGTGTTATTAAATTATGCAAAGTGGGATCTGAGCTACAGATAGGATATTAAGTGTGTTTCTTTGACACTACCTTTAATTCCGGTTTGTTTCCTAACATTTTCCTTGAGTGTTGATGTTACATTTTAGGTGTTGAGGAGAACAGGCTGCATTTGGTATAATGCACACATCAGAAGAATCCTCATTTGTTCCAGTTTTAGATTTTTAAAAACCTGACACAGCATGTTTCTCAAACAGTGGTTAATTTTGGGTCATAGTGATAAGAAGGTGACACTAATCCAAGCTTGAACATGGAACACAAATTTAAACATTGCCCTTGTTCACCAGTCACAATGGATATACAACTAAAGTGTCACTCTCTCCCGGGGATTGAAAGCATTGCTTCTTTGGACTACAGTTTCCATAACCAGGTGATGGAATGCTCTCCCTCAGGAGATCAGGTTGACCCCTCCCCTTTATTTTTCTGCCAACAGCTGAAAAGCCACTTTTTCAGGAAGGCTTTTAAACAACCAGCATCCCTCAACGCCAGCTTTTTATTTAAGAGAGTTTTTAACGTTTTACACATTTTTAATCATTCAAAGGTATTTTAATAAGTTTTGAATTGTTTTTAACATATAGCATGCTGTGTTTTTAATTCTGTTCTTTTTAATCTAGTGAACCTCCTTGAGTCCCATTACTGGGCGAAAAGTGGCCCATAAATAAAACAAGCAAGCACATTTAAATAACTTGGAGAAATCTGAGAATTGTAGTCCAAAAATGCCATTTTTCCTTCACAGGTTATGTTAGTATACTTATATCTTCTTTGGGAATTTCATTGAATTAAACAAAAAACAAAAACAAATGAATGACCTAGTTTATAAGCTACTGGTAGTGGGTTGGATAGCTTAGTGGACTAGAACATCACTTGGAAATTCAGTTATCCACAGCACCACTAGCTAGAAGAACCAGGCTTTGTCATCATAGACAAGTTTGCTTGGTCCCTGCCACTATATTCCAAGAAAACCCAACTGCAACTCAGAATTGACATGACAGCATATAATCATCAGCATTACTATGAAATACTGATAAATGTACTGTAGTTCCCATAATTTGGAAGCTGGTCAAGACACTGGTTGTGTTGACTGTGCGGGGCTGTGGGAACTGCAAACCTTTTTGCAAGTTCTGCTCCCATTTGTTTTATGTCTAAATACCCTTAAAAGCCTGTAAATCAGAAGTGGGCAACTGGCGATCAGTCTAATTTCAAGAAGCAAAAAGTTTAGCGTTGCTGCAAGAGCAAGTTGCTGTTCTCAAGTAACCCAGGAAGAGAGGTGGACATGAAACAGAAAACACATGGGTCGGGTTTGTCTGTTTCGGGCCCACCCTTGGTTTGGTTCAGGTTCGGGCTTGTACGATTTTTTTAAAATAAAATTCGTATGAACCCGAACCGATCTGAACTGATTCGGGACCTTACTGGGTGGTGGCGGCAGCGGTGGCTGATCCTGGCGGCAGGGGCTTTTTGAGGTGCTGGCTTAGGGCCAGCACCTCATTGTTATTTTTTCAAGCACCGGCCGCACGGCCTCTGGGGCCAGGTCGGTGCTTTTTTATTTTTTATTTTTATTTTTATTTTTATTTTTAAATGCTGACCACGTGGCCCACCTACCAACTGTAGTGTGGCCAGTTGCCTTTTTTTTCTGGATGCCCCCTTGCTGCAGCCAGGAGGACCGGACCAGAAAAGTCCAGCACAGATAGGAGACACCAGCGACCAAAACAAACCAAAACGAAATAGAAATTTCTGTTTCATTTCATTTTGTTTCTCTTAGAGGGGGCAGTTTGTTATTCATTTCATTGCATAACAGAACAAATAAAGAATAATGAAACAAATCAAAACTTCATTTCGTGCCCATCTCTACTCAGGAAGGAAGAGAGAAAGAGAGACGTAGAGAAATTTTGGTTTAGGCACATAGACCTCAAAATGGTCCTTGAGGAATAAGCAGTCTTGACCAAGGCTCTCAGCACATAATTATTCCTGTGAAATCTCTGCACTATACTGGTGATTAAGCAGGTTTATACTTATGTAAGTTCCACAGAGTTGCATGCAGTACTCCCAAGTTACTATCGCACAGCATGTCAGTTACAGTAGAATTCTATACAGTGGACCCTCGTATAGCAAAGGGTTTGTATAACAAAAAATCTGTACAACATAAAAAAATCCGGAGATAGGGGAAATTTGCTTAACAGAATTGCCTATGGGGTGAATCCTTACAACATAAAAATGGCCGCGATTAGGGATTACGCTGTTTTCAATGCATTCCTATGGGAAATTTGTATAAAGGAAAATTTGCTTAACATAATTTCATTTGGAACAAATTAATTCCTTTATACAAGGTACCACTGTATATGTTTACTCAGAAGTACCAATGATTTGTAGGCCATTGTGGCATCATGCCTTGCCAAACACAGTAGGTGCTGAGTAAATCAATGATAGAATTTCACTTTTGTTATCTTTCTCCAGGCTGGGTCCAAAAACAAATTAGAATTCTAACAGTGCTTCAGTTATGAGAAGAGCCATGGTTTTACTCAAAGAGTAGAGGGAGTGTTGGTCAGAGTGTAGAGCTTTGTGGATTTCATTCAAGTTTCTCTCCCCCGCTCTCACCTCATCCTCCATACTTTGACCAATGATGTTTTATACAGGATCTCTCCACGCTGAAGCACTCACTGATAACGACTGCATTTTGGCTATAAAATGTAAGTTAAGGAGAACGATGCTGCATTAAAATTTAATAGAAACGATCACAGGTTGGCAAAATTAAGCTTCGCTTCACCTGTTTGTGCTTGGAAACCCAGGAGAATAAAACGTACTATTAGTCCCACAGTGAGGAACAAGAGGCAATTGTGGGCTGTCATCCAGAGTAGAACAGGAACCTTCCTGCAAAGCAAGCCATTTAATGGGTTATTGGTGTGTAGCCATCCATAAAGGCGTAATGTAACAGCACCACCAAATATGGCACCTAACCATTACTCAGAAAGAGGTATTGATCATGAGGCTTTCAAGAAAAAGAAAGGAAGGGGAAGAAAAGAAAAGAACCTTTTGTTTTGTGACTATAATCGGGAAGAATGGCAAAGAGATCCCATGTCCAAAAAGGAATTAGAACAAAGGAGAACTGCAGGGAAAAACATCCAGAAAATATCCAACATTTGTTTGGAGAAGCGTTCCCTGATGTGAAATGAGCTGACTGGATAGCTCAGTAGTTTCAATTATCCAGCTGTTGAGCAAGACATTGGGAGTTAGTTTCCTTGCTGTGTTTCCTTCAAGTACAGCCAGCCTGGGTGGCCTTGGGCAAGCTGCACAGTCCCAAGGCACCCCAGAAGAAGAGAAGGGTAAACAACTTCTGAGTATTGTCTATCTTGGAGAACCTTGAAAAGGAGTGCCATAAGCCAGAATGGACTTTACAGGTTGTTGTTATTTAAAACGAACACATTCCTTTTAAACTCTTATTCATAGCTCTTAACAATGATCTGATTTGTTAAATAAAAATCTTCTTCTCTGTGTTTCACAGGAACCAAGAAACAAGTTAAGACCTGCAGAGCTGTTGCCAAATTTCTGTTTTACATCCAACTCAGGGCTTAAAAGGTTATTTTTCTGGCCTACAACTCCCAGAAATCCAGGTACCATGGGGCATTGCCTCCTCCTTTGATGAAGGTCCTTTTGCTATGCATTCATGCAATCCCTGTGAGTCCAAGGGCCATTTTAAAAAGATTTACTAGTAGCCCAAGGGTGATAATACTAGGGCAAAAAGGTTCAAGGAGGAGAAGCACAACTAAAGTCTTTTTATATGTTTTTTTAAAAAAATAAAAATATTTTATACTCTATTGTAAGCACTTGTTTAATGCAGTGATTGTGTACTGCAATGGATGCTACAATGGTTTTTTTTTTTTTTTTTTTTTTGCAAACTGTAAACCTGGCTTTTAAAAAGAGAGAGATTTTGAAACTGAACATTCACTTGCATTTTCTAATGGCAGAAGAATCAAAATATTTTAAAAAATGGAGATATGGCACATTTCAGGGGAGATGGGTGGAATAAAAAGCATGAATAGTTATCCTCCCAGGGTGCTTAGAGAGGCCAAAGGGATTTTTTTGAACAAACTTTGTTTTCAAATAATATTAAATAGTGTGTATGTGGTGTATTTGGAGTCATGAGGCTGCTTGCACACCCCTTCCTGTCTTAAGGGGTCATATCAGGTGTAGAAACCATTCAGTATTATTGTTAAGTATATCAAAACAGCCCTACTGTCAGGCAGAGTGCAGTAACTGCCTCAGGCAGGATATACTATGAAGAAGAATGGTACCATCTGAATACTTTTCTTTGCCCTAGCTGTTTTCTGTTTGTGCTCTGGGTGTGTTTGCATCTTTAAACTACTCTGTTGCCCTCAGAGGCAGGTACAGTGTTACCTTGTATAAAGGAATTAATTTGTTCCAAATGAAATTCTGTTAAACAAATTTTCCTTCGTACAAATTTCCCATAGGAATGCACTGAAAACCGAGTAATCCTAATCACGACCATTTTTATGTTGTACGGATTTGCCCCAGAGGCGATTCTCTAAAGCATATTTCCCCTACCTCCAGAATTTTTTATGCTGTGAAGATTTTATGTTATACAAACCCTTTGTTATATGAGGGTCCACTGTATTTGTGTGAAGATTGAAGACTCTGTAGAGTTTCCATTTTAACCTTTGTCTTCCACAAGGTTTTGGGCTGGCCCTAGTTGAAGGTTACACTCTGTTAAGGGACTACAGGCCAGCAGTGGTCAAAGTCAACACATCAAGTAGAATCAGAGGCCGATAGATGGGTTACCATCTCTCTCTTCCTCTCTCACCCTCTGGCCTTCTCTGTTTTCTCTTCCTTTCTCTCCCCCTCTCTTCCTAAACCTGCTCTTTCTTCCTGCATTTCTGACATCCCGTTTGCTCCTACCCAGGAGGCTTTCTGGGAGGGACGGATAGTGCTTTTCAGAAACCTGGACTGATCTTGTGCCAAAAGCTTTTAAATTCAGTTGAAGGCCGCAGAGTGCTTACTCCTGGTCTTAGCACTTAGTCACTGACACTTTCATAAAATCAAAAGAAGAATTTCCCAACATAAGAATACATGTAGGTACTTTACACTGAGTGAGAAGCAGTAGTCACTGTTGATTATGGACAGCACTCGAGTTTTATGAGCAGACTTTTATCATCTTCATTTCCATTAGTGGCAAGTTTCTTTGAAACAGTGTGACTTAGTTCCCTTAACGTGAGAGTACTCTGAAAGTGCTTTGTTCCTTTCCATCCATTAAATAAATTCATTTTAGTTCTGCTGTATGAGATTGTCACCCAACAGGCCACTGACTGAAGATACTAGAAGTACAGATATGATTCCATTCAAAATAAACCCTGAGGGAGAGGTGGGGACTCTCCATAGGAATAAAGGTGTTTGCTGTATTCCTTATGTTTTACAGCTGTGTTGGCTATATTCTCAAATGGTTCAAGGAGAAACTACAGCAAATGTCTTATGTCTTCAGGCAAACTGAAATGTTGATGAAACAGTTTCAGGATCCCCTAGAACAGTGTTGGCAAACCTATGGTGCCAAAGGACACTCAAAGCCCTTTCTGTGGGCACCCGACATCGCCCCTTCACAGCCACCTGTATTCAGGTTAAATTGCTATATTGGCACTTTGCAAAAAATTAGTGGGTTTTGAATTGCAGTTTGGGCACTCGGTCTCTAAAAGGTTTGCCATCACTTCCCCTAGAAGAATCCTGATGTAAGCCCTGTATTAAACCCAAGAATGGATCTTTCCAGATGTAATGAAGAGGAGAAATCAGAGGTTAGAAAAATGTTTGCAAAACTAATTTACTCAACTGTCTTATTTTTCCCCCTGTTTTAGGAAGAAGTAATCACCGATTTTCCTTCATTATTAATGTATTGCTACTGTATTACTTTTAATTTTTTAAAAAACATCTCTGAAAATACAGACAAAAACCCATTAAAAAATTCCACTAATTACACCCTCAAAATAATATATAAAGTGAACAGGTAAATGATATTGTAGTAAGAATTACATGATGGTTCTATTCACGCTTGATAGTTATAACAAGAAGGCTGATGTTGAACTATTAGCATTAAGCTGGGGTATGTCTAGATGGTGAGAAAACACTCTCTGGTTTTATTGACTTTTACCCTGGATCTTAAGCCCTAGAGATGTTGATAATGCCCCTGACCCTGATCCCTCTCATCCTTTATTTTTGCTCTTGATCATTACATTTACCTGTCTGGGATCATTTTACTCATGCTACTCATGCTTCTGAATTGGGTGGATTGACAGTAGCCTGCTCCAGAACTAGATGTGCTAGTGTTCAGTAAAATTCATGGTGATGACTGGCAATACACCATGACAGGGTCCAAAGCTAGGAAAATAAGTCTTCACTTGCAGAAGAAAACAGCTGCAAAAACAACAGCGTGTTGCCTGCGATTTGGCAAGATATTTCCTGGCTGTTTTAATGACAGTTCTCAAATTCATGATAATGATTTTTGCTCAAATTGCATGATTACACAAAATTACAATATCTGCTGCCTTGTTGTTTGGATTTTTAAAACTCAGAAGCATTGGATGGGTTCTTTGCATCTTTTTGATCAATCAGGCAGACATGCTTTTGAGAGAGCACTGATGAACAGCCATTAGACAACCAATGTCAGTAGCATTATACATGTATCTCCTCCATTTGTTTCTCTATGAAATATTTTTTCTATGCATTCTAAACAAAGCTTCCTGTTCCTTTAGAGCATTATAATAGTCATTCAGCTTTAGGGGGAATATTATATCAAATAAATCTATTTTCTTCTATACATGGAAGTATAGAGGTTAAATTCAATACAAGTTTCTTTTTTTATTTTAAGTAAACCTTTAATAGGAATTGAATTTATTATATCATTTGCATCCTTCAATTAATTTACTTTTGAAAGAGCAAATAGCTCTAAAAGGCAGCCATCTCCCACCTCAATATGATTTTGACATGTACAGAATGTTTTCCATTAGATCTGCAAAAGAATAATTAAAACAGCAAACTTCTTTTAAGGTTCACTTTCCAGACTTAATTTAATGACGTTTTAAATCACTCCCTGCCATCTTTGCTTGAGCACAACCAGGTTTATAGGTGACCTGCAGTGGAGGTTGTAGCTGCAGTTTCTTGAGTATGGTGATGGTGAACCTGTTCCAGACTCAGCATGAACTCTCCAAGGTGCTGATACAAGTGGTGGTGGTGGTGGTGGTGGTGGTGGTGGTGGTGACTTATATACTACCCTATAGTGCTAGAACACTGTCTGGACAGTTTACAACATAATTATGTAAATAACGCTTTTGGGCTTCAATTTCATTTGGGGATGAAGTTTGGGCCAAACTTAGAGTGGATTTGCTGCCAAATCAACCCCCACCCTATGAAATTGGAGTCAGCAGCCTTCAATGAGTCAACACTTCATTTGTTTGTTTGTTTGTTCGTTCGTTCGTTCAATTTCATTTTTCTATTGCCCATCTGGCTGAAGGGCTCATAAGGGCAGAAATGCTGGGAACATTTTCATTGACAGGAGCTATGATCTTGCGGCTTCTCAGTCTTTGTGCATATGTGGATTTTAGCAGCAACAGTATATTGTATATTTTAACATTCCCCCTGCCCCACCCCACCCCACACACCACTGTTCTTTTAGCATAAGGTCTCAGGTGCATTTTATCTCCATTTTTTCCTAGAGTGGGCAGTAAGAGAAAAGCCAAAGTAGGAATTTCAATATCTGTACTGCCAGAAATGAATGGAACTTATCTGAACCTGCAACCTCCCATTCTGAAAGTTCTTGAAACAAGGACATCTGGACTCCACATCTGGCATATCTGTTTCTATCCCTCAAGCTTCCAGTTAGTCTGTGCAACTCCCTGCCACAGGATGTGGTGATGGCATCTGGCCTGGATGCCATCAAAAGGGGATTGGACAGATTCCTGGAGGAAAAGTCCATCACAGGTGACAAACCATGATGGAGATGTGTAATCTCTAGGCTTAAAACCAGGGTATTTCAAGGGCCAGATGCAGGGGAGTGGTATCAGGAGACAGATATCTAGTCTCATGTGCTCCCAGACACATTTGGTGGGGCCACTGTGAAATATAGGAAGCTGGACTAGATGGGCCTTTGGCCTGATCCAGCATGGCTCTTCTTATATTCTTATGTTCTTATGGTCTTATGCTTCATAATGCCTGGCCTGATAAAGATTTGTGCAGAGTCAAAAACTAGTTAATGTTTGCATTTTTAGTGGTCTAATAAAAGGTATATCTTCTGCCCTTGTCTTGGACTGTATCCAACTATCACATGGCTTTTCAAGTGGGTTTTGTTAGCTATATGAGGGTAAAACAGATCACAATGAAATGGTTCTGTGATGTGGCATGTAGACCAGAGTTCCCATCCAGTGCCTTTTCTCTATATATGTTTCACTTTTAAAAAGAGAACACCCTCACTCTAATGAATATCCTATGTTTCCAACAAGTACTGTATTTGCCATGGTTCCATAAATGTCTGTGGGTTATAAGTACCATTCCTGGCTGCATTATTGTTATGGTATACATATTTATGGCAGAATAAAAAGTACTCATTGAGAACCTCAGCGCATGAAATTGACTTCATAGAGGTGGGGTGGTTTAGCCATTGAACTATACAGATGGATTGGGGGGGGGGAGATAAATGTTTTTAAATTACAAGATATCAGATAGTGAATCCTAGTCAGCAAATTACAAAGTGGTTCGCATCACCTGATGGTGCTACAAAGAAACTTTGCCCATACTTTTGTTGCATGTCAGAAGGCTACCAGTTCCTAAAAGTAGAATGTGTGATTTTTTTAGCCCCTTATTTGAGCACTTGTTTTATGTTTGGGTTCTTTTTGACTGAAGAAGACTCCCAGAAAATGCTGATTATGGACATTCCATTGACTTGAATTCTTTTCAGGTAAGAAATACCCTTTGACTTGCTCAGATTTCCAGGATAGCTGTGTTAATCTGTGGGATAACAAAGGACAAAGAGCTTGTGGCACTTTGAAGACTTGACAGGCTTTGGCATGACATTTGATGGATTAAAGTTTAGGCCAAGAAAATAAGCTAGCCTTAAGGTGTCACAAAGTGCTTTGTTGTCTTTGTTTAGTGTCTGGTGCCTTCACTTTGGCGGCTGGATTTTAAGCTTTCCTAATCAAATCTTGCACCTTCTCTAATATGTTCTGTGAATCAACATCAACATTGTAAAATTATTGCCACTGATTATTTTGGCGATATAGTGCTGGGGACTATCTCTTGTTTATCAGTGATCAGCATTCTGTGAAGGCAGCGAGTTCAGCCATACTTCATTTAATGTCAACACTGACATTTTCTTATATGGAAGCCCATGTCCAAGTCATTCTCCAAAATGATTGTGTGCTATTGATCCCTCTGGGGACTTATTTTCATAGGGTTTGGGGAAGGGTTTATCAATGGAAAGACATTAGACTTCAAGTATTCTCAAAATCCAAGTATGCGATAAAGCCTCAATAAGAAATGGACATGTAGAAATGTATGCAAATTCTGTATAGACTCTGCAATGACAGTTTTTAAACTAAAATAACACCTGCTATAAATGCTTCTGCAGAAAACATTTTGTCCACATTTAAGTCATTTTGGGCTCAAGCTGATAAATTCAAGCAAAAGCTAGATTACTCAGCTCTGTGAGCAGAACTGATTGATAAGCTTCTGCAGTAATAGAAGAGTGATGTACACAGAAAGCAAGTATGAAATCCTTAGCCTGACTTTTTCATTTAAAAACAATGAACCCAGTCTTTTGTTCATGTAAATCAGCAACAACCTATCCCACTTTAACTAGCTACAATGAATATTTCCACCAACCATACAAGTGCCTCTCTGAAAGCATAAAATGTTGTTGTGATGAATGATCATTAAGAAACCTGTAAAGGAGAGCAATTGTACCTTTGACTCGTACAGATGGTTTTGGACACTCAAGTTTATTTTATTTTTCTTCAGCTGAGACCACTAGTTTGTTCTTCATTTCCAGTGATGAAATTGCTTTTTATTACATAATTACAAGGCCAGTCTTGCATAATTTTAGCTTAAATTGTGCATGACTTAGAGATTTAATTTATATATCAAAACAAACACAGAAACGAATCCTGTGATGTATATGTGCCATTAAGAACTTATTCAACCCAGGGCTGCTGTTTGGTAATGCTTGTAGAAATTTATTAGTTAAAATGCTATATACGGTGCTACTCTGCAGTCAGTTATGTATGCATTACAACGTTTGCCGCTGCCGGGATGGAAGAATCCAGGCCAAGATACAGAAAGGGATTATCTGTTTTTTTGGAGTGATAATACTAAAAGTTAATGGATTTATGCTGTGATCTGATCTATAGCTCAAATTTTGGAACACTTGGAGGATTGTCCAGTGGAAATTAACTCCTAGCATGGCATATCACATGACATGCTGTAAAGAATTACAAAGAACTCCAACCCTGATGCATGTTCACACCCGATTTTTTTGGTCCCACAGTAGTGTTACCACAAAGTCCCAGGGTTTGGGGGCCAGGCTAGACTGGTTATTTTATGAATGGATGGATAGCATTAAGAGAGATCCCTTCCAGTAAAACATTGCTTTCTGATATGAGCGAACACAATCCTTTCTTGTCATCTGATCAAAGAATACTTACATTTAGGAGTATGAAGCCTGAATCTTTCCTCACTTCAAAGGCTGGTTCTAGAAGAGGTTGTAAAAGGAACAGATAACCAGCAGTCTCCACCTTTTATGGTGCTCTGTCAAGGCCCATCCCACTGAACCAGAGTAGTAGTTGCTCTTCCTGACCTCCACCAGAGATTTCTCTAATGGCTCTTATGTTTTTAACTGGTGTTGCCGGCTATTAATCTCAACTCCTCGAAAGTGCATGTTGCAGCCCAACCACTTGTGCCAACTTGCATCTCCAATTGCAATACAAAAAGGTTGGGGTAGGCACAGGGCCAAGACCAATCCACCGCACAGACTGCTGCATGCAGAAGCTGCCAGTTGCAGCCTCCAGTATGTCTATGTTGGGTTCCTGCATGAAAGTCTGAAGAGATATCGCTGCTGATCAGCACTAACAATATTAGGCTAGATGGACCAGAAGTATGTCTCAATTCAAGATGACTTTTTGTAATACCCCTGTGTTGCTAAGATCTTCTGCAGCAGTGGTTCCCAACCTTGGTGACCCCAGTGTCCTCAGACTGCAACTCTTAGAAACCTTCACCGTTAGTGCCACCAGGGTCTCTGGAAGTTGCAGTCCAAGAACACCTGAGTTATCCAAGGTTGGGAACCACTGCTCCATGGCCCCCATACAGTAAGGATAGAGTCAGTGGGTGGGTAAAAATTCAAGCAATTAAAATCTTTTTCGATGACCATAGCTAAGCTCGTAACACTCCTTCCATGACTAATCAGTGTGCAGACTGTTAATATTTGTGCTTATGTGTAGAATCTGGAAAATCACAGGATTCTATCTTATTGGATATTTCCTCCCATGTCTCCTTAAGGACCCATCTGTTCTTCCAGTAGAAAAAGGAGATGTTTTAATTATATCTGTGTAAATACTCATTGAACATCTGGGAGACAGTCATGGCTTTGGACCAGTGCAATTCTGAGCTGATTATTATGTGCATCATAATAAAACCTTTGCCTCATTGAATATTTTGGATGAAGTCCCACTCAACATGGCCAATGCATGTAGAAGCTGGAGTAGAAAATGTCCAGCCCACTAGTCTACCAGGGATTTCTATACATGCAACTAATATTGTACAAGCAGGTACAATAATTCCCGAGATGTTATTATATGACAAATAGACAACCAACAGACACTTCACCAAACAACACACCTGCTTCTGGAGTATTAGCTGGAGTTTGGAAAGGATAATAGTAATGCAGGAAGGGCACATTTCCCCTACCCTTGATATTGATTGATTGATTGATTGATTGATTGATTGATTGATTGATTGATTGATTGATTGTCTTATCCATACCTGATTATCCATGCCATGGGCTTGTAAAGAGTAGTAAAAGGAAGGAATGCATTCAATCCTGTTGGCTTCTAGAGACCAAAGGAGTTTCTAATAGCATTTATTCACTGGAATTGGGATTTTCTTTCTTCTTATTATTAATTTCTTCTACATCTTGACTGTAGTTTCCAGAATATTCATGCTGGCTGAAATCTTCTGGGAACTGTAGTTGAGAATAATAATTTCCCCTCTTCTCTTTTGTCTGCTTGTATAATTCATACAGCTTTTAAATAAGTTATCTATATATTTGGGGAGAATAAGCAGATAATGGCAGTCCACTCAAAAATAAATTAAAGGAAGTGAATTGCTGTCTATTTCATTTTGCCAGGCAGGTGCAGGGCTTCTATAATTCTTTCTTTATTCAAAGGGCTGATTGAAAATCTATATGCAGTATCTCTCATTCTAGTGGACCTATTTGGCTAATGAGGTATTCTAAACCCATAAGCCACATTTTGGTTTTGTGTTTTGACCATGGTACATGAAATAGCCTACTTAGGTCCATTAATTCTAGGCATGGCTTTACAGACTAATCAATAACAGAATATTCTTTCTGGATGAGAATCTTTAAAGAAAATGAGACAATGTTGCTTAATGGTAGCACAAGATAGTAGACATCTATTTTAAATGATTTTTTTGATGAAGAGATCAATTTTATAGGCTGTAGTCTGATAATAGTTAATGTGTTGTTGTTGATTTTGGCCCAGTAATGAGGTGTTCTTATTTGGAAACTTAGACGTATAATGAAAATACCTATTAATTACATCCTGATGGACATTATATAGAAAATCAAAGCAGTAAACTGCAAGCTATTAATCAGTGCTGATCTTAATAGGCAGACATCAGTTATGGCTCTTAAGCATGTGATCTGAAAGCTAAAAGGAGTTGGGATATTTCTTTCTGTCCTCTGATGTAATGCTGTGTTAAATGGTTTCAATCACAGCGGCAAAAAGATCCATAATGTAGCGGACTTAAAACCATACTCTGCATTTTTCAGTCACAGAGAGGACTTCACTCTCAATCCACCCCACCACCCCATACCTAAGAGATTAATGTTCCTTCCTTTTCAATAATAATTTTGAATAAGATACAAATCCTAAAGTCAAATGTTTTCAGTATGAACTTTTCTGGATCATAATCAACTTATTTGGACCAATCAAGGTTCTCTAAGACTTTTCAAGATCACACTGACTCTGGGCTTGTGTATCAAGATGCATAGGGAAGGGGAGGAACATTTAAATTTTGGCTCTCAATGTTAAAAACTATAGCAGTCTCTTGTTTAAAAAAACAACACAAGACACGGTATGATATTCGTTGGAATTATGTCATTCATCTTTATAAATGTGGAGAGAAACCATAACTCAAGTATGGCACGGATAGCAGTGAAATATTCTAATCACTGCCTTGCCCATGACTTGAAGATGGATGTCATAAAATATGAGAAATTGTGAAGATTTACTTAGCTTTACTGTCTTAGAACTTTTACATGGAAGAGAGTTGCAGTGAAATCAAACAGCATACATACAGTATAGTGCAATTGTAAAGCATATATTTCAAAAGTGAATCCTCTTGGCCAGAGACCTCTTAGAATTTTATTTCAGAGTGAGTAAAATAAAAAAAGCTCCTGGTGGCAAATTATACCTAATGAATAAGGTGCCAATAAGGGATCTAGCTTTTTGCCAGTCATACAACCAGGCGTGTGACCATGCAACTAATACCTTATTCGTTATCTGCAATCATTATCTGTTACCATAATTTATGCTATTTTATTCCAGATTAAAATCATGATGTGATTTTGGACATGGTGTTCAAAAGATTTACTGCTAGCTAAGATTTTGGAATTGATGAAAATTTCATCTGTATATATGTGTACAAAAAAGAAAGAAAGAAAGAAAGAAGACCAAATTCATGAATTTTCTCATACAAAGAAAAGAAAGAATTTGAAATTGTTCAGTATCTATCTATCCAGACAGAAAGCTCTGAGTGCTTAAGTCCTAAAAGTTTGAATCAAATATCTGTATTCAGTCATTTGTAGTGCTAGTTAGAATCACCTTTTTAAAAAAAGGCAAATTCCTCATATTTAACAGTTGTGCAGTAGGCATATATAATTCATCATGCTAGGAATTAATGTGCCTACTGAATTCAGGAAGTGCAGAAGGGTGAGAATTTTTTTAGTACATTTGGTAAGATCTTTGTACATTTTAGTAAGATTTTGCAAATTTCTCACAAATAGGGCAGAAAGAACTAGAGGGTTTTCTGTTGATGTTTGTTTAATTCCCTCTTCAAGGAAGAAAAAAACATCATCAAGGAAGATTCATCAATCCCAAATTAAAACTTTACATAGTATTGTAGCCTTAGAGGCAATACTAGAAGGAGTTTGCATGGGCATACAGCAGTAATGGTCTCTTCACAGAAAGGCCTCCTGCCCAGGCAAGTTCTGAGAATTTGGAACAGTGTTTTGCTACCATGGGATTGTTGCATGTGTTGCAGCCTGGAGGCAACAGGACTAATTTATCGGCATGCATTTTTTTCATAAAATGGTACCCCAAGGGTTCCACAATATGCACAATGAACAGTAGTGTAAAATGAACAATAACAAATAGCCACAAGCGTTGATCAGTACAGGTTTTAATAAAAAAAAGTTTCCCAGAGCTTGAAATGTTTCCCTGTCCATCAATAAGTAGCAAAATGCCAATATTGTCATTGTGATTACTTCCTATGCAGAGTACATTGGACAGCAAAATGCGAAGGACTGGAGAGCCAGGCTTAGGCCATCAAGCAGGGTGAAGCAGCTGTTTCAAGTAGCTAACTTTGAGTCGCTGAAAAGGTCAGCAATTCCATAGTCATAAAGTATATTTTTATATGCTTAAGATTCGAGAGGAAGAGGAAATGGATGACAGTCTGGTTTTCTCTCTGATGTTCTAACGCTAAATGAACTCGTGCACAATATTGAAAGGAAGGAGCCATTTACTGCTTTGTCTGCTGTAGCAAAATATCTTCGACCACACACTTGCCATCTGCTTACCATGGAACTGATAACAGGACAAAGACTTAACAGAGGAATAACTATCCACTACAAGCAAAGCCAAATTGATCTCTGTTCTATAAAGACAACACAGATTTCCTCTCAGTTAACCTTGGTTGGCAGCCATACCTTTCACTTTTAGAGCTTAACAATATTACATCTTTAGAAGCTGAGAATGGGGACAGGGCTCAGGGAACCCTGCGGAGGTGGCCGGCATTGCCAGATTGGGGCGGACCGCGGGTAGAGCAGCTCAGGAGGCCGGGGGTAGGGGGACCGGACCCCAGTCAGCAGGGGGTAGGCCTTGGCAAACCCGGGGTTACACAGGGCTGAAGTGGGGTGGCAGGGGGTGAGCGGCGTGGCACAAGCCCCCCCCCAATTAACTGCTGGGATAAAATCCCCCCAATTAACCAGCTTGGATAACAGCCATCCTTCCATTGGGCAGATACAGAACGATAGCGCAGGGGTTTGAGGGTGGAGCAGCTGGTCCAGCGGGAAATGCTTGGGGCTCTAGCAGAGGCTAGCCACAACTATGGCACCTCCAAAGAGGCAAGCCAAATCCAAGGGTAAGCGCCCGGCTAAGCCGGCGCAGCCAGCCCGGGTATCTCCAGTAGAGTCCAAGTCTGACTATGACAATCTCACCCAGCTTGAACAGCTAAAAGCGAGAGTTGATGCTTTCGAGAAGGGTAGGAGCAACGGTGATGTGGCAGAGGTGGGGACGAGCCAGGACCGGCTGGCAGCCAGGAATGCCAAGGTGCGCAAGAAGACTAGGGTGAGGGAGCTGGTGGATGAACTGTCTTCTCATCTGGCAGCACTGGAAGACAAAAGGGAACAAGGGAACCAAACCGGCGGAGCAGGGACGGCAGCGGGTGCAACCCAGGCCCAAGAGCCGCTGGTGGACAAAGCTCAGACCCAGGATAGACAGGACACCCAGGAGGCAGGAGCTGTGGGGGTGAACAACATGCCGGGTGAGTTACCCAGGCTGCAACTGCCCAACGCGGGGCTGGGGGCATGGCCCTGGGACAATGTGCCATGGGGCCCAGGAGGGCCCGGGTTTGCGGGTGTGGGCGGGCCGGGCCAACAGCACCCAGCGGCAGCGGGACCGTGGGTACCCATGTGGGGCAGGCACCAAACTCTTTCTCGGGGATGGGGTACCAGCAGTAGGGCCCAGGGTGGGCTAACAATCTTCACACAGGCACGTACCATCCAGCGGCACAAGCAGGCCAGGCCCAACAAGTGCCCCAGCCTGCCTATCCACTTTTTAAGCCTGCTGTTGAGAGGGTTCGTTGCTAAATGTATCAAAGGCAATGGTAGCAAATAGTGCCAGGCCAGCTAAAAAGTCAAGGTTTATATCTTCTCAGATTTAAAAGGCTTGCCCGTGGGACCATTTGTAGATCAGGGACCAAGTGTCATGCTCAGAAAGCTGACCTTTAGACATATGTCAGGATTTCAATTAAATGTGATCCTCGGTATATGGCCACTGTTTTTCTGGAACAGTATCTGCATGGCATGCTTCATGTTTAAATAATCCATCCAGGGGCAAGAGTAGCATAATTTATCAACCAGTTGGCATGCTGCTGGAAGGTGGAAACACTGATTGATTCTCTGTGAAGAATGTGCCTGGTTGGCTCCCTCACCCATGTGGCCACACAGGAGCTGCTGACAGAAAAAGAAGTCTTAGGTGGTTACAGTGACATTAAGAGGCCTCCTCATATCTTCAAGAAACTTACTCCAAGGGAAACCAGGCTAGTCCTTTCATAGTAATTCTGGTGCTATCACACTATGACATTAAAAACCTTGTAATTTTTAAAATTAAATCTATTTTTTTAAATAATTTGGGGGTGGGTGGGTTGATTGGTTTCTGAGGAAAGATCCTGTTAACCAGATGACTCTTTATTTTAAGTTCTTTCTTTCTTTCTTTCTTTCTTTCTTTCTTTCTTTCTTTCTTTCTTTCTTTCTTTCTTTCTTTCTTTCTTTCTTTCTTTCTTTCTTTCTTTTTGATGCTATTAAACCCAATATGCTTTTTATGAACCATTTCATTGTGCTTGAACTAATTTTTGTGAATTTGTGGCGCAGTTTTTAACACCGAGTCCCTGTTCCAATGAGCATGTTCAATGTAGACATTGGTTCTTGTGGAAAGGTCCTAACTTAGCGCAAGGCTGCAAATGGCCCCGGCTCAAAAACTGCTGCTGTGATTTCAGAAGCACCCCATTCCCAGACATTTCAGGACCCATTCCTAAGGTGTGTGGGGAGGAGTTCCATCCTGGGGGGGATATATGAGAAGGAAGCACAGCCATATTTTCAAACACCTTTTCCATTGATCTAGATAGCCTAGATCAAATCAGTTTTCCTCTTCCAGTGTTTCATGTCCCAAGATGTGTGTCCTTAGCTGGAGAGCTGGAGGAGTACAGCACTTTCCTGAGCCTTCAGCAGCTTGAGTGGCTGGATCCCTTGAGACATGGCAACCCTTGATTTGTGAGGCTTGGGTGGTCTGTTGTGAGTTGACCATCCACTCAAATTGAGGGCTGAGAGAGTCAGAACAGATAAAAGATTTTTTTTTTACCCAGTGTGTTGTCAGTCTGTGGAACTCCCTGCCACGGATGTGGTGATGGCATCTGCCCTAGATGCATTCAAAAGGGGATTAGATAGATTCCTGGAGGAAAAGTCCATCACAGATTATAAAACATGATGGGGATGTGTAATCTCCAGGCTTAAAAACAGGATGCTTCAAGGGCCAGATGCAGAGGAGTAGTATCAGGAGACAGATAGCTAGTCTCGTGCACTCTCGGAGGCATTTGGCGGGGCCAAGTGAGATATGGGAAGCTGGACTAGATGGGCCTTTGGCCTGATCCAGCATGACTCTTCTTATGTTCCTATGTTCTGTCATGAGTTGGCTTCCATAGGACCAGCATAGGTCACAAAGGAATACATGATTAATCCTTGAAACCATAAAAATAATTTAGGTCTATGGTGAACCAGATCAACATTTTCATTCAGTTTCTTTCATCTATTCAGCAATAATAAAAAGAGGTGGAATACTGCTCACAGTCTAGCAAAGTTTTACATTGAGTTCTCTGTACTTCTATTTAATATGAGAGGATCTAGGTGTTTGGGTTTACAGCCACGGATGCAGCCTCCCTAAAGAGCCATTCTTTCAGCACTGGGCTTGTTCACAGCTACAGTTCTTTAGACCATGGTCTAAGTAAGGAAATATCCAAGGTTACAGTATTAGCTTATTTTTAACCCCAGGAAAAGGAGATATCTTTAGTTACTGCTCCATCCTCTGTGGTGCCCGGAGATATAACTAGCATCACAACATCCATTTCCTAAAGTGGCAAGCGAGCCAAAAAACAGGCATGTCTCAGCACTTATACCATTACATAAAAGTCTGAACTCTCACTAGAAGTTCAAATTCTTAAACCAAAGTCATAGTATTTTTATCATATCCTGAGAAGTTCGAGACTGGAAAAGACAATAATGCTAGCAAAACTTGGAAGATGGGAAAGTAGACAGACTGCCTCAAGGAAACAAACACCTTTAATGTACAGGGCCTGAGCAGGGGTGTTCATGACAGATGTTGGAAGTTATTAATTCATAAAGTTGCCATAAGATAGAAGCTATTTGTTAGTACACAATACCACTCCAGAGAGAAGGTGGTGGCTGGTGGTGACCTGCAAATCTAAGTCCCTGTCATCTCTCCAGAAAATGTTGGACCCATAGTGAAAAATATCACATTTATCTAAAAACCCATATGGAATATCAGTACTGTAATTCCTCTCCCACTTTAATTGATTTTTTTTTAAAAAAAAAAAACAGCAACTAGCATACATAATTAAATATGCTTTAGAAATGTATTGAAATATGCTAGATATGATGTGAAAGATATATTTACAAAGGTAACTCAGCCATGGACAACTTCATTATCTTTAAATATGACTTGGATTTGAAATCTATTCACTTCAAGGACACATTTCGGGGGCAGGAGGCTGTTTCCTGCAGGCATTCATATAGTAGACTATTCTTAGTATTTATTTATTTATTTATTTATTTATTTATTTATTTATTTATTTAT
>JAHTLZ010000330.1:17835404-17863608 GCA_023846285.1 Phrynocephalus versicolor | reverse complement strand
TATTTATTTATTTATTTATTTATTTATTTATTTATTTATTTATTTATTTATTTATGGTCACCATGCTTGTATTGTTCAGTTGAAACCTGTGTCTCTTCTTATGTCAGCCAGAATGAGTTTTCTGTTTTCTTTGGAACAACTGTTCTGATTTCTAGCATTCTGTTGGGTACTTTTCTCCTCTGGCACTTCTAGAGTCACATGAAGAGGTCTGAAATAAAAATGAAACTGCTTCCATTTACACAGTAGTTCAGTGCGTTGTCAAGAATGGCAAAGCTCATGTTGCTGCTGCCAATGGACACAGCAACAAATAAATAAATAAATAAATAAATAAATAAATAAATAAAATTAAAAAGCATTGAGGTTGGGGACAGAGAGAGAAAGCTATGCAACTGCCAATGTTACTTGTGGTGAGCTTAGATTTGGAAAAATTAGAAGAGGATTTTGGCTGCAATTAAGAAATAAACTGAAACTGTTCACTATAATTCATTTCCCACAACTAGATGGGGATTTGGAAGTCGCTATTTCCATGTTGCTGTACTGATAGCAACAGGAGGCATGATATATGGGAAAGCCTGCGTGTTCAAATTAATGGTCACAGTAAAATCTTGGGAATATTTTCACCTTACACTGGTATTTATTTTAATGTATTTAAAGAATCTTCCCACTCAGAATGCTGCTTGTAAATCATGTACTATCGACTTATTCAGTTGTTTGTCATTGTTGATAAATAACTAAAACTTTATTATTATTATTGTTGTTGTTGTTGTTTCATATGGCATAGCAGAATGCAGCATTATTGTATAAAGTGTCAAAAGGACAATAAAAATATTTATAAAGTGTAAAACATTAAACAAATACATTCTATGAGATTTTAAAAGAAGGCAATACAAGTAATGGATAACTAGTGAGATAAACTGTATGTGAGCAGTTACTAGAGAAACTAAACTTAAGGCTGAATATCTAAACCATGTAACCATTCAACACCAATGCCCAAAAGGGATGTAATTTTTGCAAGGAGCCAGGGAACTTTCTTAAGGGGGCATTTCTTCACAATGTGATGTCAGGTTTGTGGGATGTACCCACCATTGCAATTAGAATTATGATTTATGACTAAAACTGACTGCAACAGAAAAAGTTCAAAAAGCATCAACAAGTATTACACATATCTCCATTGGCAATCTTAATTCTCTTGCTAATTGTGAAACCCCACTGATTAAAATACTTACTTACAGTAACCAAGATAATCTGCATCATTTATGCTTACTTTTAAAAATCCACCTTTCTTCCCATGATGGCATGCAAGACTTTTCTCTTTCCCATTTGTTTCTCTCAACACACTCTGAGACTACATTAAGAGATAACATTCCCGATCCATACCAGTTGGCAAGTTGCCATGTGGGGATTAGATGCTTATAGAGACTAATCATCTGGTTGGTCTGTTGTTGCTGTGGGATATTTTCCTCCCTAAAAATGAACTGGTTGTATGTTTCTAGGCAAAAGACAATGGAAAATATTTGGTATATATTTGCCCCCTTCATCAAGACTTCATCTTTATATCATGTTTTTCCCCATTTAAATGTTAGAGCTATGGTCTAATGTCTTGGAGGGCATTAGGGTAGGGAGTGAGATGTGATGGGCCAATGCCTCACCAGCCAGCCCTACTATGTCACTTTCTAGATGTGTATCTCAGCTAGCCATGGTGAGCCAGGACAGATGGCAACCCATGGGAGGGGACATAATGGTCCTGGAACCCATTGTAGCGGAATTCTGTTGCAGTAGCTTTAACTCTTTTCACCTTTATTTTGCCTTATAGACACAGCATGTATAAAAATCTCTCTTTTGGGGGCGTACACTCCCAGGTTGCTCAGCCAGTTGTGTGCTTCTGGGATAAGTAATCAAGACAAAGAACTCTTTTGAGCTCTGCTTATAGTAAGTCCAAATATTCCTGGGTTCTGGATATGCAGTGGCTGTTGTTGCGGTAGTCACATACTGAAGTGAAAACTTCTACTAGCAATTAAATCACATTCAGTCCAATGGTACTGGCTTTCAGTTCAGCAGATCTCTCCAGTGAACAGTTGCTTCAGCTGTACTGCAATAGCAACATTTACCTGAATGGTTTGCCATCACCGTCCCCATCTTAGAGAGGAGCTGATCCCTCCCTCTCTGTCTGCCAAGATGAATGAAGTGGCAGGAAGAGAGGAAGAAGATATCACAGGGAAACTGAAGTGGCCTTGATCCAATATGTCCCTTCTATGGACAAGGTGTGCAGGATGAAAAGATGATGCTCCTGTCACTGCTTAGCATCTTATTCATGTCCTCCTCATCCCTTCCTTGACTGGCTGCTAAAGGGGAAGTTGCCCCACTGCAGAAGCGAAACTGCTTTCCCAGTAGCCTGGTTCACTATGAACCACACTGTGGTTTTACTGGACTTCCTCCCAGTAGGGCAAAGGCATTTGCATCTCCAAGCAATAATGTATAAACGTCTATAAAAATGAGAAGGTACCGAAATCATATGGTATGAATAGAGGTATTTGGGTATCACAGCATTTTACAAGATTTATTGTAGGTGGGGGGAAAACCCATTAACAGAATATCTCACTGTCTTATACGGTGAGGGGGTTAATTTCCTCGTTCCTCACTCTCATCAGAAAGATTGAGACAACTTATATCCCTAGCTTACAGTTAAATAATGTGTAGCTTTGAAGGAGATTGTATGGGTTCTGCAAGCATGCTACAGAATTTCAGTAGGAGCATAGACATTTTAGTTAATTTGGTTCAAAAAGAAATACAGTTTCTCTGCTAAACTAGTCTATTGGCGTGCATAGTGGACAATTTCTTCTGGTTTCTGTCTATCTTTCTTAGAATGTATCATGTTTGGGGTATGTATTGGATGTGCAGCTGGCAAAACAAGGAGGAAGATGCAGCAGTCAGAATACATCTCAGTGGGAAGCCTGCTTCAGAGCAGCATGGATACATCTTATGCTGTTAGATCTGATCTCTTTCCACTGGGTTCTCAAGCTGACATTTGACCTACTAGATTTATGTCTGTGAAGATTCTCAGTCAGCCAGGTGAATTTATCAGGAAGCTGAGTCGTGGCAATGGGACTTCTTTTTCTTGAGAGAGTGAAACATTTCACTGCTCATCCAAACAGCTCCATCAGTCGCTCTGAGAAAAAGAAGTCCTGCTGCTATGACTCAGCTTCCAGACCTACTAGATTAGTAGGATCAACATGGTCCTGAAGATTGGCAGTTTCGCAGTGCTAGAATCATGCCCCAGTGATGCCAGTATAGACACAAATCCAGGTTCAGGTGTTACACTAAGATGGTTGTAGAATCTGAGGTCTGTCTGGTTCAGGGATCTCTTTCATTGGTACCACCATTTTTCTGTCCAGGACACAAACAAAGGAATATGACAAAGCATTCCATACAACCCAGCAGCCAAATGTTAGATACACACAACCAGGAAGGCACAGTATATTAGGGCCATGGAGATCAGCAATGCCAGGACTTTAAGTCATTTAACAAGGACCAGCAAATATTGTTGCCAGGACAGGTTGGCTGCTGCCAGTGGAGTATTTTCAGCACTGGGTGGCCTTAGTCCTTTTTTCCTGGAGCTTTTATTGACAAAGCAAAACATTCCTAGCTTATGTAAACACTGTTTTACAGAAGTAGTTGTAAGAGAACTACAAATCAAGAAATATTGCCAATGTAACTGTCCTTTAGATTTACTTTTCAAATTGTTCTGGGTTTTATTATTCCCAGAAATTCAACATGTTACATTATTTAATGTATTTAAATGAGCACAAAGACTGAGTGGAACTTTGGACATGTTCTTTCTCATTGAGGAATATAGTTATCATAGCAATGCAGTTTCAGTGCAGTTTGGATCCTTTCATTATTCTTTTTCAAGACTGACTGACTGACTTTTTAAAGGCATTTATTGGCTGCAATCAAGTCTTCTTAAAGCAGCTTCCAGTGTATACATTTAAGATGTGTAATCAATAATTGTAACAATAAAATATCTAAAAGTAAATTGAATGAACTGGTATTACCATCAAATAAAATTATTTTCAAATCAGTAAGATCAATAGACTCAGATAAAAGGGGCAAAAATTAAATCAGCACCATATCACACAGCAATCCAAGGAAATCTTTTATTAAAAAGTATTTTTTTAGGTTGATCCCATCATGAGAGCAGGTTGCAAATTCCCACTTAGTTAAAAATGGTGGGGGAATCCCATACCTCTTGGATTGTTTTTCTGATCAGTATATTTAGCTCCAGAATATTTAGCTGCATCCAATTTACCTCTGAGCCTTTTGAACTGCATTTCCAGGAAACCTCATTGAAGGTGTCTACCCAGTGTGTGGCAGCAGTGAAGAAGGCCAATTCCATGCTAGGAATTATCAAAAAGGGAATTGAAAATAAAATAGCCAACATTATAATGTCATTGTACAAAATGATAATAAGGTCGCACCTGGAGTATTGTGTACAATTCTGGTCACTGTGTGTCAAAAAAGACATAGTAGAACTGGAAAAGGTGCAGAAGAGAGTGACGAAAATGATTACTGGGCTGGGGGACCTCCATTATAACGAAAGGCTAAAATATTTGGGGCTCTTTAGTCTGGAAAAAAGGTGCATGGGGGATATGTTTGAGATGCACAAATTTACGCAGGGCGTGAGTCAAGTGGATAGAGGGACACTCTTCTTCCTCTCACAGAACACCAAACTAGGGGACATCCACTCAAATTGAGGGTTGGGAGAGTGAGAACAGACAAAAGATTTTTTTTTATCCAGCATGTTGTTAGTTTGTGGAACTCCCTGCCACAGGGTGTGATGGCATCTGGCCTGGATGTCTTCAAAAGGGGATTGGACAAAATCCTGCGGGAAAAGTCCATCTCAGGTTACAAACCATGATGGAGATGTGTAATCTCCAGGCTTAAAACCGGGGTACTTCAAGGGCCAGATGCAGGGGAGTGTTATCAGGAGACAGATATCTAGTCTTGTGTGTTCCCAGAGGCCAAGTTGAGATACAGGAAGCTGGACTAGCTGGGCCGTTGGCCTGATCCAGCCTGGCTCTTCTTATGTTCTAATGTTCTTATGACACTCATCCAAGTGGTGCTCTCCGAAATCTCCGTAAAGGTTTCAGTCACAAAATTAATGTGGGCACCCCAAACAAAATGTTGTGCCAGCACTGCCTTTAGAACTTTCCCATTTCTGCCTCAGAATGTTTGGCCTTTGTGAATATGGATAGAGGTGGTGTAGGATCACACCTTATTCTTCCTGTTGTCTGTGTCCCTAAATGCAGGGCCTCCCTAGATGAGAGAGTGATTTCAAATCTAAAGTCAGTACACCCTTTGGAGGGAAAGGCTAGTGACTGATTCTAACAGTAGGCCCTGCCTGCACAGTCTAATTTTAAGCCACGTTTCCTAACTCATTTTTCCCCTCAAGATCAGTCCTAAACAATTTTGCTTAGAAGCAAATCCATTGATTTTAGCAGGACTTGTAAATGCTGAAAGCACCATCAATTTTCCCCGGGCCTTGGAGTAAATAACTTGTTCTGAGTCACACCCTTCTTCACAATCTGTTTTAGTCTTACAGTTCCATCACTTCTTTGCTAGCGGAGCTAATACCAGAATAGGAAGTCCAGGGTGATTAACAACAGCAACAGTGGCAGCACCAGCACCAACAACAAAACAGTTCTATTAGTAAGAAGCAAGCTAAATGTACAGAAAATCAGCCAAATATGGTAGTTTCTTTCTATAAAATTACAACAGAATTAGCTCTGTAATCATTAAATTGTAACAAACATTCTACTATGAGAACATAAATGTCAGCACCTGAATGAAGGGGGTTATACTTCATAAGAGCACATGCCAAATAAAATGAATGAAGGGGATTATACTTCATAAGAGCACATGCCAAATAAAAATAAAAGGATCCATGGGGCATTTTTGTTCTTATTCTGAAGGATGGACAGCTTCTCCCCTGGTTTTCTCTGTGGGCTGTGGATTGAAATGAGCCAACGCTGCATGAGATCTCCTTCATTCGTCCTCACAGCTTCATCCTGGTTTGAACCCAAAGCAAGGGAGGGTCCCTAAAGGGCCTACTAACACTGGTGGAGAATTCTGGATGCCAAGTTATCCAAAAAGATCCATATCTCCAAAGAGTCCTCTGGCCATATCAGAACTGGGAAATGAAAAATAAGAAGTGGGTTGTCATATTTGCAAATACTACAAATGCATACATCTAAATAAATAAATAAATAAATAAATAAATAAATAAATAAATAAATAAATAAATAAATTCCTATATTTATGCAGAAGAAAGTCTTATGGGGTCCGTAGATCTATTCACACTGTATTACTGCAGTGAAGACTGTGTTTGTGATCTAAACTCAATCCTAGTTTAAGATTGGGTCCACTTTCCATCCTTTGGGAGGCTGATAAACTGAATATCCAGCCCATGGGAGATGGAAGGTGATGTGCAGCCTGCATCATTAATTTATAAACTGTCCAGCAAATGCTTTAAGTGCAATGGAGCACTATGTAAGCAACATAGTTTTTTGTTTTGTGTACTAGAGTTGTAAAAAAAAATCAGCAGAAGATAAGTAATGTGTTTGTTTTTACTTTGTTTAAAAATAAAAATTATTATAAAATAAAATAAAATAAAATAAAATAAAATAAAATGACCTTCTTCCATGAGACCAGTTGCACACAGCTCCCTTTAAATTCAACCCACCAAGTATACAAATAGAGGGCATAAAAGGGAGAACATATCTGAGTCCTAAACAGAAACATTTTGAACTGCAATTCATGGGTCATTCTCATCCTCCTGCTGGCTCTTATCCAGGGCAGATAACCACTGTCTGGTTATCCATCCTTTTAAATGGAGCATTGCATCATTGTATGTGCTGCTGTTGTGTAAGACCTGCTAGTCAATACTGTTCAGGTCCTTAGGTTTCTTTCCTGTGCTCTTGATGGGCACATGATCCATTTCCTCTCTGTTTTTTCTTGATAGTTACTGACTCACGGGTATATTGTCACTGTCTGTGTAGCAAGGTACAATGTTTTGTTTCCATTTACGACACCTTCAAGCATCCGACAGCAAGAAGCCCTGATGACAAAAAAGAGAAGTGAGATGTCCTGTCATGTGGGAAAAGGCACTCACTTCTTGTTTTTTGTGGCTTACACTCTGCTATGCACCAATACTAAGAAAACACAAATAACTTCTCCATAATTTCACAGGAATCTTACATTTGTGTTTGGTTTGTGTATAGCTTGTTTACTGCTGAATGCCTCTCAGTGGCTGATATAATGTAGGGAGCTGCCTTACACTGCTTGGAACGATGTTGCTTAGCATAGTAAGTTGTGATAAAAGTAGGCCTGTTGAATTAGTGTAATCTACAGAAGAGTTGACTCACCAACCCCCATTGATTCAGCCCAGCTAGTCTAGTGGCCACCTAGTAGGTTGAGCAACAAGATTTTGCCCACTGAGACAGACCATTCATTATCTAGTTCAGCATTGTCTAATCTAATTGGTAGCAGCAAATAAGGGCTTTTTCTAGAATCTGGCTTTATCCATGAATGCCAGAGTCAGAAATGGAAAGCCATTCAGTATGCAAAGCATGTGCCCTATGCAAAACTTTGAAAAATTAATTTTTTGGACTATAGCTCACTAAGCCCCAGCTAGCTATTTGGTGGTAGACTTTCCCACAACATATACATTGCCTTGCACACTTTCCTTTAATATGCATCTTTTATTGTACATTTTTGAAGTATGGACCAAGTGAAAAAGTATGAAAAGTAGGGATCTGAGCACGTAAGGGTATTGCTGCTTGCTGACACATTCAACTAGTCCGGAGACATTAAGTCTGAGTATAATAAAAATAGAAGTTTTAAAAATGGATACTGTAACCCCCGCCTATTGCAGGGGTTAGGGACCCACCCAACCCATGATGACTGAAAATCTGCAATATGCGGATGCAGGTTGAGTGGGGCCTGGGGGGCGGGGGGTGATCAGATTCCCCATGGCGCTCGCTCAGGCTGCTCCAAAACTTCTCAGAGCAGCGCGGGCCAGCAGCAGTGGGGGATCTGATCCACCACCAAGTTGGAGCCCGGGGCTTGGGGAAGGGAGAAAAAGGTTTTAAAAGCCTTGGCTTTTAAACCTCCTTCCCCTTCCCCCACATCCCGGGCTCCAGCTCACTAGCTCACCACCACCCCAGTGCTAATCAGCTGGAGCCTGGGCAGGTACTGCAATCCTGTGATATAGTGGGAGCGCAGTACCTGAATTGCAAAATGGCGGGGGGTTACTGTATACGTATTTCCTCTGCAACTGATTTGCCTCCCTCTCTCCCTCCCCTCCCTTCCTCTAGTCTGTCTGTCTGTGACCTGGGCAGTTTACAACTTACTTTGAAACCCCACATATCCTACATAACAGTACCAGGACTCAACTCTGTTTCTCCATCACCACCACCACCACCACCACCACCACCACCAATAACTTGGATTTCACTTGCAATTTGAAACCCACTCACTTGCCCTTCCTTTTTTTCTAGGGGGAAAAGCTTGACCCAAAGACTTATCAACATTCCTGAACAATACATCTGACAACATGATTATAAAATAGCATATCTAAATCAGGGAAAGAAAAATAATAATAATATATTCCTTCCTGCTAACAGTAGTTTTCTGTGTACATTGGACTTCTTCACTTTCCAGAAGTTATTTGGAAATCCCTCCTACCCTTCTCATTTATTTTATTTCACTCTATTTTGGTATTTTGGAAACCTTGGACTTTCACTGACCTTTCTCTGTTTTCGTTTTCTGTTTGTGGAGGGTAAGGAGGCGAGTGTTCAGTTTGGGAAAATGACATTCAGACCACTGAGTTCATAAACAATGCTTGTGAAATTACTTTTTAAATTATGTTCCCTAGCCAGGGGAATTGTGGAGGATGCCCATCACAAAATGTAACATTCCCGGGTTCTAGATATACGATTGAACACATCTCCATTCATACATCTAAGTCTTCTTCCATCACTTAAGAATGGCTTGTGGAAAGAAGCCCTTTGCTCCGAACAAATCACTCCCAAATTTGTTGAGTGATCTTGTTTACAAATTGGAATGTAGGGTCATTGTGCTATTTCTTCTGAAATTTAGCATCTTTAGCCAGCATTCCAGCCAGAGGGTCAGAATATCCTATAGGGCTTGCCAACTGCAGCCTCCCTTTTCAAACAGCCAATAAACCTCAAGAGAGCTGGAGCAATAAGGATTTAATTAATAATAATAATAATTCTGTACAGTCACATTGCTTCTATGGGGCCCCTTGGCAGCTTCCTAGGTAACGAAGTACTCAGAAGTGGCTTAATATCCCCCTTTTGCTGGTGGCAGTCTTTTACCTTAAAGCTGCCCCAAACTCCACAAGCTAACTCTTCTCCCAGGAGACAAAGTGAAGAATCAAATGACAGGTGACTCCACTTCATTGAACTACCCAGCCAGATGTGTCCTAGAATCGCAGCATCATAGAACAGTGAAGTTGGAAGGGGGCTATAAGGCCATCAAGTCCAACCCCCTGACCCATGCTACAAGGATATCTGCCAGGTGTTTGTCCAAATTTCTCTTGAATGCCTCCACCGTTGGAGCACTCACCACCTCTTGGTC
This sequence comes from Phrynocephalus versicolor, assembly GCA_023846285.1. Lineage (NCBI taxonomy): Eukaryota > Metazoa > Chordata > Lepidosauria > Squamata > Agamidae > Phrynocephalus > Phrynocephalus versicolor. Next base: position 17,853,951 of record JAHTLZ010000330.1, on the reverse strand, counting down.
TCCCTGGTCTCCCTGTCTTGAGTTATTGCTATTTAGGAAAGGGAAAGAAGGAAATCCCTTCCAGGTTCAAGTGCCTGGGGAGGTAACCTTGTTAGTCTGTTGTTAGAACAGCAAAGTGCCTTGCAGCCCTGCAAGGGTTAACAGGATTTATTGGTGCAAACCTCCATGGATTCAAGCGGCTGAAGAAGAGGGCTTGACACTGAGGAACATTGTGCCAAAAGAAAAAAGGGGGGAAAAACCTTGCAAATCTTTTATGTTCCAAAGGGCTCTTTGTTGTTTTCTTGGGATCAGGACAACCTTGCTTACAGAAGGCTTCAAACAGGGCTGTGTAATTTATCGGTCCTGCTTACAAGCCACAAGAGCACTCTTGTTCACAGTATTGTTAGGACTGTTAGGACTGTCTGCCGGAGAAATGATCTCTCTGTGTTCCTCCTCAGACTTTGATTCTTGGATAGTGCTGGCTGGGGGGACACTGGGATGGACTTGTCCAAAACGAGTAACTTTTCAAGCTCTAGTCTTTACACTCGTCTCTGTCGAGCTCGCCCAGGCCACCTACTATTCATCTGAAGTGGCTCGTTTGAGACATATCCAAATAATCATGACACCACTGACACGAACGGTGGAGTATTAATTGCCCCAGTATCTTTTCTTTTTGGCTTCCTTGGAAACTGCTCCCTGATGTTTGCATGGATGTGACTGTGAAAACAGGGGCGTATCTAGGGGGCTGCAGAAGGGTACATCTGCCCCGGGTGCAGCAATCTGGGGGCACCTGGAGGGGGAGCAAGAGGAGGAAGTTGTGCACCCTTCCACTACCCAGCAGTCCTCCTTTCCCTAAGGCTTGGTGATGGCACCCCCTCTGCCGCCTCTGCAGGAGCGTGGTGGCCACGGCGCCCTCCTCCTCTTCCTCACCTTGGTGGGAGAAGTGTAAGGTGCACACACCCTACCGCACATGTGCACACACACACACATGGGTCTATTTTACTGCATGTGCACGCGCATGCACACACACACACACATCCACTCATCTGCCAGTGTGTGCACACGTGTACACCCACCCCACGACCACAGGATTTGGCTCCCCTTGCTGGGTTGGTGCAATGTGAGGGCAGCGGCAGGGAGGGCGCAGAAAACAAACTTTGTCCCCAGGCGCTCCAAATCCTGACTACGCCTCTGCGTGAAACTTGGAGGTAAATCCATTCCACTTCATTGAAGTCTGAGATAAAAACCATAACAGGTTTCTTTATCTTATTCCAAAAAGGAGGGGGGGTTAAGAAAAACTTAAAAAGAGAGGATTCCCTCCTCCTTGTCTGAATATATAATGTGCAAACGACTTCTTCTGAGATACTGATATATGAATTATAGAGAGCCTTTTGGATTCTACAGCTATGCATTATTAATTAAAAACTAAAGATCTTCATCTGTGCTCAAAATAAACCCAGATAACTAGGCCACTCCAGTGACTGCTATTGTGGTGAGATTGGGATGTGAAACGTCAGTCTGCTCCTATGGCTTCATCCTACATACTGATAAAGGTTATGCCCTGAGAATGTCCTGGGTGATCCCTTTTGCAGACATCAATGGACACTAACTTGGTGCATTCTGGGAAAGAACTCTTTAAAATACAACTGCTTGACAACTCAGTGGTCTAGTTGTCTGGCTGTGGAGCCAATGGTTGGGAGTTCGATCTGCACTGTGCCTCCTTGTCAAGGGTGAGGCTCTATAATCTGCACAATCCCTTCCAGATTTGCAGTTCCAAGTTTATTACTCACAAAAGACTCTCCGGCATCAATTGAGGTTGGTACCTCCAACGTCCAAGGGACAGGTTTGGTTTTTAGCCTGTAATTTTGCAGGAGCTATCCAGAGTGCTGAAACTGATCCCCTGATATATTCCACCTCCACTATCTTGCATGGGATCTTTTCTCAGTGATCTCATTCCAGCAATCTTTCTTCAGGGACATGTTCCCCCTTTGTTTTGCCTGATCAGAGACAGCTTGATGGATTCCATGGGTGCCTGTTAGATGCATTTGTCACTTCGAAGACTCTGAGAGCAACCGGGGAAGACCGTCCCCATTTGCTGATAACGAAATCAAAGAGATGGAGACTGGCACAGTGCTTAAACTGCTGAACTGCAGCCAAAACTATGCTCATCTTGACCCAGGCTTCAATCCCAGGTAGTCAGTTCATGGTTGACTCAGCCTTCCATCCTTCAGAGGCTGGTAAAATAAGTACTGTACTCAGCTCACAGGGGGAGGGGGCGATGTGTAGCCTGCATAATTAAACTGTGCTTTAAATGTTATGGGGCAGTATATAAGCAGCATGCTTTGCTTTTCTGCTTTAAAGCAAGCAATCCTTGAAAGCTCTTGTCCAGTGGTTCTCAACCTGTGGGTCCCCAGATGTTCCTGGACTACAGCTCACAGAAGTCTTCATCACTAGCTGAGCTGGCCAGTATTTCTGGGAGTTGCTGTCCAGGAACATCTGGGGACCCACAGGTTGAGAACCACTGCTCTAGTCAGACATAGATTCCATCTTGCACTATGATTTTATCAGCCTTGCCAATTTGGCAGTGCTGCTGGCAGAGCAATGCAGGAACTAGGAAAGATCATCAAGTGCAAGGCTCTGTCACTGGAGAGGAAGGACAAGATCATCCACACTGTGTTCCAAATTGTTATGTACAGGTCTGGATGCTGGACATTAAAGAAAACTGGCCGGGGGAGTGTGTGTGATTCACTTAAATTATGGTTCTGGAGGACAGCATTGTGGATACCCCAGACTGCCAGAAAGACAAACACAGGAGTCCTAGAGCAAACTAAGCCTGAACTACTGTGTTTTTAGAGGGGGGAAATGATGAAACCGAGAATATCCTACTTTGAGCATATCATGAAAAAGTAAGATTCTCTGGAAAAGACAATAATGTTGGAAAAGTGTGAACTCACCCGTACGTGGATGAAGCCTCCCTGAGAACAGTTGTGCAGGCGTTCGTGATCTCGAGGATAGATTATTGCAACACTCTCTACGTGGGTTTGCCCCGACCCTTATTCAGTGACTTCAGCAGGGTACAAAATGCAGCAGCCAGACTGGTAGTGGGTGTGGGCAGATATGACCACAGCACCCCAGTTCTGGCTCACTTGCATTGGTTGCTGTTGCATCCCGCATGAGGTTCAAGGTCTTGGTAAAACCCTCCACGGCTTGGAAACTGAATACCTGGCAGAGTGCATCTTCCAGAGGTCAACTGAGGCCCCACCCACCAGAATATCACAGGCGCTCTCACTTCAGGTGGCCACGCCCAGGGAGGCCAGGAAATCGGTAACTTGAAACCAGGCCTCCTCTGTGGCTGGCCCTTTTTTTGGAACCATCTGCTGAGTGAGTTGCACCTTGCACAGTCCCTGCCTGTCTTCAAAAAAAGCTTTAAAGACCTTGCTTTTCCGAGAGGCATTTGGTGACCTTTAATTTTTATTTTTATTTTTAATGTTTGTTTGTTTGTTTGTTTTGCTATTTTGTTCCACCATTTTGCCAAGTATTCTATCTTTTTTTCCAATTTTGTTGTTTTGTGTATCTGATATTTGTTTTTATTGTTGCTGTTAATCTCCCGGAGTTCCCTTGGGAAGACGGGCAGTATAAAAAATTATAAATAAATAAATAAAATAATGCAGCAGGAAGAGAAAAGACCAAATATTAGATGGATTGACTCCTTAAAGGAAGCCACAGGCTTGATTTTACAAGAGCTGAGCAGGGCTGCTGAGAGCTGGACATTCTGGAGATCTCTCATTTACAGGGTTGCCATAAGATAGAGGCACCTTTACGGCAAGCAAAAACAACAGTGAGGAACCCATGCTCACAGTGCAGAACAATTCTGTATCAGAGGAAATCTCTCTTGCCAGTGAAAGTGTGATTCAGCCAATGTGAAATTAATCGTTTTGGAAATGTTTGGCATAATTTATACAATTTGCATAATTCACACAATGATAAAATGGAGGAAACATTTGGCCCTGGAATAGCTTGAATCCCATTTCTTCATGATTAATAGTGCTTATTTCTTAGCTACTTAAAACAAACCTTGCTTCCATTAAGCTCAAAGTCAGGGCAATCCACCTGCCCACTTCATCTTCATAACAATTTTAAAAGGATTTGTACATAAAGTTGAGAAAAAAATAACTGGCACAAGGTGACCCTGAGAGCTTCGTGTCTCACTGAGGACTGGAACTTGGGTTTCAAAAGCTTCAGTCCAGTATTGGAACCGCTATGCCAAACTAACCCTCAAACTTTCTTGTTTTAAAGAGTTTCCTTCCAGATTTCTGTGAATTGAGACAATAGCGGAGCTTGGCAGAAGAACATTGATGGTCCATGGTGTTGGGCTAAGAAGGCCAAGTGATTATCAGAAGTGATGGTTCTATCCAGAAAGTATTCCCTAGCAGAACTGAAGATGTAAGAAATGTGGGTGGAAAGCTATGAGTATGTGTAGATATTTGAAAGAGAAAAGAGTACAGTAGTCAGTAGCTCTATTCAGCTGTTACTAGCTTCTTTCCATCAGATTCAGAGCACAACTGCTATTCCCCTCTCTGTTGTGGCTTTCTCCACATGGAAAGTGACATGTCTACAGACAAAAGTGACCTTGCTGCACACATATACATGCACCATATGCAAATGGAAGCCTCTGTTTACCAGGGTTCTTGCTTGCATGGAGAACTTTCCTATACACAAACAGGAATCTCTCCTCTGCAGACACATCATTCTTGTTTCTGATGTAGAGAAAGAAAAGACTGAGAAAGAGAGGGGTGGGAACATTCATCAAAGTGTATTGGAGAGACATATTGAAGGAAAAGAGATAATGAGTTTAACCGAAACACAAACGATCCTTTAATGTCTCACAGTGTCAGGGTCTTAGCATGGTAAATGGAAAAGGAGAGGGATGAGTCACTAACTCCAAACCTTTGGTTTCACTCAGATATTGAAACATTAGTTTTGGGGACCACAAGTCTCACAGTTGAGATTTCCACAGTGTGATTCTGGGATGTGTAATTCAAAAGGCTGCTATAGGCATTTCAATTTCCTTTGTTTCAAAGATGATGAAACTGCTGGTGTGATGGCCAAAGCAGCAGCACCCACCAACCCATTCCCTTTCTCCTTCCCCTGTGCTGTTAATCTAAAAGGGAGAAAGCCTGAAAATGGATAGCAATTTAGACTCTGTTAGCCAGAGGGGGAAAGAAATGTCTAGTTTAGAGGTGCAACCTACTTAATAATAAATAACAACAGTGTGCGTGTATTTTTGAGCTATTCTTTTTCAGAAGAGCTACAAGAAGGTGAAACAAATACATCAAATCAATTACTTCTGAATTTTGGTATTTGGAACCAAGATATTAAAATGGGAATTGGGAAAAAAGTAGAAATGCACTATCTGTTGTCCTACAGAAATGTGCATATTAAATTTTGTACATTACTACATTTACTGTCCTGAACTCCTAACTGATATATTTTTAATACTTCATTGTGAAATGTGAACTATGCAGTTTCTTTTTGTGCCATATGTCCTGTACTTGCTATATTGCTTCAGCTGCTCAATAAACACCTTCTGTGGGACAAGCTTTTGGGTCACATTTTTGGGAGAAAGTCAGATGACAAAGCAAAGCAATAATCCATGTCCCACAAGTAATACAGGATTACTGGCTGTACAGATCTTCTGTCCTCTGGCAGAAGTAAGTCTTCATACCCTACCAAGAGAATTGTGTCAAGATATTTTGCGGTCTAAGGCAGAGGACAAAATGGCAGTTCTGTTCCACATAGAGACGTCTGCTGGATTCAAATCGTACTCGACAGAAAGTATGTCCCACCAAGCCTCAGGGCAACTGGACTGCTTGGGGGATTAGAATGGAGGTATTTTAGGCCACACGGATTTGTCTTCTAACAGAAAGAAGTGGGGAAGGATCAAGCGAAGTTGCTGAGTGCTGTCATGGTTGCTCTCTGGTGCCTGAAATGACTATATTACTCTGTCTAAGGGGTAAGGCCAGGTCTTCCCATCAGGACCTACTACAGCAGTGTAGGTCAGTCTTGGGTCCCAAAAAGTTCTTTGACTATAGCTCCTGGATTTCAACATAGCTACCTCTAGCTATGCTGAAATCCTGGCCAGCACAGCTAGTGGTAAAGGCTTCTGAAAGTTTTAATCTAAGCATATCTGGGGACCCAAGACTGGGAACCACTGTATTAGAGGTGCTAAGGCACATGGCACCATTTATTTATTTATTTATTTATTTATTTATTTATTTATTTATTTATTTATTTGATTTGATTTGATTTGATTTGATTTGATTTGATTTGATTTGATTTATATACCACAACCATTTAGCAAAAAAGCTACTCTGGGTGGTTTACATACATATGCAAAATACAAAAAACAGATTAAACAACTTAAAATAGTAAATAAAAACTAATCAATCAGACCAAATAATCAAATCATCATAACAAAAAGAACAAGTAAGCAAATACACACAAATATAATAATTCAAAACCATTTAACAAATCAAAATAAGCTCTGGTGGAGCCCAGTTCAATTTTCCAGGTTCCTTTCCTCTTTCTTTACTGTCATTCCAGATGAGGACGAGGCAAATGGACCATCAATGGAGACATGACAAGACTGCAACACTGGGTAATCTCTTTCTTTTTTGTTTGATCCAATTGCCTGCACTCACAATTGCAAAAATAGGTTACAGGTGATACCTTCATAGGCCACTATTAAAAATAAAAAAGGAACATTGCAAGCTTTCGAGTGCAGTCAATCACCCTTCTTCAAAGCAGGTCCCAGAAGTTCAGACATGGTGAAAGATGGAGCTGGGTAAGGGAGAGAGGTGATTGTATATGACCCATGTTTCTTTGTTTGAAGAACAGGGGTGTGACTTAAGAATTAGCCTTTTACAACTGCCCTACTTGCCTCCAACAAGAATCCTGTCCTACAGGCTACAACAACATCTAGCCATGGATTTTAAGAACATCATCTAACTAAGGACTTTAAAAGTAATCTCCTGGTGAAGAACATCTTTCACCATGTCTGAACTTCTGGGACCTGCTTTGAAGAAAGGTGATTGACTGCACTCAAAAGCTTGCAATGTTCCTTTTTTATTTTTAATAGTGGCTCATGAAGGCATCACCTGTAACCTATTTTTGCAATTGTGTTTGTGATGGCCACGCGGCTCAACTCCTTTTTGCCTTGGCTACACTCAGTGGACTTTTCCAAATTTTATCCCAGTCCTCAAATGAAAAAATGAAATGCCCCTTCACTGGCAAGGCAGGGGCCATTGGTCTCAATGAGCCACTTTGAGGAGAGGTGTGAATGTGTGTACATGAGCCGTGAAATTTCTTTGGAAGGACTAGGACAATAAAAACAACCCCTCCCTTCATTTTGGATGCAGCCTGAGAACATCCAAGCTCCGACTCAACTAAGAAACTGCCTGGCTTTTTTGTGATGGCTAAATGAAATGGCTCCTCAACTTGTTTTGCTTAGAATGTGCTTTCTTAGTGTCTGAGAAATATTTGGAAACTTATGCAAAATGTGACAACCAGATTATTCTGTTATGCAAGCCTTTTAGACCTAACATCAGTTTCACATCAACTGCACTAGAATGAAGTTTGTTTTTTGGATCAATCCAAGATGCTGGAGTGTGGGGGTCTGATAGTTGGGATTCAGCCTAGGAGGCATTTCCATTTCATGAGTGGGAAAACCCACCTGATGGAATTCTTCCTACCTAAATCCACATGCTCCAGACTCCAGACTTTGGAATCTAACCCAGCCTGGGTCACCTATTATTTGCCTTTGATTTACCAGCCTGTTTATTCCTGACTTGGTGCTGCCTGTTCATCTCCACTTATTTACTCCTGGTTACTGGGTTAATTCTGCTTACTTTTCATTCTCAGCTATTCTTGTCTCCTTGTCGCCTTCTTATTAAGTCACCTTTCTCATTAACTCGCCTTCCATCTGCAAACAGCAGGACATGGGCTATGGTAATCAATAACTGGGCAAGGCATGCTCTGTTCATGAGGCAGTCACAAGGCAATTCTCTATACAGCAGCCAGCCAACCAGCATATGCCAACCTTTCCCTTGTGACCAATCACACAGCAGCCAACCAGCATATGCCAGCCTTTTCCTTGTGCCCAATCACGGGTACTGTGCATACTCTGGGCTGTACCTTCTCTCTTGTAACCAATCACTGATTCTGTGCATACTGTGGAATGTAAATGATATGTAATAAAATGTGCTGAATGGCAAGGGGCGACATGATCATCGCTCCACTGGTCGGACAAGTGGACTCGAGTCTACGTTCTTTCATCCAGATCCCCCACACTGGAGCTCAGCTCTAAAGTTCTTTTCGGATACCCTCAGGACCAGAGTATCTGAAAAGCTGTCTCCTCTCACAGATACCTAATAGTGGGTAGACATAACCTTCAAAGCTTTTTTGTACAACATACTGTAGTCAAAAGGGTCTGGAAGTTGAGTCATGGCAACTGGACTTCTTTTCTTGAGAGACTGAAATGTTTCGCTACTGAGCCAAGCATCTTCATCAATCTGAGGAAAGTTAGTGGTGAGTCCTCCAATTTATAGATCACCTTGATTTCACATCACCCTGGTCTGAATAGGCTCATAAGTTGGACAAGGGCCTGAATAGGTTCATAGGTTGACAATGGTCTGAACAGGCTCATTAGGTGGAGCCTATTTAGCCTATTCAGACCATTGTCCACCTAATGAACCTATTCAGGCCATTGTCCAACTTATGAGCCTATTCAGACCAGGGTGATGAGAGATCAAGGTGAACTATACATTGGAGGATTCACCACTAACTTTCCTCAGACTGACAAAGCTGCTTGGATGAGTAGCAAAACATTTTGATCTCTCTAGAAAAGAAGTCCAGTAGCCATGACTCATCTTCCAGATACATTCACCTGGATGACTAAGAATCTTCACAGACATAGTCAAAAGGGGTTTGTTGGTGGAATCACAAGGCAGGGCCTTTTCCCTGGTAGCACCTCAACAACAGAATACTCTGTCTAAGGAAACTAAACCTATCCTTTATTGTATTTTTGTGGGAATCAGAACAATCTTATTCCACTTGGACTTTTTTATTATATGACTAAAAGTTTTCACTTTGTTCCTTTGGATGAGAAGGCCTGCATATTACATTACATTACACAATTTGATTGTGTTCTGGTCAGCTGTGGTCCATGTTAGGAGCACAAAGTAATGTAAATGCTCGCTTAAGCAGTAACTCTGGAAGGTAAAATGCTGAAGCTGAGTATATCCTACTTTGGGCATATGAGAAGGCAGGCTTCTCTGGAAAAGACAACAATGTTGAGAAAGGTGGGAGGTAGCAGGAAAAGAGGAAGCACAAATAAGAGATGACGTGACTCCCAAAAGGAAGCCACAGGCTAGATTTTACAAGAACACAGCAGGGCTGCTAATGGCAGGACACATCAGAGAGATCACTAATTGATAGGCTTGCCATCAGTCCAAGGCAACTTGATGGCCAAGTGACATGGACAAGAGTGAGAAATAGCTTGGAAAAAATTTGCAAATTCATCATGGCACGTTCTTGCAAAACCACTATAGTACATATTGCTTCAGTCAGAACAGGGGAAGTGGCTTCTCTGAATTATCCATGTAGAGCAAGAATGAGACAGACAGACAGACAGACAGACAGACAGACAGACAGACAGACAGACTTCTATTTCACATATACCTGTAGAAAACTATGAAGGGAAGTGTTCTAATCTGTCCATTGTGTGTGCTTGAGGTTTTAATGGACAGCATGGGATTTCCTTTTTCTATTAATAAATAAATAAATAAATAAATAAATCTGGGAACTTTAAAAGCCTCAAACAGAGTGGTCTCCAAAGAATCCTGTCCAATGGTTTTGCCGAATGGTTATATCAGCCTTGAATGCATTTTTGCTCGACCCCACGAAAGAGGTTTGACTGCTTCAGCGTCTGACCATTCCCGAGACAGCCAGACTGTGAAAAACAAAACAAAGCAAAGCAAAAACAGGAAGCTTCGGGGACAAGGATGGCTATTTTTCCATTGGCAAGGAAAGAGGAGGAGGAGGAAAGGCGCTCCCGAGTCCAGAAGCATAATGATAGATTTGTATGGAATGTGCAGGTCCATTTGTAGAGGTATATGTACTGTACTGACGTACATTTAAAAATCATCATGGCTATCATTTAAATAGAAATAAGATACACCTCACTGTAGTGGGAAAGACTGTGATTGGGTGACCTGTGTGTTTGCTCATTCCATCTCTTTTACAGCTCTGAACCACTGATACTCAACACCTAGACCCCTCCATCTAACAGAGGTCTGCCTTTTTCACAACCCTTTATGCAAAAACCTCTACATAAAGAAACCTCTGTAACTAAGGACGCGATGCCCCCTTATCAGGGATAAGGTTGTGGCCTTCAACTTGTTTTTGAAACCAATTTTATGGGAAAACTCTTTTTTCCCCCTCTCCGTTTCCCTCATCCTCCCAAACTAGGCCTTTGGCTCACTTAAGTCTTTGATAATATCTTAACACTTTTCTAAACCAACCTTTCAGACAAACAATGTTGGGAAAGACAGAGTTGGAATAATGGATTTTTTTTAAGTGATTTAAAAATCATCAACCCCCCCCCCAAAAAAAAAATGGCATCCACATTTTCAAAAGCAAATGCTAACTGGATTTACTCTCTGTGCTTCAGATGAGAATTAAGGCTTTACTTCTAATGCCACTGACCAATTCTAAATGAGTCCTTTGACCTTTGTTTTATGAAATCCGCTTCTAGACAATTACAACGTATCATCTCATATTCTACAATTTAATTGCCACCTTATCAGTTGCCTATCCATCTCAAGAAGCTCTTGCAACAGTGATTAATGTAAAATATTGTTTAAGAATAACAGGGAACTTCCAACAGCGAATTTGTGTGTGTGTGTGTGTTTAGAAAATGCTCTCTGGCCTGGAAGCAGCTGTCTTCCTGAATCACTCACTTCTATGTGTGCACTCTGTAGCGTGCCTATTGGCTGCTTTGCATTTAAACAGCTATATCAAATAAAAATGCCAAAATCAACCCGAAGTCTGTTTCCATCTGAGCAAGTTCACCAGAACTTTTCTTTAAGGAAAGAGGGGGCAGAGAAAGCTTTATTTTTGCTCGACGTTCTGCAACCATCAGTGCTGTTTCCTAAAAATACACTTCCCATTGACAGAGCAAGAGATGAATTTAGAGGCGTGGAAATTTGTATTATGATTTTGGATTACAGAATTCACCGGGTAGCAATCGGCATACCTGTAGATAAAACAGTTGCATATGGTTAGGGATAACTCTTGTGCAAGTATAACTGACGGTGTGACTACACAGAAATTTGTCCCAGGTTGGTGCCTTATCTGTACCATTCCCGACAGTATTGGAATACATATAGACATGTGAAGCATGCTGGGTAATTTGGAATTTAGCTGAATCAAGAGTGGGATCATTGCTACAGAATAAAATTCAAAATAGAGATGTCAATAGCTTCCTCAAGACTACGAATAGGATATGTTTTCATTATGTTTCTGAAAACATAAAATTGGCATTAAGAACACAAATTATATTTGGATCCATTTGTATTGATGATTCTCAGTTCTACTGCATGGCACAGAATCATGAACTTTTAACATGGACAATTATAAAAATGGTTTTAAACATATTTGGAATATTGATTAGTTGTGGAATGCTAAGAAAGTCTTGAATGAAGAGAGTTGTTTTCTGGTGGTCCGTGGTTTGTTTGTTTGTTTGTTTTTTAAAAATTTATCCTCAGTGGATTAAGAGATACAAAGTAACCATTAAGTACATAAAATGAAAAAATCTGGAATATTTAAGCCCCCTTATGGGAAAAAAAAGGAAAAGTAGAAATTGTTGCAGTTGATAGGATAAAGTTAATGGGATAAGATGAGCAAGAAGGCTATTAAATTATAGACATTTTTGCTTCTAGATGAAGTTCAAACTTGACTTAATCTGCTTTTGTTATGTGCTGTTGAAACTAATTTAAATAGTAGGCCTAACAGGGATTTCAAGGTAAGGTATTTGAGAAATGGTTTACTAGTCCTACCCCAAGGCCAGTGATTTTTCAAGTCAGAACCATGTCTCCGAAGTCTGTTACTCTACTACACTGGGTACCCTGACTTGGCCTAGAACCAGCCACCAACTTATTTGTTTTTCTGCCCACAGTGTCTGTGATGTTCTTGTCCGATATGACATTCTGAATGAATTAATTCTTCTTCTGTCTTCTCGGTCTAGCTTTCACTTCTCTACATAATTACTGGGAATACCATTGTGCAGATGGTCTTGCCCTTAGACGCTAGGGATACATCACTGCTCTTAAGACTCTTTTCTCATTCCTCTGTTGTTTCCCTTTGGAGTCTCAACGTTCTTCTGGCTTCTTGGTGGCATTCTCCATTTGGACTCATGAGTGAACCAAGTATAGGAAACCTTTAACAACTCTGACGTCTTCATTCTCAAAATTATTGTGATGTTATTCTTCTGCACTCACTAGCGTTGTGTTTTCAAGGACCAGCTGATTATTTTAAAAGATGGGAACAACCCATTTAATGCTTCAGTTTTTTACAAGTTCCGGAAACAAAGCAGGAGCTATTGCAGTTTTGTGCGGACAAAATGGATAACACCAGAAATGAAGGGCAACAAAGGAAAAAAATAAACCAAAATTACTCATCTCCCCTTAAAGCAGGCATGTCCAAAGTCAGGCCCGGGGGCCAAATGTGGCCCGTTTTCAAATTCTGAGTGGCCTGCGGCTTCTTCTCCCCACTGGCTCAGCCTGTCACATATCCCCACCAGCTGGCCCCTCCCCATACTGGATGTAGATGTTAGCTTTCAGTTTTATGGTTTGCCTGCCCTCTCTGCCTCTATCCATCCCCCCAGCCACCTGCCCATCCTACCCACTCCCCGCTCCATTGCTGCAGCATCCTCCCCGCCTCCTTGCATATTATAGAGACTTGTACAAAGTCCAGCCCAGCGGCCAAATGCAGCTGGTCAGCCCCCACACATTTTCACCTCACCAAATCTGGCTCTCCTTGCAGAAAGTTTGGACATCCCTGCCTTAAATGATGAGACAAGCATGGATTTACTTTCCTGGGCAACACTTTTTCTGTTCATCTCAAGATTCAACAGCTTGTAATGCTGACTGGTATGGTTTTAAGTTGCTCTTAGTCATTTGCATGTTGAATGCATTTATTATTCCGTGTTGGATTAAGTGAAGAATTATGCATCCCTGGATATTATATCTGGAATTATTATTATTCATCCTTGTGCTTGTGTGCCGCTTAGAAATGAAGACAAGACAGGTGTTATATAAATATAAAAATAAATATAGCTTAACCTACATATTCTGGTCTCTGATCTACATCCTTTGGTCTTTGAATGTGAACTAAGGGACTAAGAGAACTGTAATACATTCTATAAAACACCCAGGATCTGCTCCTGACATGCATCTTAGGGGTGCATGCTGTGGCCATTTGCTATAAATGAAAGTATCCTCAAGGTCCTCAGGTATGAGACCAGTGATAGTTGCCAAGGCAACTGGGTAACAGTGATGTAGGACTGGTGGTCTTGGGGAACTCCCACCTTGTCACTATGGCAACAGGCAAGCAGTTCCCCTTCATTCCAGATATTTTACAAGGCAAGGAACTGGAGATGTGCATGAATGTAAAGGCTGTGATAACTAGTAGTCTCCCACAGTTTTGATAGAAGTCAGACAGTGAAAGATAGAGAGCGGGAAAGTAGGACAAGTGTTGGCTTAAGCACTTCTTGTATAGGTCTGAAAACTAGGAGCATCGAGCTGGGAGAAAGAGGAAAGGCAGTATCTCATGTGATGATCCTGGGCATAAAATATGAAAGTTTTTCATATAAGTGACCATGATTTCTCCAGTTTGTTGTAGCATTCAGATTTAAGTATCCAGAATACCTGCCATTCAAGTTACTGAGCCACCAAGAGGTGTTAAATCTGCACCATATCTAACAGCCCTTCATACATGTCACTTGTAAAATGTTTCTACTATTATATTAGCAGTAACTGTTGCTGCCTTCACCATTACAATTGTAATATTGTATTAATATTGCCTTACTATTTTTCAGCAGTTGTAATATTGTGTTAATGTCGCCTTACTTTATTTCAACAGTTTACCACTACTCACTCAAACACAAAGCAATGATCCAGCACCAAGTGTTTTGTTTCCCCTTTTTCTTTTTTGCAACCGTGAGTGGTAGTGAGCACAAGGAGAATCCTGTACTATCTTTGCTGTTAGTGGTGTTTTCAAAATCCATGCTACCCTTTGTTATGTAAACCTTGGCATCCTTTTTTGCTGCTGGCAACTTGGGCACAATATTGAGCAGCAATATCAGGCTATTCCGTGCTATTTTGCATCTTTGATACAGAAGCATTAATATCCAGCATTCCTAAATCAGAGGATTTTTTTCCCCTGGCTTTTTAGGATGTTTAAGTATACATACGCTACACACAAATTTCAACAGAAACTCCTCTCATGTAGAATTACCCAGTGCCACAGGATCACTAAAGATGAACACATGATTTATACTCGGGATGCTGGGGCATGATAGAAGCGAGAACAGCTTGGATGTGCCTGTAGTCCCTTTATGTCAAAATATTTTGAAGAGCTGTTTTGGACTCATCAAAACGAAGCAATGGTGTGAGTAATTGTAACACATACAATGGATTAATACCCATAGAGTACATTTGAAGCAGGTAAACTAATGTTACTGTGTCCACTCCACAAAATGCACACTTGAAAACCATGTTCCAGGTTTCAAACATTTTCCTTCTGTTAGGCAGCAACCTGAGAAAGACAAGCTCTTTGGATAAAAAGCTCTAGGAATGTATTGTGTGCACATTATCCATAAGACGTCCCCTCACCTTTTGAAATTATAGTAAAAAGGGGAGAGCTGGGAGCTGGTAAAGATTTGCTGGAAACCAAAGGCAGACTAATCTGTGCTATATCAAAGAAACACTTTGAAGAAAGAGAGGGACAAAATTCAACTCATTGGGAATGTGGTGTCAGAGTAGGTCCATACAGATACTGCAGACAACCACAAAGGTGAAAAAGACGGTGATTAACCAAGTCAGGCCTAACATCTCACTAAAGCAAAGCTGAGTACTATATTCAGATGCTATCTTACCATGAGCATGTAAGTCTGGAAGTTGAATCATGTCAACCAGACTTCTTTGTTTGAGAGACTGAAACACTTCGCTGCTCATCCAAACAGCTTTGTCAGTCTGAGTCCTCCATTTTATAGTTCACTTTGACCTCATGTCACCCTGGTCTGAAATAGGCTCATAAGAAGAACAATGGCCTGAATAGTCTTGTTAGGTTGCTCGACAGTCCATTAGGTGGACAATGACCTAAGGTACTGAAACCCATAAAGCAACCTACTTATTAGGCAGTGATTTCAAAAATCCCCAGACAAATCAAAAATACTTCACACCTCCACCACCAAGGCCATAGCTAATGACCCATACTTTGGGCACATGACATCTCTGAAGTATTTTTCACTGCCAGACAATTGGATAGTGACAACGGTTGGTGGTGGAATGGTTTCAATATGATCGTAGATGAACACCCAAGCTTTGCTAACATCCCAGTCAAAAAGCAAGCAAGCCAGCAAGCAAACAAACAACACAAAAATTTCACAGTTTAAACAAGTGAGCTTCTCAATATTGTTCTATATTTTTTAAAAAAATATATTTTGCCAAATATTTTAACAGCCAGACGCATTCTCTTTCTCAGCACTAATGCCTATATGGCCAGGGAAGAATTTAACAACTCAAAGGAGTCAGCTAATTCAATTCTGACTCACTGAGTCAAAAGTTCAGCTTGCCCCAGTCCTGGAGCTGCTTTTTGCAGACTTGTGTCAGGAGTCCAGTTTCAGAAAATACTTGAAATGCAGAAGTTTTAAAAAATATGCCTTACAAAACTGCATGCCAATTCCCTGGAGATATATGTCAAAATGTCTCTTTCTGGAGGACTGGCACTGTGTCACTTCAAAGCAAGCATGTTTTTTTTTATTCTTCAAAGAAACCCTGGGTTTTGACTCTTTCTGTGACCGTTCATTGCCCTTCACACATCCTCTTTCCTGGGCCACAAAACTGCAATAATGCATCTACTTTGGAACAGGTCTTGGGGGTAGCCTGGTCCATGCATGCTCTGTTTGTAAGATAGCCACTACAGTATTTTAGTGTTTCAATGGCCTTTTTTCTTTCTTTTTTTTGAAGACCTGTGTTTCAGCCCCCGTGTCCTTGATTCCCTCCAATCTTTTTTTAAACTAGGTGGGGTGAACCATTACCTTTTAAGATAAGCAACATTCAGCTTTTCCATTTATTTGATCTGTTTTAAATTCAGGGACTTTTAAGGTCACCGTTTTACATTTTAAAAAAAGTAAAACAATTTTAATTTAACTTCAGACACCTTGGTTCAGATACACCCAAGATAGACACAGAGTGAAATCAGATTAGCTGCTACGTCTGCTCCAGATTTGGGGCTCATCCAAAGCCCAGTCTAAACATTATACTCTACCAGCACAATATCATCATTACACACTCATGTAATGATAATACTAGTCTCCCTTTTACTGCCTTTCTTCAAATTTCAGTTGTATTTGCTTCTTGTCCTTCCTTCATATCAGGTTGCAAGACTTGCTTTAAGTTCCCACACTGAAAGTGATAGGCCTTTTTAATGTAATGTGCACATTGTTACCTAATATGTGCATCATTCCTTCAGGGCTGCCTAGATGCCCTCAGCACATCCGATCTTGCCTGATTTCAGAAGCTAAGCAGGGTTGGCCCTGGTTAGTACTTGGATGGGTGACCACCAGGGAATACCAGGTGCTGTAGGTGCCTGGAGTAGGAACCGGCAAGCCACTCCAGTATTCCTGCCAAGAAAACTCCATGGACATGGAGTCATGAAGGGTCAGCCATGACTGTAATGACACTACACACAATCCATGGTTGTATTTTCCCCAGTTGTATGCATTTGTTCAGGCTCCCCTTTTTCCAGTTCCTTTATTTTGATTCTAGAATCTTATAGGCACTTTATTTCTCCAAAAGCATGGTAATTTTCTCTAAATTTATCTGTAAACTATGTAAGGAGGTGTGGGTTTTTTTTCTCCATTATTTTCTGATAAAATACAAAGAGGCTGCTTTCATAAAGGGTAATTTATCCAGGAAAATTGTTTCCTTCTCTAGGGAGAACTGGGTTAGACGGATGAATGCTGTGACTCACTTTAAGGGAGCATGCTAGGTTCCTAATCCTAGTAGAAATCCCCTCTCCCCCACTACAGCTTATTAGTTAACCTTTGCAGAAGCAGCGCTGCCTCTAGCAAATTCACTTCCAAATAATGAGAACCTTATTTTACAAGAGACTGTATTTCTCTCACTTCCCTGTTTACAGCTTTTGAGAAGGGTAAGGGAGATATGGATATGAAGTTCAAAAAAGAACACCATGTCCAGTGAGCACAGAAAACCACTGTGCTCCAGAGAAAGAGAGAGAGAGAGAGAGAGAGAATAACAAAGGCTCAGTATTGTATACTGAACTGTTGGCTTAAAAAAACAACATAATTTTCTTGAATCAAAATTACATAAGATTTTAAAGAGCATCTTAGGCATCTTTCAGTTTATCTCTTGTTTGGAATGGGTGGAGCATAATTCTTTCTCCATGAACTCTAGTTTATCATGGTACAAATGGAGATTTCATGATTTAAAGCACTGTTTCTTGATCTTTTTTGAGTTGCCTACCCTTTTTGTAATACCTAAGTCACCTGTGATCCACCACCACATTTGCACAACAAGGCATTTTAGAAAAAAAATTAATAAATAGATTTTTCAGAATATAATTCTAAAATAATCTTTAATGTGATGGTTGTACTTGCATCAGGGCATTAAATAAGGGTTGAAAACCTTCATGGGGAAATATCCTATAATTGCAACTAAAACTAACTGCAGTCATTCTCTAGTAAACATTTTGCAACACCCTTGAGGGTAATGACCCCAGGTTGGATACATGTGGGTTAAACCAAAGAGGGCTTCTGCTTGGGCAAAGGGGTAGTGAATACCGCCTTGTGCAAGTTCTGTAAAACACAATGTTGCACTAGGAATGGAAGTGAAGACAATCCAGATGTTTGCTTATGTGTAGAGCTTCTGCATAAATAAGATTTTTCCCTTTCAGGCTCAGCACTAACATTGGGTAAAACACAGTAACAGGGTAAATGGGACTAGACACATCTCTCTAAGTGTATACCTGGAATCAGAATTTTTAATGCCTGCAAGGGCTTCACTCTATTCCTGTATCTGTATCTAATCATCTGCTACCTATAGGAGAATAAAATTATATATCTATATCTATATATATCTATCTATCTATATCTATCTATCTATCTATCTATCTATCTATCTATCTATCTATCTATCTATCTATCTATCTATCTATCTATCATCTATCTATCTATCTATCTATCTATCTATCTATCTATCTATCTATC
>JAHTLZ010000330.1:17781829-17834329 GCA_023846285.1 Phrynocephalus versicolor | reverse complement strand
ACAGTTTTGAAACTGCTTGCCTGCACTCATTAATTTTTTAATTACTTTGATCTTTTGAAAGGTTTATGTTGTGAGCTCAAAAGTCTGAAGAGCGCACCTATGATGCCGCATGTATTTTGCTGCTTTAATCACATTGGCATTCATAAACAGAATATTCTATGCCCCATCCCCACCTGCAGCAAACATAAGCTTGACATGCTTTGATGTTCTTGGTTTTAACCAGGGAAAAGTATGTGAGGCATTTGCAGATTCCCCCATGAATAACCCCCTTCCCCATGAGGAGGCATTCATAACAGGTAACAAATGAATTATGTTTCATGTTTTGACTTTTATTCCTGCAATGGTAGTGACAACTGCTGCTCAGTGTTGCATGTTCCAGAGAAAAGGGAGTCTCATCCTGACCTTTCAGTGCCACAAAGGGGTGGGAGAGATGGTAGAGCCACAAAGTACAGTACTTCACTCAGCCCCATGCAAGCACACTGTTGCCATTTGGCTAGTCAACCCTCAAGAACAATGTATGACTGGTAGCAGATTCAAGTGTGGCAAATAACATGCCCTGCATGTGATACATAATATTTTATTTATTTATTTATTTATTTATTTATTTGTTTGTTTGTTTGTTTGTTTGTTTGTTTGTTTGTTTGTTTGTTTGTTTTGTGAGTCTCTGGGTGGCTCACAATCAAAATAAACAATTCAGACAATTGAAACATCAAAGTTTAAATACCACACTACAGTACAGCGGAGCCTTGTATAACAAACAGTTTGTATAACATCAAATCTGTACAACATTAAACAAAAATTCTGGAGAAAGGGGAAAATTTCTTAAGAGAATTGTCTATGGGGTGAATCTGTACAACATAAAAATGGTCGTGATTAGGGATTACTCTGTTTTCAATGCATTCCTATGGGAAATTTGTATAAAGGAAAATTGGCTTAACAGAATTTCATTTGGAACAAATTAATTCCTTTATACAAGGTACCACTGTATATGCTGACATGTGGATGGCTTCTGGACTTTGAGTGCCCAAGACAAGACTATGGCAAATGATGCTATCACTAAGCTTCAATGGTGGTGGTTGTAAATAATTTTCACCTTCAGAGGCAGTGTGCCATTTACAGCATCAGGAAGGAGTTGGGGGGGAGGGGGCTTCCTTCAAAACAGATGGTTTCCCAACGGCATAAGCAGAAATTCAATGGGGCTTACTTCTCAATAAACATTGGGGTATGAGTTGAATTCATTTGCAGTCATGAGATCTAGGAATTTAACTAACACATACCAAGGAGAGAGGGAGAGGGGGAGAGATCTGTGTTGTTTTTTCCTGATTTTGCTTAAAATGCGCAAATGCCACAATTTGAAAACAGTGAAATTGCCGCAGTTGATAAAGCATCTCGCTGGAGGTATGTGCATGTGTGAATATCTGTGGAGATTCTCAGTAATCCAGGTGAAGTTATCCGGGAGTTGGGTCATGTCAACTGCTACTCATCCAAGTAGCTTTTCCATTCCGTGAAGGTGTAGGTGTGATGTAGAAGGCCTGTTTTCCTTATCTATCTCCCATTAGTGCTTTAAGAACATAATAACATAAGAGCCATGCTGGATCAGGCCAAAGGCCCATCTAGTCCAGCTTCCTCGATCTCACAGTGGCCCCACCAGATGCATCTGGGAGCGCATGAGACTAGATATCTGTCTCCTGATACCACTCCCCTGCATCTGGCTCTTGGAGTACCCCAGTTTTAAGCTTGGAGATGATACATCTCTATCATGGTTTGTAACCTGTGATGGACTTTTCCTCCAGGAATCTGTCCAATCCCCTTTTGAAGGCATCCAGGCCAGATGCCATCACCACATCCTGTGGCAGGGAGTTCCACAGCCTAACAACGCGCTGGGTGAAAAAATATTTTCTTTGATCTGAGGAACCCTCAGCAGCCGTGCAGCGCATCAGTGAAAATGTAAGAGGATGACTCATCATTTAGCAGGAATACACTGCTGCAATCTTGCACCTGCCAGCCATCAGATCAGCACAGATTCCGTGTGACCAAAGGTCTAATCTTTTGGACCCATTCATAACCATTGTACATATAATAGCAGACAGCCATATATGTGCTAGATACAATGGCACTGTTTTTAGTAGGTTTTATATCCCTCGGGATGCCAAGTGTCTCTGGAAAACGCAAAGATATTAACAAGGGCTGCAATGAAAATGTGAAGGGAAATGTCACTGGCCAATAGTCAAGGAAAGGAGCATTTTCTTATCCTTTCTCTCTACAAGGATGAACGAAGCAACAGAGTGAAACTTTCCCCCTCCCCATTTTTCATTAATAAAGCAGCAGAAAGATTAAGAAGCCACATTCTCCAGACGGGTGAAATGACATATGGTAATTTGCCCTGCATTACTAGATGGGGACACAGCTTTTTATTATAATAAACCTTCAAGTAGTCCTGTTGGAATTGTGCCTGTATTTTAATTAACAAACCTGTCATATGTTTGGGTCATTTGTGCCCACTTTGCAGACCAGAGAAAAATGGATTTCATATTTTGCTCTCCAGCTGATGGGTACTATATCCATGCTTCACACAAGCCATCGGTACCAGCAATCGCCTGCTATTATTCTAAATGAAATTATTTCAGCTAGCCCACTTCTTGCTCATTTGTCTTTGACATGCACTTTTGGCACATTAAAACACTTGAAAATGACTTTGAACATTGGAGAACAATGATGGGTTGGGGTAGTGTGGATGAATCCAGAGATTTTGGCAGCATACAAAGACAAATCACTGCAGTAGTAAATGAACTCCTGTGACATGGTAAGGCAGATCTAGACTGGTTTTCTCCAAGGCTGCCTGACCTGTCAAGACACCAATTTTAATTGTTCTCTAGGGAAAGAAATCAGCAGTAATACCACCACCAGTTTACAAGACAGGTGCAATAAAATGACTTCCAGTGGGGGCTCCTAAGAGTTTGCAAGCTGCCTGCCATTTTGATGGCCCCATGATATCCAGCGAATGTGTTATGCTAGGGCAGTGGTTCTCAACCTTCCTACTGCCACAACCCTTTAATACAGTTCCTCATGTTGTGGCGAACCCTTGCCCTGCTTGGAAGAGGCCACAAGCCCCCTTTGGCAGGCCACTGCTGCAGCTGCTACAGAGACCTTGCCTCTACAGGCACCCTCAGCCAATCGCAGCCTCCGGTGCCATTGCCTGACATTCCCTCCAACCTATCAAGCTGTAAGTCACTCTGTCCCCCTCCCCCTTCTCCCCCTCCTCCTCCAGACCCAAGCCGTTTGTGTCTTTTTCTTCACTGGCTCATGGTGACCCCTGTGAAATGGTCATTCAACCCCCAGAGGGGGCCCGAACCCCCAGGCTTGGAACCACTGTGCTTGGGGGAGATGAGTGACTTCAATTTTGTCAGTGCAGTGGATCCACAGTGTATTTTAGTGTCAACCTTTTAGAAGCTATCCAAGAAGTTAAACTATCCCCCAAAATATATTTAGTATATTGGATAGATGGTTTAAATTTCAAGCTAAAACCTTGACTGCCATCACCCCGAGATCAGTGATCTGCTTCTCCTGGGACAATCAACTTCAACAATAAGTAGGACAGCCCAGATGAAAGGCCAATGGATTCTCCCAGAGCACTGGATCATTAGTAGCTGCTTAACTATCAGCAGCTGAACCTGAGAGATTCATTAAGTGAAGGAAAATAAGGATGTCAATGACTAACCACTCCAGTTCACTTTATATTCCTTCCAGAATCAGAGGCGTCTTTATATGGCTGAAGGAGAGATCCGGTGTGGTGTAATGGATAGGTTATCAGACGGACTCACAACACCTGGGTTCAAATCCCTTCCTAACCATGGAAACTTATGTGGATGGCAATGGCAAACTTTAAAACATCTCAACACTATTGGCAACCATATTAGAGGTACAATAAGCTGGAAGTGATTTGATGGCACATAACAACAACAAAGAAGGTAATACAGAGTGCAGTTGCATTCACATCAGGGTAGTGGGATTATCATAGATAACTGATTGACTGCTGTATGAACGGAATGTTGAATGTGATAGACCTTTTTGCTGATCCACAATGGCTTTTGTTATGTTCTCAGACTCTTATTCTTTCTTTCTTTCTTTCTTTCTTTCTTTCTTTCTTTCTTTCTTTCTTTCTTTCTTTCTTTCTTATATTTTACCCTGCCTTCTCTTTGTAAAACAACCCAAAGCAGCTTACAATAATGAGGGCCAATATACAACCTCTTAAAACAGATGCATATGGATAAGGGAGCAGGACATCTATGGACTCAAGAAGTCTCAGGGAGACTTCGTTCATAACTTAATTGAAGCTATTCTGACTCTATTTAGGAAGTCAGTGATCAGTCAGAATATGTTAGCAGTTTTCACGTGTACAACTTGAGTGACTCACAGCAGCAAATTATCTGTAACCAACAAGGCACTCTTAGCGTTACCAGACATATGCTGAACTGCACAACAGACACATGCATAAATCACCAACAGAATTCTGGCTAAGGATGATTCTGAGCATCCCAGTCTAAATAAGTAACTTTCTAAGCTTTATTGAAGTGTGTACATCATAAGAACATAAGAACAGTATTGCTGGAACAGGCCACAGCCCATCCAGTCCAGCATTCTGTCTCACACAGTGGCTCACCATTTGCTTCAGGGTACAGTATTCCGAAGCAGATGTCATCACCTGCTTACGATTCCCTGCAAACTGCATTGATCGATAGCCTGCCTATCTCTCCAACCCGGAGGTTGTCTTTAGGCATCCATAATGATAGCCATTGATACCCTTGTTCTCCATGAACTTGTCTAATCCTTTCTTAAAGCTGTCACCACTCCTTCTGTCAGGGAGTTGCATAGACCAGTGATTTTTTTGGGTGAAAAAGTACTGTACTTTCTCTGATTTGTTTGAGATCTAGCACCCAAAACTTTCATGGAGTGTCCCTAGTTCTAGTGTTGTGTGATAGGGGAAACAGTTTTTCCTTCTCTACTTTATCTACACCATGTATGATTTTATAATCTTCAAGCAGGTCACCTCTTAGGCACCGTTGTACATGAAAAGGCCCAGCTGCTGCAGCCTCAGATGGTAAGGAAGGTGTTCCAGTCCCCTAAATTAGCCCTAATCATTCTGGTTGCCCTCCTATGCACTTTTTCCATTTCCATAATATACTTCTGGATGTATGGTGACCAGAACTGGACACAATACTCCAGATGAGGCCTCACCATAGATTTATAAAGAGGCAAAATGGTACTTGCTGACTTATTTTCTATGCCCTTTCTAACGATCTCTAGCATTGAGTTTGCTTTTTTTCCCCCCACTGCTGCGGTACACTGGGTTGACACCACCACTCAAGGACACCAAGGTCCTTTTCTTGGTTTGTTCATCAACATTTTAAGCTCTGCTTCTTGAGACAAATATGATTATTTGTACATTTCAATTCATATAAAAGCTGAGATCTGGGGTGTTCGCGTGTGCCTGATAATATTAATTGCAATCAACGTGTTTCTTAATTTAATCTCCCTCACAAAGAATTATGAGGCACTTCCCTTTGATAGAAGTAAACAAGCTGCATTTTGCTAGAGGTCATTTCAGTCCACACAAATTCTTTATTTTGGGAAAGCAGAACATGTGGTGTTTGTTCCTTGGACAACATATAGGTCAGAAAAATCTGAATAATTGTATGAGCTGCAGACCAACATATTGTAGACTAGATTATACTTTTCATGATTGGAAACTATTATAACCAAGTTCTAAGAAATAATAACTGTGGAATTTATCCTTGCATTTTTAAATGTTTTATTTAAAATATTCATTTATTCATTTCATTTTAATGGATAGTCATTCTGACAATCATTAGTCCAATTAGCTGTGGGATTTTATGCATAAAACAAAGAAAGACACAGTAGGCGATGAGAAAAAATTCAAATTGCACCATCAGGCAATCCTTTATCAGGATTAATTACAAAGGCACAAACCTGTAGACACAAAATGCAAGATAATGCATTCCTGGAGCTAATTTCCTTTGAAATAATTCTGTATTCACTAAAATGAGAAGCCAACACTGAAAGGTCCTCTCCCACCTTCCTACTAACTTGATTGCACATACTTTAGACATTTACAGCTCACAGTCTGAGTGCACGGAGGTTATACATCTCCTGAATGACTGTGAGAACAGGACAAGCAAGGACTGGACATCACTAATTCAGCCTGCAAAATGGTTGAAATATTGCCCCCTCAGAAAAGGACTTCATCCTATTATCCTCATCATTAGTGGTGCAGACACCACATGATTTCATTTTCAGAACAGAATGACCACAGCAGAGGTAGGTAAATTACAAACACATCTTCAAGGAACATTTTAAATCACACTCTGTTCAGGCTGAGTGGGGATTCTGGGTACTTTAATCCAAAACAGTCTTGGTAGAAGCTGATCTCTCTTATCATAACTTTGGAGATAGCATGGCAAGAAGGCACACAATGAACTGTTTCTATCTCCCCCAATGTGCTCCGAGGCATCAAGTGTTGCTCATGGTTTTGTTGGAATGGATATCTGGAAGTTGCGACATGGCAACTGGACTTTTCTTGAGAGATTGAAATGTTTCTCTACTCATCCAAGCAGCCTCGTCAGTCTGAGGAAAGTTAGTGGTGAATCCTCCATTTTATAGCTCACCTTGATTTCACACACCCCTGATCTGAATAGGCTCATAAGTTGGACAAAAGCCTGAAGAGGCTCATTAGGTTGACAATAGCCTGAATAGGTTCATAGATGGACCATAATCTGAACAGGCTCATTAGGTAGACAAAGGCCTAGGGTTCATGAAAGTCCCACCTATGCAACCTTTCCCAACACTCATTAAGTATGGGTCATTAGCTATGACATTGCTCTCAAGAACAGAAGTCTAATTGCCATGACTCAGCTTCCAGATAAACTCACCTGGATGACTGAGGATCTTCACAGACATGTTGTAATGGATAGCTTTTCCACACTGTGAAATAAACACCAGAAGACCTTTTTCAAATTCCCATCTTTGGTCTTCCTCAAATTCACTCTACCATTCAATATAATGAATACATTTCTGAATACATAAGTAGATAATATTATTTCCAAAATAATGCTGATAATCAGATTTATTTGAGTGGTATATTTTGAACTTGTACAGTTGTAACATAGAAAACCTTGGTTAGGCTACTTTGGAAGCACTTAGACATCAATGTGCTATGTGGAATTTGTGTACTTTAAATGGATTAAGATTCGACTTGAAGACTTTTAAAATGTTGTGGGTTTTGTTTTTTTACTGTAATAGAGAGCACTGTGATTTCTTCTCCATTATAAAAATGCAGAAAGAAATGTTTTACCTTCTGTATATTGTTTCCTTTATTCATCTCCACAGCAAAAATTCAACATGAACAAAAATTCCTTAGGAACTGAAGAGGAAAGTGCAGCATTTGGGTTCAAGTGTACGGCATTTTAAAATTTCACTATACCAACACAAGTAATCCATTATTTCTGGGGGCTTTTTTGGTTAATGTTAATGTACATGTTGTATCTGAGGTAGCTGAGGGAGAAAAGGGGATCCCCGTGCCTGCTAGTTCAGTGGTTCTCAATCTTCCTAATGCCGCGACCCTTTAATACAGTTTCTCATGTTGTGGTGACCCCTTTGGTAGGCCACTGCCGCAGGTGCCATAGAGAACTTCCTTCTACAGGCACCCTCAGCAAATTGCAGCCTCCGATGCCATTGACTGACATCCCCTCCAACCTATCAAGCTGTAACTCACTCTCTCTCTCCCCCCTCCAGATCCAAGCCATTTGTGTCTTTTCTTCACCGGCTCCTGGCAACCCCTGTGAAATGGTTGTTCAACCCCAAAAGGGGTCCCGACCCCCAGGTTGGGAACCACTGTGCTAACTAATATATTCCGGAGCCAAACTAGATGTGACAGCACATGTTTTATATTTGGTGGCCAGAATCATATTGGCTAATTACTCCAGTGTTAAGTGTAGAGATGGGCACGGAGCGGCGAAATTCTCGTTTCCGTTACCGTTTGTCGTTTCCGTTACAAAACGGAAATGGTAATGACAATTACTCCGCTCCAGCTCGAACCCGACCTGATAAAAGATAAATTGGTTCTGATTTGTCATTGTCATTCATGGCATTGCGGCGATCGCGTGATGCCAAGCAGCACAGAAAAAACGTTTTTAAAATAATTAAAAAAAACCCGATTCCCGGCCCAAAAAGCAGGCAAAAATATGCCTGCCTGAGGACACCTACCAGAGACGTGGTTTCTGGGGGGGGGGGTCCCCGGCCTTCCCCCCTCCTGTCCTGGGCTGCTTGCACCAGGCTGGGGGGGGGCATCCTCGTCGTCTCCATTTGCCATGCGGTGGGGGGGATCCAAAATGGCGACCACAATTTTTCTTTTGAAATTGTTGTCCAAAAACACACCAAAGCACCACAGAAACATTTGAAAATTAGGTATTTTAAATGCCCAATTTTTTATAGTAGCAGCAGTGGGTTTTTCCTGCAATAAAACATCTCCATTGATTTTATTTTATTTTATTTTTATTTTTATTTTTTTACACCTGCACATGAACAATGATGAACTGGCCATGGGATGGGACCATGCAAATTTTTTTACCCATTCCACCAATCGCATGGCCAGGTTTTGACTGAGACTTCTGGATGGGCCAGAGGGCATAAAAAGCCCACTACCCCTACCCCTACCCCTACCCCTAACCCTAACCCTAACCCATACACCAGTACACTGTCCTTCTTAGTGGGTCAGAGGCACCCAGAGGTGCAGCCCACTAACCCACCCTAACCCTAACCCTAACCCTAACCCTAGCCCTTACCCTAACCCCATGCTCTGGGAAGTCAAATCCCGCTAAATCGCGGTGGAAACAACAAACGACAAACGGAAACGACAAATTTTTGAAAATTATCACGACAAATGGAAACAACCTGAAACGGAGCTGTCCCGACAAACAACAACTCGAAACGTAATTTTTCCTGGTCGTGCCCATCTCTAGTTAAGTGCCATGATGTAAATCACTGTGGTGAATTGTCATGAGCTAAGGAGTCTTTGCCTGTATCTGTTGTCACATGCCAGTCACACAAGTTAGTATGCATTTCAGTCAGTAAGGTTGTATTCCAAATAAATAAATGATGTCATAAATGGATGAAGAGAACAAAACAGACTCTCCATGCAGGTCTCCAATCTAATGGCTACAAAGCAGCAGGCAAAAAGAAGATGGAGGAAATTGGAAGACAAGCAAATCCAGATAGTAATGACCAGACAAAATATTTGCCAGAAAAAGGATAACATGGAACTGAAGTTTTGTTTTTCTTATTAAAATACGTTATCTTTTTACATTAATTGAAAGAACAAAGATGAAACAACCTGTACTGGAGACACAACATGTGTGAGGGAGGCCTTAACTCTTCCCATCTCAGTGTGTTTAAAATGAACATTTTCCACAAGTTCTATGATCCTCAGGCGATTCCCTCAGCCAATCACACACCTCCACTTATTTAAAACAAGGAGGTGGTAGGTAATAGCTTACAAATTTCCCTTTTTTTTCTTTGATGCAATTGTGTCATTCTTCCATAGCCTGGTGGCAACCAATATCCTCCCATCTACCTTTTTCAGCCCCTCTCTTTTGGAAGTGTGGTCTAGAGATACCCCCCCCCAA
Source organism: Phrynocephalus versicolor (assembly GCA_023846285.1). Classification (NCBI taxonomy): domain Eukaryota; kingdom Metazoa; phylum Chordata; class Lepidosauria; order Squamata; family Agamidae; genus Phrynocephalus; species Phrynocephalus versicolor. The sequence goes on along the minus strand of JAHTLZ010000330.1, from coordinate 17,824,631 downwards.
AAAAAAATCTAGAAAATGCTCCTTGGCCCTGCAGAAAATCACTTACTCCTGTTCTATCCTGCCTATGGGTATGATGGAGAAAGATATTTCACTGACAGCTTTTTAAAATGAAGTCAGCTGCCATACGTGAAGTGGGGGAGCAGTAGGTCATTGTCCTTTGGCTCAGGTGTCAAAATCTCTTGGTCCATCTGATAGTCAAGAAGATATAACTGAGATGTTTGGAACTATCCCGCAGAATAAATTTCAGAATCATCTAGTTCTATCTTCTGGCTAAACACATCTTCTCTGTAGTACTGGAAGACCTGCCACAAATCTGCAATTGTTTTATGGTTTTATTCAGCTGTAGAGACAGAGCTTTAATGAAGCAGACATATAAACTCTAGTGGCCTGCCCAGGACTGTTTTGTTGTGGAAGAATAATTTTTCAGACATAACAATTCTGCAAGACAGGCTGCAACAATAGCAACAGTGAATTCTGGACATAGCATTCCTGAAGGTCCCTTAGTGACTTGGAACATAAATGTGTGCAGCTGTAATAAGCTAGTTATCTCACTCGTACCCAGGAAGAGGGTACAGAAGGACTGTCTTGTTCAAAGCAGATTGTATATGGTTCGCCCAGGGACCTCGGCTGCAATATGGGTACAAAAATTAACAACTGTGGAATTAAAGTTCTGTGGGAAGCTTATTTTTATTGTTCATTCAGCATAAAACACCCAGGGAATGTACATGGGATTTTGAGAAAGGTGTTCAATTCAGAAGCATAACTTTCTGAAACGAAAACAAAAACACTTTTCAGCACCATTCAACCTGAGTGAGAAGAGACCTACTGTAAAGGTCCTACAGGCTAAAATCTATGGCAGTGTTGGCAAACCTATGGCACAGGTGCCAAAGGTGGCCCTCGGAGCCCTTTTTATGGGCACCCAACATCGTCCCTTCACAGCCACCAGTATTCAAGTTAACTTGCTGTATTGGCACTTTGTGAAAAATTTTAGTGTAAGGTTTTTATTATTCTTTTAATTATTTATTTATATTTGATGTTTAATTCTTTGATTGTAAGCTACCCAGAGACCTTTGGGTAGTGGATGGCATATAAGTTGTAAAAATAAATAAACATAAAAATAAAATAAATTAGTGGGTTTTGTTTGTCTATTTTAAATATTTATATGTTGCCTTTCTAAGGATCCAGGAATAAGTTAAGTACTCAAGGCCCTGGGCTTGGATGGGCAATTTATCAGTTCAGTTCTTTTCTTCATTTAAAAAAAAAAAACTCAGGTTTGTTCCATTCTGAATTTGAAGAAATCTGTGAAACTATAATTTCTTATCTGAAACAAATAGAAACAACATTCCCATCTATCCTTAATATCTGGTGACCTTTCCATGTGTCCCTTCACACACAGTCATTATTTTCAGAAGTATCTACAGGCAAAGACTGAATTTTAGAAAGCAAAGCAAAAGTGTTCTGCTTATATACCGCCCCACAGCACTTGAAGCACTCTTTGGGCGGTTTACAATTTAATTATGCAGGCTACTCATTGCCCCCACCCCACCTATGCCCAGCAAGCTGGGTACTCATTTTACTGACCTCGGAAGGATAGAAAGGTGAGTCAACCATGAGGTGGTTACCTGGGATAGAACTCCAGGTCGAGAGCACAGTTTTAGATGCCCAAACTTTTTGTAAGGAGGGCCAGATTTGGTGGCTGAAAATGTGTCAGGGGCCAGTTGCTCCCCAACCCAGCCACCCCACTGCAAGCCCCACCCACTGACCCATATGCCCCACCCACTGACTCCTTGCAACCTCACCCGCAGGAAGGAAGACGGGGACCAAGGAAGGGAGGGAGGGAGGTGGAAACCAAGAAAGGAAGGAAGGAAGGTGGGGACCAAAGGAAGCACAGGGAGCGATGGCCACAGGTCGCCCCTTGGAAGAGGCAATCTGTCCGACTTTGCACCCCCCCAGCTCCCCAGCGGTGGCGATGGCTCACCCACCAGCCCACCCCAAAGCTCCTTGGTGGTGGCGGAGGCCTGCTGGCCTGCCCACCACCACACATTCCCCTGCGGTGCTGGTGGCGGCAGACTGCCCATCCGCCCAAGCTTCCCAGCAGTGTCAGTGTTGGCGGAAGATTTAAAAAAAAATGGGATGAAGGAGGGGGAGGGAGGGGCAGGCCAGCCAGCCATGGGCCACTCAGAATGGCCTGACGGGCCGGATTTGCCCCCCCCCCCGGGCCGGACTTTGGGCAGGCCTGCATTAGACACTCATGAAGTGTCTATGATGAGTGTTTAGGGAATTCTTCAGGGAACAATTGAGGAAGAAATTAAACTCTGCGTCTACGAAATGTTATTGGGAAGCAGTAAATGAAGTTTGTACCCTCCAGGTTTTCCCTTTCAAATAACACCTACATTTTTTCTTCTACCAAAATGAAGGACAAAAGAGTGAGATGTGTCACCTTGGTCCTAGAATAGCTGAAAGCGTACAGTACAAGGAAAACCCACCCCACACAATATAAGCAGTTCAAAAGGACTTCACTGAAAGAATTAGCCGTGTTTATTCACCCAGCACCCAGGTTTTTGAAAAGAAAAGAAAAAACCCAACCAACAAACAAAACAAGTAATTTTTCTCAAAAAGCAAGCCTGATTAGCATTTACGAGAAAGCCTGGTGTTTTGTAGGCCTGAAGATAATCCAGTGAGCAATATCTGAAGGCTGTGAGAGCAGCAGAGCAGAAAGTGCAGAAGGACACAGCAGTAACATCTGTAAAAAATGCAAACGACTGCTGTGCTAAAACAGAACAGCATGTGATTTCCTCCAAGTCACTGTCTACATGCAAAAAACAAAGAATGGCTGTAGCAGAAGTAGAATCTGCTAAAATGATCTCTTCCCCTTTGTGAACCTTTGATTTTAGCAAGGGAACCAACCCTATCCCATAGCATTCTTCCTAAATCCTATGGGATTACAAATACGAATTGCAATGGGCCTACTAATGTTTACCATGGGCAGAGACACTGGCACATCTTCACAACCCAGTCCCAAGTCCAAGTGTTTCATCCTGAGTCCCAAGTCCCAAGTAGAGATGGGCAAGACTAGGGAAAATGACGTTTTCAAGTTGTCGTGTGTCGGAGGCGGCCCATGTCGGCTCGTTTCCGTTTTTCGCGAAACTTTGCAAAAAATAGTCGTTTCGTTTTTCGTTTTTTTGTCTGTTGTTATACTGGTTTAGGGGGGTAGCGGGCTCCTGGAGGCACCTTTTTGGGGGGAGGGGGGCCTCCTATCCTCACCTGCTAGGAAGGGAAAGCAGGCTCCTGGAGACCCCCCATGGCATGGGGGTCTCCTCTCCTCACCTGCTGCTGCAAAAGGGCATGCATAGCCATATGGATATGCATACCAGTTGCAGACTATAGTGAGACTTTGCAGCAGTGGACTGGCAGAAGCCATAGGGTGATGCCTTCTCTCCACCAAGGCTCTCTGCTGCACCCACTGTGCCTCACTAAGAAGGGAATCGTACTTGCGTAGTGCAATGCAAGTAGATCTGGCTTAGGGGACAGCAGCTTAGCGCAAGGGCTAGGGTTAGGCTAGTTACTGGTGAGGTTAGGGTGGGGTAGTGGGGTGCACCTCTGGGTGCCTCTCTGACCCACTAAGAGGACAGTGTACTGTGGCATATGGGTAAGGAATCAAGAATTAGGGTTAGGGTTAGGGGGCTAGGGCAGGGTTTAGTGGGCTTTTTGGCACATCCCAGAAGTCTCAGTGGCCAAGTGGCCATGCGATTGGTGGGATGGCTCCAAAAATTTGCATGGTCACTCCCACTTGGCCACTTGGCCAGCCCATCATTGCGCAGGTGTAAAAAAAATTAAAAAAAATAAAATCAATGGAGAGAGGACAGGGGAGGAGACATTTTGTTGCAAGAAAAACCTACTGCTACTGTAAAAATTCTGGCAGTTTTAGCAATAGCATTAGCAATTTTCGCATGTTTCTGTGGTGCTTGTGTGTTTTTGGATCACGATTTCAAAAAAAATATTGCGGTCGCCGCCCCATTTTTGATCCCCCGCCCGCACCGCATGGCATGGCGACTCAGGACAGGAGAGGGGGGAGCCCCCCCCCAGAAACCACCCATCTGGTAGGTGCACTCTGCACTGCAGGCATATTTTCACCTGCTTTTTGGCCCAGGAATGGGGGGGGGAGTTTAAAACTTTTTTTCTGTGCCGCTTCCGCTTGAATTGCGGCGGCCGGCGGCAAGACTCTGGGTTGTTGCTGCGAGCCTGCGGCGAGTACCACCACCACCAGAGCAGCCCAGGACAGGACAGGAGGAGAGGGGGGGAGACCGGGGACCCCCCTCCAGAAACCACTCCTCTGGTAGGTGCCCTGAGCCCTCACTCAGGCAGGCATATTTTCGCCTGCTTTTTGGCTAGCCTATCGTTTGAGTTGTACATACATGGGCAGAGATAGAGCCAGCTCCTGGAAGGGAAGCCACCAGTCTGTTGCCTTTCAGGTTGTTGTGTTGTTTGTGGTAGCTGGTAGTCCCATCCCTTAGGACCTTGAAATGTAACACAGAAGAATGATTCAAGTCTTGAGTTGAGTCAGAGTTTATTAGCTGCTGTGACTGGAGTCAGACTTGACCGCAAGTCATGACTCTCAAGTCCCTATCCCTGGTCATGGGTCCTAAGGATATGCAAGGAAATGAGGCACAGATGGAGTGTGACACACAATTTTCTCTTGTCATTACTATACAGCAGTGCTGCAACTTGTAGGTTTTGCACACCATGAAGAAAATTTGCACACAATTATTCTGCAAAAGCAAGCATTCTACTTTTTTTGCAAGTGTGGAGAAAAATACAGCTGTTTATTGGACACAAGTGAAACACAGTCCCAAGCTGCACCATTTCAAAAGTTATTAAGAGCATTGGTTGTTGTTATATGTTGTCAAGTCCGAAATGATTTATAGGGTCCCTAGTAGGGCTTTTGAGATAAGAGGGATATTTAAGGAATAATTTTACAGGTCCCACCCTCCAGTGAGTTTACAGGGCTAATTGGGGATTTGAGCTCAGGTTTTCTGAGTTCTAGGCCACCATTTTACCCACTACACAACTCTGGCTATAAATTAAGAACATTATTTCTTACATATTATCATATTTTGTCACAGGCAGGAACATACTGAAGGACTGTTTCATTCTGGAGGAACAGCAAAATGGTTGCCCCAAAGGGAAGGCATGCAGTGAACCTCTTCAAAGAAAATTATAAACGGTAAGTACAAAGGGAACTCTTAATGTTCTTCAAATCAAAGTGCTTTATGTATGCCTGCTTGCTCACTGTGGTCCACACTGAAGCTAATGAGACCCTGAGAGATGAAACGCTGTATAGAATCCCAGAATACAGTCATGTCAACTGCATTCTCCAGTTGATGGCGTATGGAAGATTCCTGGTTGCAATGTAAAATATACACCACCACCTCAAGAGTTCTTTTCATTAGATATATCTTCCCTCCTTTTCTCCTCTCAAAATGAGGCTCAAGGCAGTTTACCAAAAGAATCAGATAAAACAACTGACATTAAAACGTAAAATATTAATTAAAATGTCAAGAAAATTAAAGCAATTAAAATACATTGATAAAGGAAGGGGAATGAAAGCAATCAGCAACAAGCTAGCTTAACTGTCAAAAGCTTAGATGAATTAAAAGACCTTTTCCTACTGAAGGAATGACACCAGCGACTGGACAATTGCAATCTCCCTGCGTAGAAAGTTACACTATGAGTGTCCATTAAGACAGTAAAACAAGCCATAAAGAGCATGCCAGGACTCATTGATCCCAGTCTTTCCACTCACTTACAATGAGTCTCATGTACCATTTTACAGCCCCATAACCTCATCCTGGAGCATTCCTCATCTCACTTGGAGTTTTCCACAATGTGTTTTTGTCCCCACCACCATAAATAATGCTCTGCCATTAGCAAACTTGACCACCTTATTGCTTATCTGTAACATTCCATATCATTTATTCATAAGTTCAAGATTGCCAGCCCCACTTCCAATAAGAATTGGTCAGATTTATTCCTATTGTTTCTTCTTTAATCTGCAATGAGATTTCTTCTCTTATCCCATGACTGTTCCTGACCTGAATGATCAATTGAAGAAAGCACAGGTTTAACTCCTGAGACTAAGCTTTCATATAATCTCAAACAAAACATCCTCGGGCTCACAATTGGATGATGAGAAATGGGGTGATGATTTCTAGGATCCAATTTATAACTGCAGCAAATTAGGTGTCTGGGTGTGTGACTGGGGGATTACCATGAACTCCAGAAGAAAGTTTTAGGTCCATTACACACAAAAAGAAATGAATGTATCTTTGTTGTAGCTTCCAGATAATACCACACCTTGCAGAAAAAGCAAAAAGGCATTACAGTGGACCCCCTTATAACAAACGGTTTGTATAACATAAAATCTGTACAACATAAAAAATTACGGAGATAAGGGAAATTTGCTTAACAGAATCGTTTATGGGGCAAATCCATACAACATAAAATTTGGCACGATTAGGGATTACTGTTTTCAATGCATTCTTATGGCAAATTTGTATAAAGGAAAATTTGCTTAACTTAATTTCATTTGGAACGAACTAATTCCTTTATACAAGGTACCACTGTATTGTATACAAATATATATTTGTATGCTTTCTCTTTCAGTACTACAGATGTTATGTGGGAGTTGGGTAATACTCCAATATGTAACATATTTATAAAATATTGTGCTTCGGGCTATGTTAACATGAATGCTGTTCTTTAAGGCTAATGTTATAAGAATAGTTCTGTTTTGAGTTTTTCCCTCTATGCTTTCTTACATATATTATTGTCATGACGAATGTGAGCAATCCAAATAATATCTTCTCAGCTTCTTTCCTTAGATGTTTTAATAAAAAAAATTCTCTCTCTCATTTTTAGCTTTCATAGATTGTTCCTATATATGAACATTTGTGTTTTTGACTTGAAATTTGTCTGATTATCTTGGATGCTTTTTATTTTCTTCCTTAAATTGTTATACTCTAGCCACTATCCAAGGTAAGTAACACAAAATGTTTTACTCACCCCTGTCCATATATGGAGAAACAGATTTTCTTTGGGGACAGTAGCCCGAGATCGGTAAAACTAAAAAGGAAGCGGTGAGCATTTCATTTCGGAACCAGTAAGTTACGAAATGAAACACATGAGCCCAGGTGGTGCTCAGAACCGTCTGATACACATGTAACCAATTGCTTTACCTTTCTCTCTGCTGGAACGGAGCTGGGCTGCAATGAGTAATCATACTGTGATGTCATCTTTCCTCCTCTGTGGGTGTTTAATCAGGAGCTGTGCAGGGAAAGGCATCATCCCACCTCCATGTCTGATTGGCCAGCAGTCACAGAGGAGGAAAGCTCCGGGCAAGAAAGAGAAACCGGGTTTCTCGCCTTGCTGAATGACTGTGCCTTAGAGCAACTTGTCATGGAGCCCACCCGAGAACAGGCAACTCTGGATCTAATACTGTGTGATACTCAGGACCTGGTCAGGGATGTGAATGTCACTCAGCCTCTGGGGAACAGTGACCATGCTGCAATCTCCTTTGCCATGCATGTTGGAGGAAGAGTGTAAACCAAATCAGACATAAAAACCCTTGATTTTTGAAGGGTAAACTTCCCTCAGATGAGGAAACTGGTTAGAAAGAAATTGAAGGGGGAGGTTAGAAGAATCCAATCTCTTCAGAGTGCATGGAGCCTGTTTAAAACAATGGTAATAGAGGCCCAGCACAAGTGCATAGCACAAAGAAAGAAGAGATCATTTAAGTCCAAGAGGGCACTGGCATGGTTAACGAGTGGAGTTAGAGAGGCTCTAAAGCGCAAGGAGAGGTCCTTCTGTAAATGGAAATCCTCCCCAAATGAGGAAAATAAAAAGGAACACAAACTCTGGCAAAAGAAATGTAAGAAGATGATAAGAGAGGCAAAGAAAGATTTTGAGGAACGCATGGCTAGCAATATGAAGGGTAATATTAAAAGCTTCTTTAAATATGTTAGAAGTAGAAAACCTGCCAGAGAACCAGTTGGCCCTCTGGATGGTGAGGGAGGAAAAGGGGAGGTTAAGGAGGACTTGGAAATTGCAGAGAAATTAAATGAGCTCTTTGCATCTGTCTTTAAGTCAGAAGACCATGAGCAGATTCCACTGCCTTAATGGCCCCTCTTGACTAAAGAATTAAATCAAATACAGGTTAAAAGAGAGGATGTTTTGGGACTAATTGATAAACTGAAGATTAACAAGTCACCGGGCCCAGATGGCATCCACCCAAGGGTTATTAGGGAACTGAGAAATGAAATTGCAGATTTCATTTCTCAGTAGCAGTAATATTTTAAGAGACAAGTTGCAGTAATATGCAACTTGTCTCTTAAAACAGCCACAGTGCCGGGGGACTGGAGGATAACGGATATCACACCAATTTTTAAAAAAGGAAGGAGGGGGGACCCAGGAAACTACAGGCCTGTTAGTCTTAAATCTGTCCCAGGGAAGATGGTGGAAAGCCTCATCCAAGGGAAAATCTTAAAACACATAGAAGAACAAACTTTGCTGAGAGAAAACCAGCAAGGCTTCTGTAAGGGTAAGTCTTGTCTGACAAATCTTTTAGAATTTTTGGGAAAGGTCAACAGACGTGGATTTGGGTGAACCAGTGGATACAGTTTATCTGGATTTCCAAAAGGCATTTGCACAGTCCCTCACCAAGGGCTGCTGAGAAAATTGCACAGTCAGGGGATAAGAGGGCAGGTCCTCTTATGGATTGAGAACTGGTTGAGATCCAGGAAACAAAGAGTAGGTGTCAATGGGAAATTTTCACAATGGAGAGAAGTGAAAAGCAGTGTGCCCCAGGGCTCTGTCCTGGGACCGGTGCTTTTCAATCTGTTCATAAATGACCTGGAGACAGGGATAAGCAGTGAGGTGGCCAAGTTTGCAGATGACACAAAACTTTTCCGTGTGGTAAAAACCAGAGAAGATTATGAAGATCTCCAGAAGGATCTCTCCAAACTGGGGGAATGGGCTGCCAAATGGCAAATGCATTTCAATGTAGCAAAATGTAAAGTAATGCATACTGGGGCAAAAAAAAAATCAAAACTTTATCTATCAACTCATGGGATCTGAGTTATCCATGACGGATCAGGAAAGAGATCTTGGTGTGTTGGTGGACAGCTCCATGAAGGTGTCTCCCCAATGTGTGGCAGCGGTGAAGAAGGCCAATTCCATGCTAGGGATTATCAAAAAGGGGACTGGAAATAAAACAGCCAACATTATAATGCCATTATACAAAACAATAGTAAGGCTGCACCTGGAGTATTATATACAATTCTGGTCACTGCATCTCAAGAAAGACATAGTGGAACTGGAAAAGATGCAGAAGAGAGCGACTAAAATGATTAGTGGGCTGGGGCACCTCCCTTATGAGGAAAGGCTAAACATTTGGGGCTCTTTAGTCTGGAAAAAAAGGTGCCTGAGGGGGGATATGATTGAGACATACAAAATAATGCAGGGCATGAGTAAAGTGGATAGAGGGAAGCTCTTCTCCCTCTCACAAAATACCAGAACTAGGGGACATACACTCAAATTGAGGGCTGGGAGACTAAGAAAAGACAAAAGAAAATATTTTTTCACCCAGCGCGTTGATAGTCTGTGGAACTCCCTGCCACAGGATGTGGTGATGGCATCTCGCCTGGATGCCTTCAAAAGGGGATTGGACAGATTCCTGGAGGAAAAGTCCATCACAGGTTACAAACCATGAGGGAGATGTGTAATCTCCAGGCTTAAAACTGGGGAACTTCAAGGGCCAGATGCAGGGGAGTGGTATCAGGAGACAGATATCTAGTCTCATGCGCTCCCAAATGCATTTGGTGGGGCCACTGTGAGATACAGGAAGCTGGACTAGATGGGCCTTTGGCCTGATCCAGCATGGCTCTTCTTCTGTTCTGTTTTTATGTTATGACATCTCAGCATGCTTCCTCATTGCAGTTTAACCCTGCACAAGCCCAGAGAAAGGTAAAGTAATTGGCTCCACGTGTATCAGACAGTTCTGAGCATCACCTGGGCTCACATAGTTCATTTTGTAACCTACTGGTTCCGAAATGAAATGCCCATCCCTAATCTCAGGGCAGCCTAAGAAATGTGGATACTAGAGTTAAAGCATCAAATACTTCCCTCCCCTGCCCTTCCCCTGCTAAGCTACAACACATTTTATTCAAGACATTGATCAGAATCCCATTGACTTTCATGTAATTTGTGTGCTACTTGCCACAGATAATAGTGGTTGTTTAACAAGGTACCAGGATGTGTCTCAGTTCTGCAGTTGGGGGACTCACTCCACCATATCACCAATTAATTGATGTTAGCCATGGCAAGCTATATAAACATTATAGGAACACTAATACATTTTTATTTCATCAGGTAAGGCACAGATACAAACATTTTCCCTCTCTCCCTCGAAGAAAAATTACAATGCTAATAGCAGCCAATAATTTGCTGTCTTCATGTGACACTGAAAACTAGCTGCTTGAATTGGCCACTTGACGTGCCCCATGGCAGGACCAACCTTGATCTGTCTTCATCTCTGAATGTGGGAAACATTGGATCATGGTATCCATCAATTACTGCCTGTATAGGCAGGATGAGGTGTTCAAAACAGTCAAGACTTTAACACTCGGAAACTAACACTTTAAAGTGGGAAACATACAGGCAGGCAGTGCAAACTGGAAGATCAAGTTTAAAATTTGAAATTCATATATTGGCAGGGAGTTGTAATATATGAGCCTAAGAGCTTGTCTATATGTGGAACTGGAGTGGGCTGGAGTGGGCTAAATTAGGTTGTTAGAAGCTGAGTCAAGGTCTGGTATGCCACTTGATGCGACCCTCCAATCCAAATGGCATATGCACTTCAATGATCCCATTTGGTCCAGCATCTTCCACTGTCAATTTGCCATATCATATTGTGAAGTGGCTTAAGAAGAGAGCCACTTCAGGATAGTGGGCGTCAAATTAAACACTTCTTCTGTGCCTCCATGGAGGCAAAAAGTAAAAAAAAAATAGTTAGACTCAGGCAAGTGCAGATGGCTGCATCACATTTTATATATATAGTACTCCCCTGTTTATCGTGGGATATAGGTGCCCGACCCACCTGGAATAAAGGAAAATCCCCGAATTGGAGACACCTCAGCAAACTGACCTTGGGCTGCTCCTGCTGGTGTGAACTTCCAAAGAGAGGCATTTAACCTCCTCCTGACACCTAAGCAAACAGATCTGGGGCTGCTGCTGAAGGCACGTGCTGCCACGAGCAGCCCAAGGTCCGTTTACAGAGGTGTCAGGAGAGGGATAAAAGCCATTATTTGGAAGCATACTTCTTAGAAGAAAAAAATCTGCCATATACTGGGACTGTAATATATGAACCACAATGTGTGTGTGGGGTTACTGTATAGAGTCTAATTTCCCACCAACTTCCTCTGTACCTCCACAAATATGGACGGTTGATAGCAGCAGGAAATTTGGATCACTTTGGCTCATTTCTAGTGATTGCACACACTGGAAATGATCTAAAATTGATCAATCCCACCTGCACCTGATGGTGGAAACCCTCTGGTGACAGGCTGGGTTACTCCAGCATTTATATCATGTGATCACCAGAAAGTAGAGTGAAACAATCCATCACTGTCACAGACAAACCAGTGGGCTAACTAAGCTTTAGTTATGTACCAGCTCTCCAATTCTATATGCCTGTGCTTTTTAAAAAAACATTTTAAAATGATTGAGTTTGCTTTTTAATATCCTCTTATTATTTTTATAAGTTTATCCCATATTTCCTCCAAGATGTTCAGCATATCTCATCCCCTTCCTAATTTTATTCATAAATTCAGTATGTGAGATAGGTAAGTGTGAAAAATGGTGACTGGAGGTCATCCACTAGAGGTAGGAGTTGGAACACAGGTTCTCCATGTTCCAGGTAAGCACTCCTAGTCACACCACCACAGTAATTATAGCATCATTTTCAAACAGTCACCCTTTTTGTTAACAAACCAATTTGTGCTTCTGTTTACATATGTCATAAATGACTGAGACTCTGCCTCTGCTGATAGATCGCCCACTGCGGCTAGATCTGAACTGTGAATTTTATTCTTAGCTATTACATAAGAAACCAGCTCTTTACAGAAGCTCGGATTCCCAGTGAGATTAGCTACCACTGTCTTAAAGGGAGAAATGGTGAAGAAAGAAGTATTATGAGAGTGAAGATGATAATAACCTTAAAACTGCAGGGCTAGAAGGGTCCTCGTGGATCATGGGGTCCAGCACCTGTCCAGCAGACAATGTAGGGACAGGGAATCATACTCCCTACTTTTTAAATTACTAAACTATCCAGAAGTTCTTCCTATCATGTTGCTTTACCATGAACAATGCTTGGTGAAAGGACACTTAACCAATGGTGGATCCATTTATGGTGTTTCTTTTTTTACATAGTTCAACTTATTGCATCCTTTCTCTTCTGATGTCATTGCCTATGTCATTGCCTAGCATCTTTTCAGCAATTATTGCAGGCAAAAGTCAAAGAAAAACAACACAAAAGATGCAAAACATGTGGCACCTTAAAGAATAACTTTCATATTTTAATATATCGTTTTGTGGACACATCCATTTCAGACATATTTCTGCTGCTATATGTCTGAAGAAGTGGGCATGTGCACAAAACGTTACATCAATATATGAAAGTTAGTCTTTAAGGTGCCACATGTTTTGTGTCTTTTGTTTTGTTTTGTTTTTTCTTTGATTTTTGCCTGCAATTCTTGAAAAGACTAACACGGCTACCCTCTCTGAAACTTTAGCAATTATGTTTGTTTGTGCCATAATATCTCTCTACAATACCACAAAAATGCAATGTGTTCTAACCTTCACCCTTGTAATTCACACTGCCTGTACTCTAGACAGAAACTTTATTATTACAGAGGACCCTTGTATAACAAATAGCTTGTATAACATAAAATCTGTACAACATTAAAAAATTCCGGAGATAGGGGAAATTGGCTTAACATAATCGCCTATGGGTAGAATCCGTACAACATAAAAATGGGATTACTCCATTTTCAATGCATTCCTATGGGAATTTGTATAAAGGAAAATTTGCTTAACATAATTTCATTTGGTACGTATTAATTCCTTTATACAAGGTACCACTGTATCTCCCTTAGACAAGAATAGAACAGGAAACTCCAGTTTCTATCAGGTGCCACTCAATCCAGTGCCACCTAGTGACGAAAGTGTATAAAGACAGTATCCACCCAACATGCCATTTAAGAACAAAGGACAAAGAACCTCCATAGAATCACAAGAGCATATCCCCTAGTTTTAGTTTTAGACCCTGAAATCTCTAAAGAGAAAAGCTGATGACCTAATAAGCCTAATCATAATAGTAGTGATGTTATATTTACATATATATAATGTAGTATATAGTAATTGTGTGAGAGTGTATATAGTATTTTAAGGTGCAAAAACATGTAAATGTTGAAATCAGAGCTTCTCAATATACTGGCTTATATCCCATGAGAGTCAATAGATTTTACAACCCCCCCCCCCCAGTTGCACTGGAGAGCATGTGAGCAACCAGCCTTGCATATTTATAAGTGGCTATATTGCTCATTGATCAAAGTATTCTGAGGCAAAATTATATTACCTATAACAAAGATAACAAGACCACAAGCTAATATTGTGAGGTTCACTACTTGTATCATGACTGTTTATAAACAAGAATGAAATTGCATTGTGTAAAGACTTAATCTCCATAAGTATTTCTGTCCTGCAAAGAGAGAAATAGCTAAACACTGGAAGACTAATACAACCCTTTGCTGGACTGTTGGGTTCAGGCCAAATATGGAGGAACACACTCTCAGAAAAGGTCACAAGTAAACATAGATTTGAATGAGATAACAACAACATATTTATTTATTTATTTGTTTATTGAATATTTTTATCCCACCTTTTTCCTTGGAAAAGGACCCACGGTGGCTTACAGTAAGGAGGGACAATATACAGTCCAGTACAATTAAGGCATATTCAAGTCTGAGAACAGGGAACTGAGGGACATCTTACAGCATTAAAAGACAATATTAAAGCAACAAGAGCTGCCTAGATGCCCTAAGCACATCCGATCTCACCTGATTTTGAAAGCTAAGCAGGGTTGGCCCTGGTTACTACGTGGATGGGAGACCACCAGGGAATACCAGGTGCTGTAGGTGCCTGGAGTAGGAACCTGCAAACCACTCCAGTATTCCTGCCAAGAGAACTCCATGGACATGTGGTTACGAAGAATCGGTCAGGACTGTAACGACACAACACACAACACACAAAGCAACAAGAGAACACAAGCAGTTAAATAGAGAGTAACAAATCCATGTAAAAGTTATGAGGGATGGAAAGTAACATTGAAAACATTTGTGTGAATGCAATCACACAAGGTTAAATGGTTACAAACACAAAGTCTATATGATCATGTGTGATGTGTCGTTACAGTCGTGACCGACTCTACGTGACTCCATGTCCATGGAGTCTTCTTGGCAGGAGTACTGGAGTGGCTTGCCAGCCCCTACTCCAGGCTCCTACAGCACCTGGTATTCCCTGGTGGTCGACCCTGCTTAGCTTCCGAAATCAAGCGAGATCGGATGTGCTTAGGGCATCAGAGTCATATAAAAGACACGTAATATGTCCTCCACCATTCAGGGAAAACTTGCCTGAAGAGAAAAGTCTTTGCCTGTTTCCAGAGAGACAGCAGAGATAGGGTAGTCCTCACCTCTAGTGGGCGGGAGTTCCAGAGTCTTGGTGCTGCAGCTGAGAAGGCCCTTTCCTGTTTTCCCACAAGTCGTACCTGTGAGGATGGAGGGTCAGAGAGGAAGGCCTCTCCTGATGACCTTAACACCCAAGCCAGTTCATACTGTAAGATTTGATCTTTTAGGTAGCTAGGACCCCGGTTGTGTAGTGCTTTGTAGGTTAAGGTCAGCACTTTGAATTGTGCCCGATAGCTGATTGGCAGCCAGCGGAGCTGTTTTAATAGGGGTGTAATGTGATATCTGTACCCCACCCCACTCAGCAGTCTGGCTGCTGCATTTTGGACCTGTTGAAGTTTCCTGAGACTTCCCATTGGTAGCCCCACGTAAAGCGCATTACAGTAGTCCAGCTGGGAGGTCATCACTAGGGTATGTGTCAGCATGGGCAGAGATGGCTTCTCAAGAAACGGGCATAACTTGCGTACTTGATAATTGATAAATTGATAATAATAATAATTGATAATTTGACAACAACGTATTTCTGATAAGTGTATCAACACCTTTGAATTGCAGAGCTTGGGGGGACCTTATGGATCAATGAGTCCAGCCACTGTCAAAGAGACAGAGTGGGAAATTGAACTCTCCGGCTTGAGCTCTCCGGCCAGACACTTAAGCCAAAGAGTTATATGAGAGAGATAAATTTACCGGAAAGTGAGATACCTTTATATTTTGCACACATGACCTTTTTAAAGTTCTCTGCGGCAATTTGCTTACTATGGATGAATATGCAAACACAATTTCACAAAATGCACCTGTTATTTGCAGTAATATAACAGATAACAGGGGACTCTTCAAAACCCCTTGACCAAGTTGATAAGGGCCTTGGCAAGTTTCAGTAGCGAGAGCATATCTAGTCTCTTCAGTTCTCTTGCTCTTTCTGATCTAAAAATCTCTCACCCACAGCCATGCTCTGAGTCCCAAACCCTTTAGGCTGAATTGAAAATTCATAGAGGCTACACATGTACAAGACTGACCTCCTACAGGGGGTTTCCCTGCAATCCATATTCAGTGTGAAAAGATATTTGTTAAGTGGTTTAGGTGTAGATAATTGGCAGAGATCAACCGTGCATCCAATTAGCAGCTCTAAATTTTGTTCCAAGAGTACTGCTTAGCCTCACACCATGTCAACTGTAAGAAACACAACATGATCACTGCTTTATAAAAACACTATTGTTTATAATAAAATGATTTTAAAATTCAGTAGAACTAAAAGTAGATAGATACCGCACATATAGATATATAAACTGCTTGGATCTAAATTTAGAGGGTTACTAGTCTTTGTAATAAAAATGAATTTTAAATTAATTTAACTAATTAATTAAAACACCTTTAAAAGAATTTTGAATAATTTAGAAGCATAAACAGAGTGAAAAACAGGAAACCGAAAGGCTAAAAGCCAGGCCATTGTGTATGTAGGTGCCAAATCTGGGATGAACCAGATTTGAACTTGATAATAAAAGCAAAAGTCCAGTCAAAAGCCAGAGCATTCTGTAAATTAGCCTGGAGTCAAAAGAGCCTTCTACCACATGACCGCCTAGTTGATAGTTCCTAATGGCCAGACACAGAAGGAATGCTACATGGAGAGGTGAGGTGGGGATTTTGCTGAACAGGGCAGGGCATGGAGTGGCGAGTGCAGGACACAGGGTGATTCCAGAAATATTGGACAGAGACACTTATCTCTAGATTTTCTGAATTAGTAAAGCAAAAACCCCAACCTGGTGGATTAGAGTGTTGCTTGTTAGTGTGCCTGAAAGACGCACTGGTTATGTTGAGGCTGAATGGCAACAGAATGAACCCAATATCTGGAACAGATCTGATTGGATCAATAGACCTCCGGCCTCATGTGCAAGGATGATGTGCACAAAGATGGCGTCTGATCGAAATATGGGATTGAACTAGTCGCTGACATGATACGCCACTACATTGGTTTCCACATGTCCTGCATGCTGATGAAGATGCTCAGCAGATCCTGACCAAGGGGATGACCAAAACAGTGCTGGATGAACACCCTTGAGAATGACATGAAGTTGCCCCGGGTTCACAGGGACCTACCTTATGACTGTGCCAAGTGGAAGGCCAAAACGAGAATAATGGACCCCACCACCAAGTGGGATAGATGCTAAGAAAAAAAGAAGAAGAATCTGTTTTAATCAATGGTACAATAGCCAGGAGGTAAATAAGATCAGCCTGTCATTTTTACTCCAAGTTCCTATCACTCCTTTTGTGTAGATGTGCACTTTGGCTAAAATCACTTCTCTAACATTCCCCCTTTAATAGCATCTGAGAAATGAGCACTTGCTGCCCAAGAACCCATTATTTTGAGCCTCTTTTAGTGGTTCTTGGAAGAATTATGAGGGTGGGGTGTGAT
Organism: Phrynocephalus versicolor; assembly: GCA_023846285.1. Taxonomy (NCBI): domain Eukaryota; kingdom Metazoa; phylum Chordata; class Lepidosauria; order Squamata; family Agamidae; genus Phrynocephalus; species Phrynocephalus versicolor. The sequence continues at coordinate 17,807,426 of JAHTLZ010000330.1, read as the reverse complement.
ACCAGGATTTACTGCAGGTACAAAGCGAGCAGAGGAAATTCCTCCACCTCCTGGCGTGTCCCATTTCCTTTCCGTGATGGAAGCCCATCTGGCTCTTGATGTTTGTTTGATTGTTTTATTTTGAGTGAGAAAGTCCTGAGGGCCCAGGGAAGTATTGCAAATTAGTCAGAAGATGAATGCAGAGAGTAGCACAATACATTTAAAGTCATTTCGCCACATTAAATATTAATACGATAGAATGCAGTGTTATGAAATGGAAAAAGGAGGGCCTTGTACTTGTCAGATGCTTTGCGGTGCCGTTTCCCCTCCCTTGACAGAACGCTGAGAGATGGAAGCCAGTTTGCTCTTTAATGAGCCCTTTGCTAGAATGGCGTGCACTCCTGCCACCCCTCAAAAAAGTGGTGTTCCCATTGCTGTTGTTGCTTTGTTATATTACCCCAAATTTCCTTTAAATGAACAGGCCTTTGAACTAGATTAAACTGATAGATAGTGACTGGCCAAAAGTCACCCAGTGAGCTTTCTGGCTGAACAGGGATTGGAACCTGAGTCTCCCTAAATCACCACTTAATGTTTTAACCATTGCAACACTCTTATTTTCTAAAATCACTAAAGAGTGGGGACTTGCTTTTTTAAAAAAAACTTGTAAGTGACAGAAGGGGCTGGAATTCTTTTGAGGAGGTCAGCTCCATTGGCTACCGTCCAACTCAAGCTTCCATGGGGATAGCTCCCAGCGATCTCAGTGAGAGGTACTTCCAAGGAAGTGTGCATAGGTTTTCACTGTCCTTGTTCCACATGGTGTGTGCAGATCCCACTGTGTTTGCCAAGTTGCTCTCTGTACTGAACTATCTATGTTGTTTTCAGCACATTGCAGACTATGGAGTGTCCAAGGCTTGTTTTTATATAGCCATTTGCATGAAGCCACAATATGAACTTACTCATGGCTGTTGTCAGATAAATAAATAAATAAATAAATAAATAAATAAATAAATAAATAAATAAATAAATAAATAAATAAATAAATTTGAACTGAGCATTGCATTCCTCTCTAAAATATATCTAAAATGAGACTAGATACATTTTTATCCCAGCCTTTGTGGGCTCATTCACGGTTCCTCTCCCCACAGACCTGCCTTGTCCTCATAAACTGAACCACCAGGAAGGTTGCCTCAAGATGATGGTGGGCAATGGCATCACCTATTGTTCCTGAGCCCCCAGCTGTTTCTTCCATTGGAGGGCAAAGCAAAGCAAGCCACTTTGTTTACCACGATCCTCCTGACTGGCTTGTGGGCTCAAGTGTGATGCAGACCAGTTAGTTTCCATGCATGGAATGGGGAAGGGTAATGTTTTTCTTCGAGGCAACCAAATATCATGAACCAGACCTGTTCACAACAGCTTGTTTCAAAGCCTGTCAATCCCCAAGGCCTCCAAGCTTAACAAGCAAGTTGAGATTTGAACCCAATCCTGCCTCTCCTTCCTTCCTTCCTTCCTTCCTTCCTTCCTTCCTTCCTTCCTTCCTTCCTTCCTTCCTTCCTTCCTTCCTTCTTAAAATGCAGGTAAAAAGTCAAAATTGGACTAGGGCTTTGAATCAGTGAATGCAATGAATGCAAGGTAGCATACATGACATAAGAACACAAGAATATAAGAAGAGCCATGCTGGATCAGGCCAAAGGCCCATCTAGTCCAGCTTCCTGTATCTCACAGTGGCCCCACCAAATGTGTCTGGGAGCACACAAGACTAGATATCTGTCTCCTGATACCACTCCCCTGCATCTGGCCCTTGAGGTACCCAGGTTTTAAGCCTGGAGGTTACACATCTCCATCATGGTTTGTAACCTGTGATGGACTTTTCTTCCAGGAAAAGTCCATCACTCCCTTCTCACTTTTTATTTTCACAACCCTAGGAGGGAGAGAGCCCAAGCTCATCCACTGTATTTAATGGCTTTTTGAGAGTGAATTTGACTCTTCAAAATCCCATTCCACTACTTCATCCCCTGCATCACAGTAGGTTGCTTCCTATCTGTCATTCTAACCCCATAACATACGAGATTCCTTTTTAAAAAGACATCTTCCATTTTAAAAATTGTAAGTTATAGAACCATGTTGTTAGGGAGCTGGAGAACTCTTAATAATTTTAAAGACAATGTAAAAATGACTTGTGCTTGTTAAATACTTAATAGCGTAGGTGTGTGCGGGATGAATGATCAGCAAGGAAATCGTTCTGTTCTGGTACCTGACAAAAAAGACTCACTCATTCATAAATGGCAAGGTTATCTGTTTTTCTGTGTATCCTTGTGTACATGGATCACTCCTATTTGCAGATGGGAGTTGCCCCTTGGATCTCCAAGAAGGAAGCAGAGCTTATTTGCAGTCATGTTCTTAGGACCTGTGCCAACCGCCTGGTTACAGAAAGGGTTGCATTCATGCCTGACCATCGAGATACTGTGCTATTCTGGAAATGGCTTTTGCTGAGCAAGCTGTATACCAGAGCCAGACTCATGGTATGAGATGGATCCTGTCCAGCAGCTGAGAGTCTTGAGGAGCAGCCAAAACCAATGTTAATAAGGAGGTATACGGGAGGTGAAGCATTTCTTAGTTGTTCAAAGGGCCGTTGGACAGTAGGTTTGAGCAGAGCCTCCAGTTCTGTTGGGGGGAAGCCTTGGCATATGGAAAACTCATCATCATCCTGAACAAGAAGGGGGAGTGACACAAACTTTGATTACCTTGGTCTCTCTGGCATTTGGTGACAGTTTGATTACTTATCCACTTGAAAGATTTTCAAAGGAGGATGTCTGCACTGGCACCGTTCATAAATATTTAAACAGAACCTAGGGAAAGTAAACTATATCTTTGAGAATTATGTGGCCAGTATGGACACTGGCCAGGGGGACTATGGATACTCTGTGTTACAAGTCCAACAAAGTTTCAGCCAAACAAGTTGTTTTTTTCCAAACTGTTGACTGGTCTTACTGCCGTTAGAATGTTTCATTTCATTTTCAGAATTAACTCTCATTTGGATATGCCCAGTACTTACAGACTATCTGAAACAGAGAACTTCGTTCTTCTTTTCCACCCTTTTCTTAGTGTTTGTCTTACTTGGTGGTGGGGTCCGCTAGTCTTTTTTTGGTCTTCCACTTGGCACAGTTATGGCCTAGGTCTGGGTAAACCCGGAACAACTTCATGTCATTCTTAAGTGTGTTTATCCAGTGCTGTTTAGGTTTTCCCCTCATTTGGGGTCTGCTGACCCCCAGGGTGAGACCCTATTTGACCAGGGTTTCCTCACTGGCACTCAGGACATGTCCAAGCCGATGCAGTCAGGCTTCGCACATCTTGTTAGTGATGGGAGCAATGCCATATTTTCCTCAATGTCATATTCATAGAATCATAGAATCATAGAGTTGGAAGAGAACTCAAGGGCCATCCAGTCCAACCCCCTGCCAGGCAGGAACCCCATCACAGTATTTCTAACAGATGGCCATCCAGCATCTGCTTAAAAACCTCCAAAGAAGGAGACGCACCACCCTCCGTGGCAGCATATTCCACTGCCGAACAGCTCTAACTGTCATGAAGTTCTTCCTAATGTTCAAATGGAATCTCTTTTCCTGTAGTTTGAAACCATTGCCCCAAGTCCTAGTTTCTGAAGCCATGGGAAACAAACCCGTTCCCTCTTCAATATGACATCCTTTCAAATATTTAAACATAGCTATCATATCCCCCCTCAGCCTTCTTTTGGAAAGGCTAAACATTCCCAGTTCCCTAAGCCATTCCTCATAAGACATTTCTTCCAGACTTTCATCGATCCTGGTCGCCCTCCTCTGTACCTGCTCAAGGTTGTCCACACCCTTTTTGAATTGAGGTGCACAGAACTGGACACAGTACTCCAGGTGGGGTCTGTCCAGAGCAGAATAGAGTGGTACTATCACTTCCTTTGATCTAGACACTATGGTTCTGTTGATGCAACCAAGAATCGCATTGGCTTTCCTGGCTGCCGCATCACACTGCTGACTCATGTTCAATTTGTGGTGCACATGATTCTTTCATCTGGGGCTGGCGATCTATCTCAGCATCTTTGTCTCCATGACATCAAGGCATGACAGCAGCCAGCATTCTGTATCATAGAGCGCAACAGGTTATATAATGGTGCAATAGATCTTTGACTTTAAATGGTTGCTGATCTTTTTGTTGCACATGTTGTATGCCAACTATCCCCAATATAAAGGAAAACAGCCACCCTTACTGGCAGAAGTACCAAAATCCATGTATATATGCAAGAAACACATGATCCTTTGTAAGGATCCCCCTCCCCCAATTCCTATGTGCCACAAATGACAACCCAAAAAGTTGCATATTGTCCCTGTTCAGATTATTTTCCAGGAAAGTATACCAGCAGCTGATCCCAGAAGAGCCAGAGAATTTTAAAGCTCTGGGATATGGACTTTAAGTGGAATATTTAAATGGGATATCAGAGGGTGGCTTGTTGACTGATAGGAATAATTTTGGATTTGAGTGTAAAGAATGGAAGACTATGGGTGGTTTTACACGATCCCTAAGATCCGCTGGCAACTTAAATTTGGACCAGAGATCTTGGGGATTTGTCGCTCTTCCTGTGTTCCCACCACTCCACACTCCCTTGCTCCTGTCTGCATGAGGGGAGGAAGAAAAAAAGGAGAAAAATGCAGGCTCACTTCCGCTCTGCCATTGGGAGCTGCTCTGGGAAGCATTCCAGTCTCTTAAAGTCTCTTAAAGGGGCGGGGGGCAAAAAAGAAACAAACAGAAGGTGAGGACAGCCCGGCACTCACTGCTTTACATCCGCATCAGAAATTTTTCACCTTCGGAGACCAGGTACTTGAAAAGTGCCCTGGGACACGCTTAGGTGGGCATGGTTGTACTTAATTTTTTTTAAAGTCCGGAGCTGGTAGGAAAACAATTTTAAGCTCTGCATCTGGGAGCCCTTTGCCTCGGATTTCAGGGGTCGTGTAAAAGCACCCTATGTGAGTATTTGCTGATCATGATTGAAGCTGGAATTCAGCTGTGGTGACTTAGGCACAGTGTTAACACCCACCCACATTGGACTGTATTGCGTATATGAGATTGTGCTTTATTGCTGTTGCATTTTGTTTGGATGTTTTTTAGAATGTGTTTGTTTATAAATACATGGTGATGACAATGATGAGTGTACAAATACACATCAAGCTAAAACCTTGGCAGGCCATTTTTCAGGAATTTCATCACGCATTCCAGTGTGGCTTTACTTCCCTTTGCCTTATTCAAAAAGCAGAATGCAAAGTCTAGGAGGACGGTGGACAACTTTCCCTCTCCTGGCCTGGACTCTCTTTCCTTGATATGCATTCTGGCAGTGGAAAAGACTGAATCCGATAATGGCCTGAACCAAGAGTAAGTGTTCATCTCAATCTAGCATTCCTTTCCTTCTTTCCGTTTCTTGTTCCTGCTCATACTGGGTTGCTGGGGAAGGGAAGTATTGCTGCTACAGAAGCCTGTAGGGGCCAGTGCTGAGGGCTTCATGCCTCCTCAGTGCCACATGTTGCCTACGCCTTGGTCAAGGACAACAGCCATTATGTTTGTGGAGAGTGTTCATGTAAACCAGGCATGTCCAAACTTTGGCCCTCCAGATGTTTTGGGCCACAACTCCCACAATCCTTTGCCATTGGAAATACAGGCTTGGAATTCTGGGAGTTGTGGTCCAAAACATCTGGAGGGACGAAGTTTGGACGTGCCTGATGTAAACCAACCATATGTTGGTAACTGTTGTTTTGCTTTGCACAGAAGTGTCCCACTTGCTTTGGACATAAGTGCTCCATTTGTAATATGTTATTGTTTGCACGCTTGGAGCAGTGCAACACTACGCATGGGTAGATAACTTTGCCGGTGTGATGGTCACAGCTGGATGACATTCTAGCTGGAGCGGTGATATTTACAGCTTTGGACTTAAGCCGGAGAAGCGAAGCTTAGTCGAGTTGAAATTCTGGTGAGGCACTGTTACTCAAGGCAGAAGTTAGGTTTCCGTCTGATACAGTCAAGCAAAGCAGAGGTAGGAGCCCTTGAAGCACAATATGGAGAATCAGACAAATGGGCCCAAAAGTTGCTTCAGTGACAGGCAGATCCAGAAGAGCCTTCAGGAGAATTACATCTTCCTTTGATTGACTATAGCTACCTTGCCAGTTAAAGAGATCTCATCTGCTTCCAAAATAACACTGGCCCAAAATATTTTGCTGCTTATGGTGAAGAAGTTGTAAAGCTCTTCTTTTCTGTATAAAAAAAATGGTTGGGCTGACCCATGAAAGTTTCTTCAAGGCCAGAAACAGGACAACATCCTCAATGGCACCTGAAGGTGGCAGGCTAACTTAAGGGTTGCAAGGCTGCACTGTGCTGGACTCTTTCCTCCATTTCCTTGTTTCCCCCTTCCAGGAATGGCTGACTAAGGCCACCACCTTGTCCTGCCTAATGATGAAACCAACCCAGGTCAGACAGCACAAGAACCTTTAGTTCTCCAGTGGTTTTTCCATGCTGGAAGCCACACATGGCAACATGCAAAGAGGTGCTGGCAAAAGGCACTGGAGATTATGGAGTAGTGGGCAACATCTGTAGCACATCTGGAGGAAAAAATCCCCCTTACACTCTTCCTCCAAAACAGTGGCCTTATTCTTCTGAAGACAGGGAGATAGAACCCAAGTTCATCTTACTTTTCTTCTTTTCAACAGTTTACAGTTTGCCAATGTGGACAAATTACCCACCGACAGTTAACCTCTTGTATCCAACCCTACCATTTTGTTTTTAATTAGAGACTAAAAATGATTTCTTTGGATTCGACAATCTTAATGAAAGTAAACTCACTCCACTCAAGTCCTCTTGCAAAAAGGCACAGGCATCACCTGGAGAATTCACACCCTTGTGGTCCTTACAGGATGCGTGGGAGAAATAAAGTTCACACAAACCATTAGGCACATGTTTCAAGGTGAATGACTATAAATATGTGCCGTTTTCTAAAGATGCAGACACTGTTATGAATATTGAAAATGCATACATTTTGCAAGATGTGTAAATAAAAGTGCTCAGGAAAATAGATTTGAAGTGGTGTTTAAGGTTCCACTTGAAACCCTCCAAAAGCCTTACAACCCAAAATGACATAAGGACAAGAAGAAAATGTAGGTCAAAATCAAGGCAGACAGACATTTTCTGATCCATATTTGCCAACCCCTATCCTGGTGATCAGGTCCTACCAAAACCAAGTTTATTGTATTAAGCAAGCATCAGTATTTACTCACAGCACTAAATCTATTATGCTGCTGAGCTTGGAAATATGTTAAACTGAACAAGTAGAAAGTAAAATCATTACTTTTTAACTGAACAGGAAGATAAGGAAACTGATGCATCTAATATGTTCAAAATCAAAATATTTAACTTTTAAAACATTATTTGTAAAAGATTAGCTTACAGCAGTTTTACTATTGCTTCCAAAACATTGGCCAGTAACCTGCCAACATTCTGCCTGCATTGACAGACTCCCCTTTGTATGCCTGATCTCATGCAGCTTATAAGATTGGTGGTGCAACTGATGTTTGTGTCAGTTGTGCAGTTGGGGGTGGTGGTGGTAGAGCACAGAAATGATTAGAGTACAGAAATGATCCTAGCCAACCAAAGAATTAAGCAGATAGAAATAACCAGGGAGGAGGTCCTTGTACATCTTGTTAAACTAAATGCTAACAAATCACCAGGACCAGATGGCATTCATCCACGAGTTCTCAAGGAACTTAAAGATGAAATTGCTGATGTCCTAGCCAAGATATATAATTTTTCTCTCAAATCAGCCATTGTGCCTATAATGACTGGAAGGTAGCAAATGTAACACCAATCTTCAAAAAAGAACCAGAGGTGATCCAGGAAATTACCGGTTGGTCAGTTTGACATGTGTCCTAGGTAAAGGATATAATTGGACAAGCCTGCTTATGGAAATGCCTAGTGCTTTTCCTCTTCTCACTTCCATTTCCACTAATCTCGATTGATGTCTTCCACAGCAAATGGCAAATGTATGATCCTCCAGATATTCCTGAACTGCAGTTTCCATCAGTCCTAGACAGCCTGCCCAATGCTCAAGGATGGTGAAGTTGTCATCCATCTGCATTTGACACCTGTCATTCCTGCCTATAGGAGGTGAAACAGCACAACATGTGATCTTAGGCCCACTTGGAGATGAAGTAATATGTTAAAAATGCCCAGGGAATATCAATTCAGGATATCTATGTTACATAAACTGCTCCCACCCATCCCTTATACCAGAGATGGCGAACCTTTTAGAGACCGAGTGCCCAAACTCTGATTCAAAACCCACTCTTTTTTCGCAAAGTGCCAATACAGCAATTCAACCTGAATATAGGTGGCTGTAAAAGGGCGATGTTGGGTGCCCACAGAAAGGGCTCCGAGTGCCACCTTTGGCACCCGTGCCATAGCTTTGCCAACCCTGCCTTATACACATCTATCAAAAAGGTAGATGTTAACACTGCTACCTATCAACTCCTTTAGTGCTTGGCTGCCCAAAAATATGCACCATCTAATCCACATTAGTAAAATAAGTATTTGTGAGTTGAGACTCCTTTTTAGTCACCTTGTCAACTGCCATCTCTGCAACAGCAAAGACTGATGGCTGACGCAAGGAACAACCTGCACACTTTTAGCAACCTCTCCCTTTAAGAGCTCCATTGCTTGCTTAGAAATCTATCTTCATCGCTTTCATGCCATGTTCCTGATCCCAGTACTTAATCACCACATGTAGGAGGTGTGAAAAAAGAGAGCAGACTCCTCGTCTAACTTCATTATTGTTTGATGATCCTTGGTGGAGCTTTGCAGCTGTACACGCCGCTGCGATAACCATTTGCGAGTGCCACAGTGACATTGGACTTGTCCCCAAAAGCACATTGTTGCAAATGTAGATGGGCTACCTCGGGGCAAATGGGAGCATGAGGAGTGGCCTTTTAAAGCCAACCACTTCAACGGAACAGATGTCAGAAATAATACTGTAGGAGGAAGAGGGGGGAGGGAAGCCTGTTCCAACATGGGAAAAGGGCTGAAGCAGTGAGTGGGCGACTAAAACAACGTGAAATTTTATACACTTGTCTCTGCTGTCTTATCAAGAACTGCTTGTACTGTAGAAGCTGTATGGAATTTACAAGAATAAATGCACTCTTAAAAGGATATCAGCATTAGGATACATACACAAAGAAGCTGCTTGTATCGTCCTGTGTTTATGTCATGGTGGAAAACGAATCGCTGTCATTAATATTATCACAGACTCTGTGCATCATAATGCCACCAGAATGAAATCCCGGTAGTGCAGGAGTGCTGCATTATGCTATTGTGCAAATAATTGTGCAAGGAGAAGAGGCTTGCACAAGTGGTTGCACAACCCCATGACACCTACTTGTGCAAAGAACATGTATGGATGCAAGTCTTTCACTAAACTCACCTTGGGTCACCCAGGTGTACTTGGACTGCAACTCCCAGATGCACTGGTCAGCACAGCTGGTGGTGCAGACTTTGGGGAATTGCTGTGCAAGAACAACTGCATTATCCAAGGCTGTGAGACACTAACTCTTCAAATACACAAGGATTAGTTCAGCAGATCTTGTGCTAATGTGAAGGCAGGCTGTGATGCCCTGTGAATAGTATATATATTTTAATGTATTGTATTTTACTTAAAAAAAGACTAACACAGAAACGCCTTAAAAAACTAGAAAGTTGAGTGGAAAAGAATAGATTTGGAACCAGTTTGGGGCAAAATAATAATGAGGGAGAACTAATGTTTCTATAGTTATTGTATAATTGGGTTGGCTATATAAACTGTGAAAAAAAGTAAAAGGATTATAGAAATTCAAACATGGCTCTTTCAAAAGGGAAGACATTTCACCATCCTTTCTCACTGTTTGTTCCAGCTGGTGGCAAAGGAGAACACATCAGGATCTGTGCCCAAACTCCATTTAGAGGGATAATACATAGCAAAATACTGTCGGTGTGTGCATGTGTCTGATTTCATGCTATTTCCCAGTGATCCTCCCCAACGAGCAATAGTTCCAGCTACATCAAAAGGAGAAAGAGTGTGTAATGCCCCTTGTGGTGTCATGAATAGGAATATGTCTCAGGAGACCTGAGTTGGATTTTTCTGGCACTGTCATGGAAACTCATGGGGCTGGGGAAGGGTGGAGCTAGGAAAACTGCTTCTTAAGTGCCTCACTTACCTTGAAAACCCTTTTAGCATAAATGAATGAGTCTAATAGGAAAGATTGGGCAAGAAGAGGGGGTTGAGAATGGGTTTTGAGAGAGCAACAGGGTGAATGAGTATCAGTTCTTTCATGCAGTCAGGGAGTGGGAGAAAGGGAAATTTAATTTCATACCTGGCATTTTGAGTGGGCACCATAATGGAAATGTCTCAGGCCATGGAGAGCATGTAACATTTGGAATCACATGTTCTAGAGCAGTGATGGCAAACCTATGGCACGGGTGCCCAAGGTGGCACTCGGAGCCCTTTCTGTGGGCACCCAACATCACCCCTTCATAGCCACCTGTATACAGATTAAATTACTGTATTGGCACTTTGCAAAAAAAAAAAAAATAGTGGGTTTTGAATTGCAACTTGGGCACTAGTTCTCTAAGAGGTTCACCATCCCTGTTCTAGAGCCTGCCTCGCTCTCTAATCTCAATCATGCCTAGGTTCAGAACATGCTTGCTTTCCCTCACTTGCTTTGTACATAGGCTATTTGACCTCACTTTGTTTCCAAATCTATTATTTTAGCAAAGTCAGCAAAATAGTACTGCCACTGGTGATTTTAAGCTCTGACCCCTTAGAATAAACTAAGACAAGCATAAACTCGTGGTGCAGTGGTTAAATGCCTGTACTGCAGGTAAAACTGTGCTCACGACCTGGGTTCAATCCCCGGTAGCAGGCTCAAGGTTTACTCAGCCTTCCATCCTTCTGAGGTCGGTAAAATGAGTACCCAGCTTGCTGGGGGGGCAATGTGTAGCCTGCACACTGTAATAAAAAATTGTAAACCGCCCAGAGACCACTTGTAGTGGTATGGGGCGGTATATAAGCAGAAGCAGAACACTTTAAATCACCATGCCCTGCAGAAGGGATACTTTCCCCCATCAAAAGTCTCAGAAAATGTCATTGTACTAACCAAAACAAAGGAATATTCATGTGGATAATGTGTGTGGGGGGGGCAGTAACATCAATACAATATTAGGTGCATTAAGAGGAACAAATCTAAGGATCCTTAGTTTGCTTGCACAGTAAGGGAAAGACATACAAATAGTATTCTATTTTATAGGGTGAAGAATTACCCTTGTGGATGTTCTGCCAAATTGTATAAAGTGAATCCAATTAATTGTACATTTTGTTTGTTTTTTGTTGTTCAGGTAAAATTCAAAGGTAATTCATGCTGCTGAAGAAAAAGTGTCCTATTTTTCCTTATACCATATTTATAAGTAAAGCTTCTTTTTGCCATTTTCTTCTCTAGTCAAAACTAATTTTAGCTGCAATTAAGGAGAGGATTATTTGTTTATTTGTTTGTTTGTTTGTTTTTATTGGATTTTTATACCACCTATCTAACTGCATGGCTACCCTGGGCTGTTTACAGCAATACATGTATAGCAAAACAGAAATAAATATCTAAAACAACATAATGTGAGACAGCAAAATCAAACCAACAACAATATGAACAGTATAAGCAAACAGTTAATTTAAAAGGCAGAGGCAGTACAAATCTTAAACAGAAGTACACCACTAGAGCTGAGTCCTGGTCTCAGGGAAGACCTGCTTATATAGCCATATTTTAAGTGCTCTCTTAAATATTCCCAGTGAGGGGGGCAGGTGACTATCAGGAGGTAGTGAGTTCCAAAGACAGTTCTCAGTGGAAGTAGGTGCTCTGAAAGGTACCAAGGTTCTAAGACATTTTTATGTTATCATCATTATCTTGAAGGAAATGTTGAAGCCAACCAGTAACTGATATATTATGGCCAGTGTAGAGGAGATAAGATGGTGTCATCACAACCTAGTTAATAATCTGGCCACTGTATCAGGAACTATTTGAAGCTTCCGCAGCAGCCTCATAGGCAGCCCCATGTAGAGAGCACTACATGGGGTCTAATCATGCATGATATGACCAGTGCATAGAGCAGCAAAGTGAGTGCCCCAGTGTCCAGGTAGGGATGCAGTAGGGCAATCCTCCAGAGATGGAAATGGGTGAAGTGGACCACAGACGCCACCTGGGATTTCAGGATAGTGTCGGATCCAGTAGCATGCCCAAGCTGCAAACCTCCTAAGTAGAGGGAGTTCCCCAACCTGCAGACACTACTCTCCCATCCAGCATTCCATATTATCCAGTTTCAACCTCAGTCTATCTGCCCCCATCCATCCCAGGATGGTCTCCTGGCAGCTCTCAAGGGACTAGATAGTACCGCAGAAGGTGGACAGGAGAGCTAAAGCTGGGTGCCCTCAGCGTACTGATGACCTGAAGCTCCAAAACTCTGAATGACTCAACTGTCATTGGCCTCATTTAGATATTAAATAGCATTGATGAGACGATCAGCCCTGCAGAACCTCACAGTTGAGTTGAGGATGCATGGTGGTTAGGGAGGAGACATCTCATCAAGCTGCACTCTCTGAGGATGGTCCTCCAGGAGGAATAGAAATGGGATAGGTGTATGCCCTCAGGTGCTGAGCTGTCCATGACAGATCAGGAAAGAGATCACTCTTGGTGTGCTGGTGGACAGCTCAATGAAGAATTCAACTCAGTGTGTGGTGGCTGTGAAGAAGGCCAGTTCCATGCAAGGGATCATTAAAAGAGGATTTAAAATAAAACAGCCAATCTTATAATGTCATTGCACAAAAGAATGATAAGGCCACACCTGAAGTATTAAGTATAGTTCTGGTTGCTGCATATAAAAAAGACATTACAAGACTGGGAAAAGTGCAGAAGAGAGTGACTAAAATGATTACTGGGCTAGGGCTCCTCCCTGATGAGGAAAGGCATTTGGGGTTCTTTGGGGGGGACAGTGCTGGGGGGGGGATTTATTTATTTATCTATTTATCTATAACAGAACTCCAGACGGTTTACAATAATACAACAAGAGTAAAGATGAGGGGGGAAATCACCCAATACAACAATGTCAATCATACTCAAAACAAAACATAATAATAACATGAGTGAGACGTACACAATTATGCAGGAGATGGATAAGGTGGATAGAGGGAAGCTTACTAAGAGGTTTACTCGTAATCAAGTAACAGGTGTGCAATCAGATGGGGAAATGGCTCACGTTTTGAACTGGTGCAAGTTAGTTCTTGGTGATCACACAATGCATGGGCAATAGTGATTAAGACCAACTCTTATTTATTCTGAAGTTGGGCCTTTTGGGTTCCGTGTTGGCTAGTGGCTACCCTTTTCATGGCTGAGCCAGAATGACTCCTAGACAAATGGAAAAGTCACTTCAAAATAGCCCTTCCAGTGCAATCAGATACAATCATTTTCTGAATCTGATCACACCCTTAGTTATACTTTCATTGTTGGAAGAAAGACCTAAACAACTCTGTAAATAGTTACTTCCAAAATATGTTATAGGCGATCAACAGCTGGCAATATCCTTAGGCAGCAGCTCTTAGGAAGAGCTGTGAGAGCTGTTGTTCAGAGATTTATTGAGATTAGCTCAGTTTCGATAAGAGAAAACCAACACTTCCAGAATATGATGTCTCACTCACCACCTAACCGGAGGAGACAGCTGCATGTGTGGTTGGAAAGTAGCAGCATGCATTTTGGAAGAGAGAATTGATGGGAAATTTACTGAAAGCACCTTAATGGAAGCATTTTATGGGTGTTCTTTATTCCTTGTTATTGCTGCTCTCGTGAGTTATATCTCACAAGATGCAAAATCTCGATGGCTTACAATAAATTTGATTTGAATGACTAATTATAGATGACAGAGTCGCCACCTTGAGAGCTTAAATTGACTGCCCCGTCTTCTACTGATATAGTGCCACCAATGTTGCGATCAGCTTCCCATCACTTTAATGCAAGGCTATCACAGACAGAGATTTCCTTCTGTGTTTAAAATTGTTAGGCAATTTTAAACACTGGACTTAACAGTCTTATTGGAGGGTGGAGAATCCGTCTTTGGAGGGTATGGTGTATTGCTGTACTTCCCTTTATGTTTAAACTTTAAACTTTGAAGTAATTAAAACATCAGCAGGCCAGTTCAGTCATCTTGAACTCTAGATTTAATATTCTGGAGAGGTGGAATGAATATGCTCTGTAGTTAGTAACTTTACTTTAATATATAGTAAGCTGGCCTCATTGCACATCAGCATTTGAGGCTGCCAATGAACAGGGCTCAAGATATTTGCCCTAAACCATGACCTTGATAGTGGCAATAAAGAATGGGGGAGCAGTGAGGAACCGGCAGGTCAAACAATGCAGACTGTGAATGCTATCCCACGAACCAGAAGATGTGGTTCTTTTTTAAAAACCTGACTTTCTCCCTGACATGATCACGTGATCAACACGGCGTTTCAGAAGTTCCCACATCAGCTGTAGCAAGGTTGATATTCCCTAGGTACCCATGTCCTGAAGTCACTTTTTTCATGACCCGACAAGGAGGGGGGGGAGCAGCTGAGGCCTCTGTGGGAGCGGTATAACAGTCTGATATGGTGGCTCGAGCAGGGCAGGAAGGAAGGCCACAATTTGCCTCCAGCCTCCGGTGCCCTGGCTGCTCAATGGTCAGGCTCCAGTCACAGAACAGCAGGGCACAGCATGGGGGGGGGCGGAGGGCCCAGTTTCTTTTCTGAGCTGAGAAGGGCCTCTTCCTGCCAGAAAAAGCTTTAGGTCAGGCAGTTTTTAGGGCGAGGCAGCTACCCTGCTGCTGCCTGACCAGCTGGTGGCTGCCCTGGGTGGGGTGGGGGTTGCCAAACACTCCCTCCCTCCCTCCCTCCCTCATTCCTGTTCCAGGTGGTCTCCTGTCTGGCTGAGGCCTGGCGGCGAGGGACCCTCTGCCCTCATGGGGTCTTGGTGTCTCTACAGAGGAGGGGTGCCTGCTGCTGCTTCCAAAGGGGGGCCGGGGGCATGTGTCATGGGGAGGAAGTTTCCCTCCTTCCCCAGACATACAAGCGAGCAGGCAGGCAGGCAGGCAGCCATGTGCCAGGTGGTGGGAGGGAGGCCGATGGGTGCCCGCTCACTCACCTCTGCCTTTTTGCCACTGCCCAGGGGGACTCCATATAGGGATCAAACTGGATGGTGCATTTAGAGATGCATGTGAGTTTAAGAAACCGAACAAAGATGAAAGGTGAAGGAAACAAGACAATGGACTTTTGTGTGATGCTTTGCTTGGCCCTGCCTCTTTAAGACATTCCACCGTTGGTCAGGATCTGCACCTTTTTAAGTCGGCTCCTAAGCAGAGCTGAAAAAGTGTAAACCCCAGTGGCAATTCCAGGAAACTTCACTTGTGCTTCAGGGGGCGTGGTCAGGTTTTCTTTTTAGAAAACCCAGCTGGTTGTGGAAACACGATTTTTAGAGGCAGATCTTAAGAAACTGAAAAACACTTTTCAGGCAATGTCGGATAGACATATTCCGGATTACAGTGTATCATCACACCATTAAACTTGGTGCCTTCTTACTTATTGTCCTTAAATCTGGTGCCCGTCTTGCCTTCTCATGATGTGCCCAAAGTAGGGCAGCCCCATTTTCATCATTTTTGCCTCTAGAGAGAATTCAAGCTTGACTTGTTTTGCAAAGCCATGACATTTTGCATTTGCTAGCACGGATTCTGCCCTTTGTCCTACACTGGATTGGGAGCAAGGGCTGTGGTGTCGGAAGCCTTCAAGGAGGGAGAGGGTGAAGTGAGGTCTCCCTTTACTGAAGCCGTTTCAAATCTCCGTGCGGGGCTCATCAACATAGTATACTATTTTGAACCAGATGGCCTGTGCCAGGGGAGGACAGCTCCTGCCCATCTCTAATTACTCTGAGACTTGTCCCTGTACACAAAAGCCACCGAGTTCCCTGTTTCTCTGTTATTGAAGAGGTTGCGCCAAATGAAGAAGCAGAAGCAAGACGGGAGAGTTGAAAGAGAGTGCCATTATTGCAAGGCATTTGATTGCTTTTCAGACCCGTTTCCCATCTGTGCAATCACCAGTCTGGAGAGGTAGCTTTTAGAGTTTGATTTCATCAGGGCAGCTCATATACTTTGGGAAAGGGCAAAGATTCCTTCTGGGGCAAGCAACATTCCCAAGAAATGAGACACTGCGGCTGCAGCAGCAACCGTAAGCCTCCTCCTCCTCCTCCTCCTGATCTGCCCTTTCCTATGGCTGCCAGACATACAAACATCTCAAGAAGAAAAAAAAAACCTCCTTATTAGTCACAGTCAGATATTTTTTTTTGGAGGGGGGGAGGGATGTTTGTTTTGTTTTATAATATGTGGTCCCGAGTCCTCCCCACCAAGCCCATTGGTTGGTGGATTCTGGGGCATTGTAATCCAAAAATAACAAGTTCTAGTTACAACCAACATAAATGAGTTGCAACTCTATCTAACAGATATTGAAATAAACCGCTTATGACTGCATAACACAATATGCTCAGTTGCCACTCTGACATCCAAAATGAAGTTCAGCTATTACTGCACATGTCTCCTTTGGGTGTTTTAGTTATCACGGGGATTTCCCCCCTAATGCTGTAAAATCATGGACATTTCCCTACACCTTTCTTTTTAACCATCCATCCATCTTGCCATTTATTATAATTGTATCTGACAATACACAAACTGTTCTCAACGGTTTGAAATTTTGCTGGGAAAAGTCTAAGATACCTTTATTTTTGAGTGGCTTGGTCATAGCTACAAATGCTGAATAGCTTAATTGAACTTTGATAGCTGTTTACGCCTTTTTAAAAAAGGTAAATATCACCCACACACATGCATGCTAGTTGTGTCCGACTCTAGGGGTGGCATTCATTTCTGTTTTTTAGCCAAAGAGGCCAGTGCTGTCTGTGGCCATGTGACCGGCATGGCTGAATGCATTTCTGCACATGGAACACTGTTTACCTTCCTGCTTTTTATGGTGGTACTTATTTATCTACTTGCATTTGCATGCTTTCAAACTGCTAAGTTGGCAGGAGCTGGGGTTAACAGTGGGAGCTCACTCTGCTGTATGGCACCCAGGATTTGAACCACCAAGCTGCCAACTTTGCAGCTGATAGTTTCAGCACTCTAGCCCACTAAGCCATACCACCCCTTTGTTCGATGCTTAGAGATTGCAAATCTGCATCAGTTTTAAATTGGCTCTTTCAGATACAAAATATAGCATTGTGACAGGGAAGGGATGTTGTGGATCCCAGAGCAGACATCTCACACCAGCCACAATCTTGGTCAACAGAGGCCTTCCAGAAGCCCCAATTTTTCTTTTAGCCTCAGACTAATGCAGGAAACATTCTGAACACCTGAACTCCGTTTATATAGCTACAATTAGGGATGGGCACCTTACAAAAATGAAATGCTGTTTTGTCATTTTGTAAGCTTACAAATAGTTTTGTAATGAAATGAAATGACAGGCAATGTTTTGCTATGAAACGAAACAAAACATTGTTTTTTTAATTTTAAAATGAACCATTTCGTTACTCTAAAATGGCTCCCCCGGGTGCCTCTAGGACCCAGGGGAGCCACTTATAAGCTCTACACTGCAAAATATAGATGAGTGCATTGCAGACTATTTCTTAGTCACCTAGATTTCAGCTCTTCAGCTGATGCTATTTTGCTCCTCCTTGGTTCCAAGTTCCAAAGAATTACTGTAATGTTTACAAAAGCTAGTTTTGTTGGTTGAAACGATGCCATCACAGCTTAGGTGTGGTGCTTCTACATAGAAACAGCTTGAAATCATACGTGTACCACATACCAACTGTACCATACCTGAGTAACAAAACACCATTTAAAGAATCAGTCCCTCTTTCCTGGACAGCCTTATAATCACAGAAGGTCTCATGGACAATGTTATTTTAGTTGTCAAGTGAATAATGTAGAAAGAATCAACCAGTGAATGAATGTCACGGGAGACTTAGTCAACACTAGAGATGGACACAAAACTTTTTTTTGTTCTGTTATTTTTATTTTTTTCATTAACGAAATGAATATCGAACCTGGTGATGAAATTGGAAAGAACCAAACCGAACCGAGAAAATTAGGTTTGTTACGTTTTGTTTTCATTAATGGCGACGTGCGATGAAGTGAGCTGTTTAAAATGTTAAAAAAACATCCTGAATATCCGTAAAAACCCAGCAACAATTATTTATTCTACCTGATAATACCTACCGGGGGGGTTGCGGTCCTTAAAATGTGCATATATGTCTTTTCTCAGATCGCTGTATTTTTTTTCTTTAAGGGGAGTTAGGGGACATCGACCCAAAATGGCTACCATATGCCTAATATTGATTTCTTGGGTATTAAAACGCCCTGGACATCTGTAAAAACACAGTGATAATTATTTATTCTGCCTGATAATATCTACCAGGGGGAGTTGGGGTCCTTAAAATGTTTGTTTTTGTCTTTCTCCCATCACAATGTATTTTTCTTTTCCCTTTAAGGATGACACAAAATGGATGCCGGCCACAAAATTGATGCAGGCCATGTGAGGGGATCATGTAAATTCTTGGACAGCTTCAACCAACAGCATGTCTGGGTTGCAGATTGGGCAGGTCTGGCAGCCACAGAGGGCATAAAAAGCTGTGGCAGCCCCCGTCCTCCTTGCAGTCTGTGGTGGAAGTTAGGTTGGAGGGGGATTGCTGTCTCTGCGACTCATTATTTTCACTTTAGGCCAGCCAGGCAGGCGTGTGTCTCTGTGTTCCTGCTGGCTGCAGCCTGGCTCTTAGGGGAGAGAAAGAAGAGATTTCTCTCTAGCTTCAGTCTTGCAGCCTCCCTGTGTGCATGTGTACCTTTTGGTGAGTACCCTCCCTGCCCCACAGTGCAGTCTCTCTGCAGCTGCCTTGCACCCCAGGCAATGCCTGCCACTGCCTTCGCAGCCTCCCTGCATACCTAATCTATACTGTGTCTGCCAGCATCAATTTTTTTTAGTGTTTTCCCTCTGGTCTGGGGCGTTGGGGGATGCCCGCGCATGGAACGAATAACGAATTAATGAACCAATGAAACAAATTTTTGTGAAAATTCACAAAAAACAAAAATGAACCGAACCGAGCCCCTCAATGAAACAAAAAGAAACGAAACATCAGTTTTTCAAGTTCGTGCCCATCTCTAGTCAACACCGCCATCAGAAAATTGTATTTTTGTCCATTACCTTTCACAGTCTTGTAAAGGCTTTTTAGTTGTTGGGTACACTTACCAAAATGAAAGAATGGATATAAATGTTCTGGTGACATGAGCTCTTTCAGGATTATATCTTCATGGGCCTCATGCAGTGAAGGAATGTATTCAGTTCAAGATATTTGTTGCCTGAAGGGAAAGGACTAGATCACTCCACTATTCCTTCAGGGCTTCAAGGTTTTTTTTTAAAAAAAAATGAATATAATGACATACTGAAGCCATTCAAAACTAAACTATCATAAGATGATGCTCTTGACCTAAGTAATATATTAATTCTATTATTAGCTTTTCATACTCTGAATACATTGCCCAAACCCAGTGGATAGTAATGATTGTATAGCCAATAAATAAGACAATTATATAACAACATTGCTTTAATAATTATTATTCTGACTTATGGCAACCCTTTCCATGGTTTTCTATGTACAGAGTATTCAGAAATAGTTTTTCATTCCCTTCTTCTACGTCTCCTTTAAAAAACAGTGTTGTTGTTGATGATAGTAATGATGATTAGAGATACAGCAGTTACTCAGGTATACTATTGATACCAGTTGCCAAATAGTCTGGCCAAATATCATGGCTTTGAAGGCTGATGTTCCGAAGAATGATTAGTTCTCATTCCATGCTTCATTAAAAAAGCAAACAATCCATAATGATAAAACAGAAAATGGATAGCTTTTATTAAAATTAAATCACATTATGTCTGGAGAATCAGGGGATAGATTTAGTCATCTGAGGTTACAAGTAATAAGCAACTATGAGAAATACAAATATTGCTGATGCTGAATATTAATTGAGAGACCCATCTCAATGTCCTACATAGGATGACAACACAAAACAGAATCTCAGATAATCAGATATCCAGCCCTTGATTATTGATGGAGATTATGTAGAGGAGGTAACAGACTGTAGGTTTGGTTTTTGGGGTTTTTTTTGGGGGGGGGAGTATATTGAAGGAGGATCTGACCTGGAGCACAAGTACTGTGGCACTGGTTAAGAAGGCCCAGCAGAGACAGTAATTATTGAGACTTCTGTGGAGGAAACAACTGATTGAGAAACTGCTGGTGACCTTCTACCGTGGCTACATAGAAAGTACCTTTACTTACTGCCTCTGTGTATGGTTTGCCAGTTGCACAGTGGCAGACAGAAAGCTGCTCCAGAGGGTAATAAATACTGCCCAGAGGATAATTGGTTGTCCTCTTCCCTCTTTGGAAGAACTTTATAACTCCAGATGTTCAAGGAAGACCTTTAGAATTTTGAGGGACCCATTGCATCCTGGATATCAGTTTTTTTTTAATTATTGCCATCTGGCAGGAGATACAGGACTATTAGGACAAAAAACAAATAAAGAACAGTTTTTACCCTAGAACAGTATCTGGGCTAAATGCTGCAGTTTAATGACTATTTTAAGCAGATTTTAGCATTTTAAGTTTTTAAGCATTTTAAGTCCTCAAGCAGATTTTAAGCTTTTCAGGGCATTTTAAGCAGAATGGTAGTTATGTGGTTGTTTGTTTTGGTTTGTGTAGTGCTGAAACAGCACTTAATTTCATTGTACATTTTGTGCATATGTACAATGACAATAAATTTCTATTCTATTCCAAGTCTATTCTGTTCTAGTCTCTGTTTACACTTTATTGTGGAACGCCTTGCTCTGGGAAGCATGGATGCCCTCCTCCCTGGCTGTCTTTCATTGGTTGGTAAAGATAATTATAGTTCAGCTTTTATCTGCTAAATATCTGCTGGTTTGTATAAACATGATGATGGAGACTGACAGAACGTGTGAAGTTACACCTGCTGAAGTTTCTTATAGAACAATTAGAGATGGTGGAGTTGTTTCTTCTTCTGCATCTGGCCATCTATGTCCCAGTTTCTCCCCACTGCCATCATCACGAACAAAATTCAGGCATTGTCCAGTAGAAATAGCTTTCACAAAGGCTAGACAACCCTGTCCCTTGCCCAGGCTTCTCCATTCCAGTGCCCTTGAGATGTGTTGGACTGTAACTCCCATTATCTTCAGAAAAGCAAGTGGTTAGAGATGCCAGGTACTGCATCTTGTCACTTTTTCATTGAAAGCATATACAGGCCACACCACTTTCTTCTATCACCTTTGTCTTCCTGTTCGATGGCAGAATGAATCAAGTGACTTAGTACTCTGTGTCTCCTTGGTAGTTTGCAAATGCAAAAGTCCCAGTCACTTTTGTCTGGCTTCTTAGCAATCTGAGCAGAAACAGCAGGAAAGCCAAAAAAAAAAAAAATCATTTTCTTAAGGGATTCTATGTTGACAAGACATCAGGAAACCTTTTACTGATTCAGACAAACCTAGTCCAAGGATATAAAAAAAACGATTTTGTGTACCTGAATACTTATTATGTATCAAGACTCAAATGCATAGCTATCACAAAATATATCTCCAAACACAAATGCCCAAAACCTGTTGCAAAAAACAAAAAAACAAAAACAAAAACAAACAAAAAACAAAAAACAAGTGTTAGATTAGAAGTTCTATTTAAAGGACTCACAGGATTATGGTGTGATATTCTAGTGCAATATTTGTGGAAATATTCCTCTTCATGTTTCTACACTTTATGAGAATGTTTTTGTAGAGGCAGAATTTATCACACTCCAATCCTTTTAATGTTTTTCACAGGTACTGCATGTTTTCCCCCCACATGTATATCTACTCATTCCAGAGTTACTATTCTTGTATTATACTGTATGCTGAAGTGCACAATATTTATTTATTTATTTATTTATTTATTTATTTTCATTTTTATACCGCCCATCTTCCAAACTGGAACTCTAGGTGGTTTACAAGTAAAAAAGACATCAATATACAGGTGAAAAACATCAAAATACAGATAAAAGGGGGGGGGAGCCCTGGGCAAGATACATCGGGGGCGGGAAGAGAGAGAAAAGAAAAACAAAAAAACAAAGTTAAAGTATGTCGCCATATGCCTCCCTAAAAAGCATGGTTTTCAAGGCCTTTTTGAAGGCAGGCAGGGACTGTGCAAGGCGCAGCTCACTCAGAAGGTGGTTCCATATTCGTTCATTTGTTCATTCGTTCGATTTATATACTGCCCATCTGACGGGAAGCCACTCTGGGCAGTTTACAGGATAAAACAGACTATTACAATATGTAACAGTACAAAATCATAATAAAACAAAAATAATACAAGTAAAATATGATTAAGTCAAACATCACTCATAAAAATCAGAGATAGATAAGATAGGCTAAGGGCAGACAAGAATAAGTCAAAAACGGTAGAGCAGCAAAACAATCATTCACCAGGGAAAGCAGATTTGGGTAATCAAGTCTTCAATCATTTTTTTTAAGGTCAGTGACATGGGGGACTGGCAGATCTCCAAGGGGCATTGATTGCACAGTCTAGGGGCTGCCACCGAGAAGGCCCAATTGCTTGTTGTTGTCTTCAGGCCTCCCTCGGTGTCAGCACCCTCAGGTGACCTCCTTGCAATGCACGAGTGACCCGGGCCAGATTCTGGGGAGCCATTCTGACAACAACAGAATGTTTCATGATCTAAGACTGAATAGGATATCATTTTCTCACTTCATGCTTCATGTTTTGCGCATGCACATATGTTTTGGAGAAGAAAAACAGAGCACTCTTTGATGCTCAGATTGCTATTCTTCCAGTACCATAATTTTCCTTATTGCAGCCTGTGATCCCGGCTGGCCCCTCTTGGCCCCAGGGTGGCATTGCCAAGTCCTCCATCTTAAGTTCCACTGACTCAGCAGGTAGATTAAGAGGAGCAATAGATTTTATCAAAGCTGTAAACAAGTCACAAAGGTCTTCTGCCCTGGTCCTGTCTCTGGGCCCCAATAGTCTTTTGCCTTGAGCCCTTGTTATGTCCAGTGGCCCAGTGGTCTGGCCTTCCTCAATGGTGACAGGTTTGCCTAGGCAGAAACTGCCTCTCCAGCCACACCTCCTCCTCCTTCTCAAGCCAGCTACAGCAGCCATTGGTGTTTGCAGAAGGTTGCATCGTTTGGGGGCAGGGGCAGAGGCAGGTTGCTCTAGGTCTGGTGCAGAGGGGCGTCCAGGCTGTCTTCCCACTGATCCTGGTGTAGCAGGATATAATTCCCAGCTCACTAATACATGGTCCCAGGAGAATGTTATCCAGTTCAGGGGTCCCTACGACTAAAGAGACCACCCTCCTCCTTCTCCTCCCCAAGAGTAAAGACCTTTGGGTTCTCCTGCAGCTGATACCCCACATATACTCTCTCTTCCTCTTCGTTCTCTTTCATACCCTCCTCCCCACTGGTTTTGCCTGCTCCATCTTGTTGAACAGCTGCCCTGGCACGCTCCTGCCAGGTCAGTAGCTCCACCGCCTCCCCATATAGTCCGTTTATGGGTGTCCAGCATCTTCACCTTTGGGTTGCTCTGGATCCAGAGACTTTGGAAAGTCCACCGGTTGTCCTGCAGATGAGGCAAATGTCCCACTCAGAATCACCACAACCAGCTGAACCCCATATACATTGTATATTCAGTGTACCAGAGCTGAGCAGTTGTAACTCACCAAATGTTTCTGGATTAAAAAACCCATAATTCCATACCATTAGCTGTGATATCTAAGGCTGATGAGAACTGTAGCAGGGTAAAGTCTGCAAAGGCAAAGTTGCCCACCTTCTGCATTTTAACATTCATTTGTTTCCCAAAGGTTTGTTATGTGTTCTGAAGTTGGTTTGTATTAAAAAATGGCCAGAACCATTCCCTTATACACAGAGGCTAAAAGGTCTCACAATGGATCTTGTTAGACCTATTATGGTAGGGGTGACATGTTTCCTCTTTTACAGAAGCAGTCCTTTACTTGAGGGGCTGCCAGAGGACAGTTCTCTTCCAGGTGCCTCTACTTGAAGGGCTGTCCTGTCTAAATGTGGATTATAGCATTATAAAACCAACAGGCGAGAGATCAAGGACTTTGTAATTAGAGATGGGCACAAAACGCAAAAATGGCATTTTGTTTTGTTTTGTGGCCCATCTCACTTTGTTTCGTTTGTTTGAAATGATTTTTTTTAAAAATTGTTTCTTTGTTCATTTTTTTTTTCATTTTCATTTACCCTGTTCCCGCCTCCGCAGGAAGGGGCGGTCTCTTCAGACATTTCTCCCCTGCGGCGGATGACAGCGCCGGACACGCTGTCATCCACCATGGGGAAGATGCCTGTAGAGAGAGCCTCTGTCCCGCCTCCACACGCGGAGGTGGGAACGGGCCTCTCTTTCGACATGGTTCTCCCCCATGGGCAGCAGTGACAGCAGGGCTGTCATCGCTGCCCGTGGGGAAGACCCCTTTAGAGAGAGCCCCAGCCTTACCTCCGCATGCAGAGACGAGACTGGGGCTCTCTCTCGACACAGTTCTCCCCCATGGGTGGCAATGACAGCGGGACTGTCATCGCTGCCCATGGGGAAGAGCCCTTTAGATAGAGCCCCAGCCTTGGCTCCATGTGCAGGGACCAAAGCCGGGGCCCTCTCTAGACTGTCCTCCACCACGGGGGGGGGGGGTGACAGCCATGGCAGCTGTCACCCACCCGCAGCAGAGATCCCTTTTGAGAGAGCCCCAGTCCCGCCTCCGCATGCGGAACCAAGGCAACGGTCCTCTCTACAGAGTCCTCCGCCGTGGGTGATGACAGCCACACTGGCTGTCATCCACCCATGGCAGATATCTCTTTCGAGAAAGCCCTGGTCCCACCTCCGTGTGTGGAGCTGAGGCCGCGGTCCTCTCTAGAGTCCTCCACCACAGGCAATGACAGATGGGCTGTCATCGTCAGCAGGGAAGATCCCTTTAGAGAGAGGTCCAATCCCACCTTCGCATGACTTTCAAGTGAGCTCCGGTCCCACCTCCATGTGCGGAGCCAAGGCCGTGGTCCTCTCTAGAGAGTCCTCCGCCGCAGGTGATGACAGCCCTGCTGTCATTGCCAATGGGGAAGATCCCTTTAGAGAGAGCCCCGTGAGAATGGGTCTCTCTCTAGAACAACACGAACCAAACCGAACCAATTTTTTTCAGTTCGGTTCATTTCGTTGTAAAATCACTCTGGGATTCATTATTCATTTTGTTACATAACTGAATGAACAACGAATAACAAAATGAACTTTGTGCCCATCTGTATTTGTAATTACTCACAGTTCATAGCTAAAGAGCAGAATCAACAAGCATATACACTAACCAAGCATGCTCTGGGGGGTATAGTGTGTGTGTGTGTGTGTGTGTGTGTGTGTGTGTGTGTGTGTGTGTG
>JAHTLZ010000330.1:17763278-17774978 GCA_023846285.1 Phrynocephalus versicolor | reverse complement strand
ATGTATGTATGTATGTATGTATGTATGTATGTATGTATGTATGTATGTATGTATGTGTACATTATGGAGAACATTGGAACACTATCCTTTTCCCCTAGCACCATGTAACATTTTAAACAGCCCATTGGTTTTACAATGAATGATAACAAGCGAACTGGCTTGGCAGAAGGTAGGATCAAAGAAATGGGGGCAGTGGTATGAGATTAAGGGGCAGTATAGACACAGACACTTGAAACAGCCGGCATTCTCCCTGTGATCGTCTGAACAAAAGCATAGCATAGCAGGCTATGAATCAAGCCATGGCAAATCTGACAGAGTGGCTAATGTGGCTGCAGCCTTATTTCTATTCAGGTACACATTGGATTTATGCTTCAGTTGTGTCCCCCCCCCCACACACACACACACTTTGAATACCAGATTTGCTGCTTCTGTTTTTGTAATTTTTGGTGCAATCAATCATGTTATCGCTGTTCAAGAAAAGGCGGGGATATCATTCTAAAACTGTTCCTTAACTCTGTAGTGAGAAATGAGTGGCTTACAGTGGTGTGCTGCTAAATTTTGATCTATGGGTGCTCACTGGGCCACTGCCCATAGACACCGCCCATCCGTAAAGGTAAAAAAATGCAGGAAGTTTCATCCATGTCTATAAACCACCTCCAACATTTTTATTTGTACCAAGAGCAGCTCTTTCGAAAAGCTAATGGCTCACAAATGCATTTCAAGGACACGTTACTATAAAATGCTTTGAATTACAACAGTGAATTGTTTGCTTGAGAAATGACTTCTTCCTACAACTGGTTGTTGTGAGGGTTGCATCAGGGTCCAAAGGGCAGTAGGGAAGGTGGAAACTGCAGCAGCCACTCTCAAACTGCTGTCCCTCCTGTGGAGACAGCTACCTTGAGGCACTAGAAGTACCTTACTGAAAAGGCAGGATGTAACTATAAGGCATAATACATAATGACAGTAGACAAGGGACAGAGTGTTCTTGAGAAGAGCACCTCGCTGCCAAGATCCACATTCCACAGCTGTAGCCACACTGGAACCCAGTCAATACCAGCCAATCTGGTAGATTTTGATAGGATGACTTAATATAACAGAGCAAGTCTTGCTTTACACACCAATAAGGCTATGCAGTCAAAGTAAAATAAGGGAAAGCACTATGTGTACATAGATGGACGGATGGCAGGAGGGAGAAACGCTACAATCTTCATCAGTGACTTTATTTCCAATTTTCTCTCTGGCATTCCATCCCGACAAAGAAAAGTGACTTTGACATTTTGGACTGGAAGGCGACATTTGCTTTCTGCCATGGTTGACTGGCAGTGCTATCAAAAAATACATGAATCTGCTGCTACATTTCATCAGGAAGTCAAGTGCGGCATACATTTCCCATTGCCGTTCTTCCATGCTGGATAGGAGGAAGAAGTAATCATTCAAACTCTTCTTATAAGAGTAGAATTTGATAGAAAAGTGAAGTGTGGAAGTTAGCCTAAAACCATGGTTGCTGCACCATGCTTTCATTTCTCATTGTCTCTCTCTGTGTGTGTGTTTCTATCCCAGGGAGTTAAATGTTTGTTTACTTTATTGTTGTATCTGAGAGCAGAACATCTCCTATTTTTTTCCCATATTCTTCAATGTTATATGAATTTCTTTTTTTGCACACAAACTTACATTTTGCAAAAGAAAATGTGTTATATGTGTGGAATACCTCGCAATCTGTGTATAATGCATTTGGGTGTGTGTGCAAATACCAGTGGATTTTGTTTTGTTTTGTTTTGTCACCCAAATACTGATGAGAAGAATGTCTTTTCATTCTCATGCAGCAGTGGAAAATCCTTCACAGTTGTGCTGAGACCCTCATTTTTAAGATCACAGATGTGAAAATTTGCAAGCATTCATTCCATTCTCAATGCCCAGACAGATTTAGAAACATACACATATTCTCAATGGTAATGTTAGACTGTGCATAATAATCAGCACCGTGTGCTGTCAACTCATTTCTGACTTTTACGGTCACCCTTTTCGTGTTTTTAGGTGGATATTTATAGACACTTCCTTCTAGGGAAGTGCAAGGCCTTACTCCCTGCCTGAACAAGACCACACAGCCTCATGCCCAACCTACTCTGTGTCCTTCTGGAGACACTCCATGCCAATCCTTGTTCATGTGTTTGTGTCAATAATCTGCCCTTTCTCATAAACAGAGAAATGCAAAGAAGCTTCGGGCACTTTATACCATCAAATCTACTTCTCACAGTACCATCAGAATTACTTTGGGAAGAATTATATGTCCCTCTCAGAGACCACAAGAATCACAGAAGTAGGAGAGAGTCCAAATGAACTTTGGCACTGACATCGTTGTATCAGCAAGAAAGGGGAAAAAAAACTGGGAAGGGGGAGACAAACCCCTTCACATCGTGAAGTGAAGCCCACCATTTTCTTTTCTTGTGTTTTGAAATGTTTTACTACTCATCCAAGTAGCTTCTTCAGTCAGAGGACTATGGACTCAAGAGTGAAGAAGCTACTTGGATGAACAAGGAAACATTTTGATCCCACACAAAAAAGAAGTCATCCAGTTGCCATGATTCAGCTCCTGGATAACCTCACCTGGATGACTGAGAATCTCCATAGACATACTGTATTTCTAACCCTGCAGTTAATGAATTCTTTATTAGACCTTGAGGGGGGCAGAGTTCTGGGGAGGGGGAAGACCCTTTGCTACATATATATGGGGGGCAGTAGATCCTTTGCTTCAGGGCACAATAAACCCTCTCCTCTTATTATGTAACCTATATGTCTGAGGAGAACCAAGGTGACAGACTTCAAAGTGAAAGGGTAGAAAAACTAAATGTTGGGCCTGTGGCCTAGCAACATTTTGAAGAACTGCTTTGTTTCCTCTGGAGCAAGGTTCTGCAACATTGTTTTTAATCTTTTAAGTGATTTGTAATTAAAATATGTCAGTACGCTACGGTAACATTCATAGATCTAGCAGTCCTTGAGCTGTGAGACCCCAGGATCCAGACCTTCCTGAACCAAGTAAGGAGAAACAACTCTGAAGAGAAGCTTGGCAGGCTTATTTCTCCACATTACCTCTGGGCAGCCCCAATGGTGCTTCCTTCAAACATTTGAGAGAGAGAATTAGCTACAGCCAAGTTCCTCATAGTGGAAACGTTGCAACAAAGCTCAGTCCAACATAGCTACAAAGCTCTTTTAAACATCTTCACAGGCACCATTCAAAAGTGTTGAGACACAAACTAATGCTGTCAGGTGTATGGGAATATGCAAGGAGGGGCCAAGTCCGCATCATCATCCTGATCCTAACATGTAAGCAGGTGAATTCCTCAATGACAGTATTTTAACACTGACTGAGGGTTTCTGACTACTACAGTAGAGGGGTATTCTATTATGTGCAAAACTGGAAAGTTATGCTTTTAGCTCTATGTGAACTTGGATCGGGTGTACAAATCGAGTCTGAAAATGGTAATTTTACACTCAAAAGATGCCATTCATTCTTAGGAATTAAGCTGTCAGTTTATTGACAGGAGAAGAATACTGAACTTTGCAAATTACCAATAACCCTCTAGGTTCTGTTTAAGGTGTACATTCTATGCCAAAGCATGACACCTGATGTACAATTTGCCTATTTTTCTCATGCATGTTCATACTCCAGTGAACATCAGTGCTGGAATCTTAATGCATTCTGCAAGCAAAACTTGCCATCCTGTTCATGAAGGTTCTCTTGCGAGTACTGGGTAATATAATGGGCATTACTCAAACACTTTAGATGCAGAGATAATTGGGACCCCTGGCACTTTTTGCTTCCTTGATTTTTAACAGGTGCCAGTTTAACTATCTGAACTGAGCTAGGGCCGAGCAACAAGCAACATTGTAATACAGTGACTCCCCCCCCCCCCGCCTATTGCAGGGGTTAGGGACCCAACCCAACCCGCAATAATTGAAAATCCACGATATGCGAATCCAGGTCATGTCGGCCCTGGGGCTCCGAGCTGGGGGCTCTTGTACTTACCGGAGGCCTCAGAAATGATTTTCGGCAATATGGAAGTCACTTCTGGTTTGCAGGGAGGCCCTTTTGGGGCCTCCAGAAGGTCTGGGAAGGCCCTCGCAGGCCCATTCGGGACAGCGCCAGATTGGAAGTAAGTATGGGAGGCCTGAAACAGACCTTTTCCCCCTTAACTCAGGGGGCCTTTTTTCATATGCTGTGGTCCCGCAATATTGCTGGACTGCAATATATGAACCGCAAAAGGGTGGGGGACCACGGTATCAGGAAAAAGGAGGGCTTTTTAGAATGCTTTGAATGGAATCAGGACCCAAAGTGTCTCACAATGTGCTTTATAACAGATTCAGTAATGAAGCCAATAATTTGTAATGTAATCAAATTAAGCAGTCATACTAAAAAGTGATAAACCAAAACAATACCAATATTGTTCAAAACAAGTGTTGAATCAAAACAACATGAATATGAAATCAAAACTATTAAGAAATACAAGCGGGGCGAAGTACAACAGTAACCTTTTAAGCAACTCTTCCTCGACAGGGCTTGCCTTAATGAAAATGCACTTGCCTGTCAGCAGATCACCAGCAAGGAGGAGGCCAGTCTAGCTTCTTGTAGAAAGGAGTTCCACAGTCTAGAAGAAATCACCAAGAAGCCCTCTGTTGTAACCCTACTTATTGTAAATGTGAGGGCGACGGGACCAAGAGAAAGGTTTTCTCCGAAAACCTGAAGCCCCTCAGGTCATCCTAAACCTCAATAGGAAAGGATGCAAGAAGGCTTTCCTGTGGCTCATGGTGAGAGGCATGTTAATATAGAATAGAGCAAGGGACAATCCTTTATTGATGTAATTTCTTTTACATTGACATTGTACCTCATATAACTGCTGAAATGAAGGTGGAGTGAAATGATGGACAAGATGCATATAGTAACTCCATAAAGAAGAGGAAGAAGAGGTCCTTCTGTGACCATACCTCTCCTTCTACACATGGGAGCTCTTTATGTTCATGGGGTGACTGAACTGCATATAACCAGCCCAGCTAACATTTTTAAGAATCTTTTTTACCATTTCCACCCTGTAAAATCTGACATTTTATTTATCTTTCATCCCTAGCAAAAACCACATTACAAGCATTTGAGTGTGTCTGGTGTCCACATTGCCCAATTCCAATATCTTGGAATAGTACTACAGCAAAAGTACTGTGAAATATACAAAAATACCATACAATCAGTTTGATGAGTCACATTCTGAAATTATTTTTAAAAGTCCTGCATTTAAGAATATATCGGAAGTGTGAAGAGAGCATTGAAGATACCCAATTTGGATTCAGGAATGATTTGGAATTTGGGAGGCATTATTTAGTCTTCAGATACTAGCTCAGTGATGTCTTGATGTCAGTGTTGATGTTTTTGTCTGCTTCATTGATTATGAAAAAGCATTTGACTCAGTTAAACATGATAAACTTATTAATATGCTTAAAGAACTGGACTTGGACAAT
Organism: Phrynocephalus versicolor; assembly: GCA_023846285.1. Taxonomy (NCBI): domain Eukaryota; kingdom Metazoa; phylum Chordata; class Lepidosauria; order Squamata; family Agamidae; genus Phrynocephalus; species Phrynocephalus versicolor. The sequence goes on along the minus strand of JAHTLZ010000330.1, from coordinate 17,769,473 downwards.
CATGTATCAGATTGATTGGGAATGTGTATTGGAATCAGCATGCTGGTGTCCAGATAGATAGGCAGATATCAGAAGAGGTGTCAATTATGAAATGTATTTGTCAAGGTTGTATTCTCTCACCTCTACTTTTTAATGTCTATTCAGAAAGAATTTTCCAGGATGCTCTTTAAAGTAACAACCAAGGTGTGCATGTGAATGGAGTTAATAACATAAGATACACTGATGACAATGTCCTGCTTGCAACAAGTCTGGCTGATTTGCAAGGATTATTGGATTCTGTTGCTGGAGAAAGCAGTGCCATGGGTTGCGACTTAACATGAAAATGACAAAAAGGATGGTTATTAGTAAAAAAACAGAATGGTTTACAGAACCTTCTCAAAATCAGCAATGATATATTTGAGAGAGTATCATCTTATAAATACTAGGGATGATTTATCAAAGATAACTGGGATCCTTCACGTGAAATTCATTGTAGAATTGAACAAGTTAGAAATTCCTTCTAGAAAATTTGGAAAGTCTTGACAAACTGGGACTTATCTATCAGACTTTGTACTCGAATACTTCAATCCTTATGTATTCAGCATGCTTCTCTATGGTGTTGAAACTTGGACCCTTACAGACACATTATGCAGCAAGCTGGAAGCATTTGAAATATGGAAGTACAGACGAATTCTGAAGATACCTTGGACAGCTAGAGCTACTAATGTGGCTGTATTACAGTGCATGAATAAAAATTAGAAATCCTCAATACTGTAAAGAGAAGAAAAATGCAATATTTCGAACACATAATGCACAATAACAAATACCATCTGCTGCAAGTTATCCTTCAAGAAGAAATAGATGGGAAGTGTGGCCTGGGGTGTAGAAGAATATTCTGGTTTAAGAACTTAACCCAATGGTCCACAGTGAGTACAACTGCTCTGTTTAGAATAGCTTTAGATAGAAACCAGTTCAGGCTACTGATCGCCAACATTCTACAAGGACATGGCACATGAAGAAGAAGAAGAAGAAGAAGAAGAAGAAAGACACAACTCAGTGAATGCAAAAAGAAGATAGAAGCAATTACATTAAAACCAGATAAAATTTCAAGATCTATGTTTCGCTTCAGGTCACTAGAAACATAAATGTAAATTAAAACCTGAACAAACTTATGTTGAAAGACTTGAGGATGCAGTAGCACAGAGTTGCTCAGTGAATGTAGGCCAGGGAAATACCTACAGCTGAGGTTTCTGGAAAGGTCTGAGACTACAGGAACCATGGGCAGGTGAATGTAATTAAAATGGCTGGGATCAGTATAAAAGTAGCTCAGACAAACCATTAGTTACTGGTCCTGGATCAAGGGCAGTCATGCTGGTTGAGGTGTTGTGAGTAAACAGTTACTATATAACTGCCCTATTTAGACTAGCTTTAGATAGAAATCAGTTCAGGCCACTGATCGCCAATATTCTATGAAGACATGGCACTTGAAGAAGAAGTGTTAAGTCAGTGGTGTCCAAACTTCTGCACTCCAGATGTTTTAGACTACAACTCCCATAGTCCTTTGCCATTGGCAATATAGGTGTGGAATTCTGGTAGTTGTGGTTCAAAACATTTCAAGGACTGAAGTTTGGACATCCCTGTGTTAAGTATATATACATAGCATGAGACTGTTCCTAGGCTGAAGTTAAGCTCTTTAAATGTTTATTTTATCTAAGTTGTCTTGTCATAAGTTTTTTTAATCCTCCTGATATAAGAAGACTAGCACTGGGTTCTGACAGGGGTTTCCTTCCAGTACACGACAATGTTTTTTGTTCATTGTTGGGCTGCACTTATTTGCTGGTAAAAGCAAACAAAACTTTGCTAAGTAGGTGGCAAGCTCTAAAGTGCTGTTATTCACTTTGGCTTGCTATACTCTTCCAGAAACCCCAAACAATTTTTTTCTTAACATAAAACTGGTAAAAATCAGCTAAGAAATATTTTCTCTAAGTCTGATAAGTGTAAAATCCCTTCAAAAGCCTGGGGAATTGGGACAGAACACCTAAAAGGCAATGATGAAGGCAACGGGGGGACTATCCTTACATACCAATTTGCCGCTGCAAAACACTCAGCTACAATTGCATAGCCTCTCAACATTTGAAGAGCAGGTGTACTTTCCCAAACACAGGATTTCATCACAAGGGCATGCTTAAAAATGTGTCCTCACCTGCAAAAGAAAGAACAGAAAGCTTTCACCCATCCACTCTCTGTCTTTCCCTCTCTCCTGATTATTGTTTCTTTCATACTGGAGGGTGGTTATTTTCATGGCTGTTGATTTTGGCTGCAAGAGCTCTAAACAATGGCATTGTTGCATTGTGTACTGTGAAGTTCTAGATCATCAAGTGCTCTAAACAAAAGAATTGTCAGACCTCATGGAGTAAGACCAAAACACACTTGAAAAAGAGAAGAGAGCCTATGATTTTTTCATGGGATTTCAGCAGGTGTGCCTTTTTTTATCAACAGGAGACCTGCTAACATTCTGTATTCCATGCAACTGTTAAAGATACAGGAACTTTGTCTTTAACTTTGTGTGCCCACCCTAGGATAGGTGAAGAAATAATTAAGCAACTCCCAATATCCTTCCTAAGAGCAAGCATGCAAATTGGTTTTCTCAGTCTAGACCGGTGTTGGCAAACCTATGGCATGGATGCCAAGGGTGGCACTCAGAGCCCTTTCTGTGGGCATCCGGCATTGTCCCTTCACAGCCACCTGTATTCAAGTTAAATTTATTTATTTATTTCTCTTATTTTGCTGCCATCTTATATTTTTAGGGTTTTATTTTCTTGTAGGTTTTATTATGTTCTATCTGTTCCTTTGTTTGTAGAGACCTAAGTTGTTTTATGCTTTATTTTGTGAACCGCCCAGAGTTCCTTCGGGAAAGTCGGGCAGTCTATAATACAAATACTGTATAAATAACTATTCAGGTTAAATGGCTGTATTGGCACTTTGCGAAAAATTAGTGGGTTTTGAATCACAGTTTGGGCACTCGGTCTCTAAAAGGTTCACCAAATCACCATCACTGTGAGCTACAATCCAACAGAGTTTGGAGATACCAGATCAGGAAACCTGCATAAACATGAAATACATGTATAATTCAGTAAACCATGAATATTGTATGTTATAAAAACAGTATGTTTGTTGTTTTTATGTTTTTTACACACTTAGCTTCTTGTAAGTAAATGCACCTGCAAATCCCAACTGGAATAAATCATAGAATTCATTAGGACACATTACGTCAATATTCATGTCAGTTTTATGGATTGGATGGGTTTTCTATACTTGGCAGTTATATTGGATTTGGGCCTATGTAAAGAGAAGAAGAAGCCTTTCGTCCAAAGTGTTTATTTGCACATAAGCATTTGATCAATGATAGTTCCTTTAAAGTAAACCCTGTGTGCAGGAAAGTGCAAGTGTTTCACACATACTTTTCAGAGTGGGAGTTTACCTGTAAATATAATGATAGCTGAGCTCAACCATCTTGACTACATAGTTCCTTCTACTGTACAAGGGATAATTTTGGGGAAGATGGTCTTGAGAGTATTCAGGGGCAAATAAAACAGATTAGGGTTTGACCAAAACTTGGTAACATCGGCTCAGTATTTTGAGGAGAAATGGTTTCAAGCAGTGGCCCTCATTTAACTTTGTTTTTCCAAATCATTTTGCTGGTTCTCCAGAAAGTTTATTTGGGAATGAGTTCAGCAGAACTCAATGTGCTTTCTTCACATTACACATGCATAGACTTTCACTATCAATCATTATTTCATCTCCCCTCTGCCCTCCTCCAAGAAACACAATGAGGCATGTGTAAAACCTTTGAGCCTGTTTTCATAACATTTTTGCACAATATCAGAGAAAGAAAATGAGTGAGGAAGAGATGTTAAAAGAATTTACTTGGCTGAAAAGTAGGGCTATGAAGTGACTTTATATTTTTAATAAGCCTTCTCCGGCTACTTCTCTTTAACTTGCTGCATTTCTTTAAAATGTGGTGACCCTGTTTTTGAGGTTAGGAGATGCTTGCACTGCCACACAGAGAAGATTCTTCAGTTTTAGCACCCTTGCCTGGTTGTGGCAGCCCTTGGTACAGTACAATAACAGAGTATTATCCTGCATGACCTACAGCAGCCGAGTAGGAAAATTATAAATCATATTTTAAAGGTAAAGCATATTTTTATAGCAATGTTGGGGCTTTAGGTGGTAGTGGTAGCTTAGGAGAAGCTGTATGGTGTTTTATATATACAGTGGTACCTTGTATAAAGGAATTAATTCGTTCCAAATGAAATTCTGTTAAGCAAATTTTCCTTTCTACACATTTCCCATAGGAATGCCTTGAAAACATAGTAATCCCTAATCACGACCATTTTTATGTAGTATGGATTCGCCCCATAGGCAATTCTGTTAAACAAATTTCCTCTATCTCCGAAATTTTTTATTTTGTACAGATTTTATGTTACACAAACCGTTTGTTATATGAGGGTCCACTGTGTGTGTATATATGCTAATGGCTTTTGGTAGAGACAGCAGCTGTGTAACTTTGCCTTATAGAAAAGCAAATTTATAAGTAGAACAGAATCATGTAGAAAACACTAAACACTGGTAGTGGATTTTATGCAGTATCGGGGCTACAAGTAGCTCACATGCACTATAAAGTCTCCTTTGCTTACTTATATAACCTTTATCCTCTGAAGCTGAATCAACCATAGAATATTGGCCTAAGAATTCCTATTTTAAACATGCCAGTATAATGAAAATAATAACATACTGTATTAAACAAGGTAATGGCTGATGGGGGGGGGGAGAGACCAATGAGTAGTGGTAAGGAATCCTTTCATAAATTGACATTCCAAGCTGTAGTATCCAGCATAGACAAAAAACAAGATACCATTTGACTGGCATTCAGGCAGGAGGACCTACATAAATTTCTTGTCACTTCTGGCACTGTGATTAATTGTTTTGTCAGCAAGTTTTGTTGATAAAACTGACAGAGGATATCACATGGACATAGTCTTATCAGTACACTGGTACAATGTCACCTACACAGCACAGATATCTTCCATGTGAATTGTCACTGTGATAGCCACATAACAAGGAAACAGAAAACAGGTTTGATGGCCCCACCATCACCTAAGCAGTTGCCCACAACTACAACATGGGGGTGAATGAGTGGCAGGAAAATAGCATGCAGCTCCAGAGAATTAGATTACAGTATCTTCCAGAAGAGTGATGTACATTTTATGGAAAGCTACTGTTTTAGTAAATGTGAGCAGCTTCACTCCTGCTATTGGCTGAATGAAAGCTCATGTGCACATTTGCTTTGTAAGGTCACAGCCAGGATTCACAGAGTATGTTGGCATCATACAGGTGTATCAGTTTGATGCCCTTTTAACTCTCATGGCTCCATCTGAAGGAATCTTGGAATGTAGTCAGTGAGGTCATTGTCTGCTCTAGTGCTCTGTAGTCCTCTGAACTACAACAGTTCCTCAACAGACTAAAAATCTCAGGACAGACTGAATTATAGTTTACAGGTCTTGTTAAATTGGGATACGTTACATGTCCATTCTACCATAGGAACTAGCCATTCATGAAACTATTTTGTCTTACCCAAAGATATGATAATGGTGCACATGTACCATGTGTTTTTCAGCAATTTCAGGAAAAGAAATGAGCAGCTTTAACTTAAGGAACGAAATTGCATCTGTTTTTGTTTTGTATTTAATTTCATTTTCTGAAACATATTTATAAAACGATTGAAGAAACTGAAAGTATACCTTGCCAAGACAATATGCCATGAATCACTTGGGAAAGAGTCAATGTTTGTCAGAGTAAGTCACAATGATTATCACAGACAGGCTGATAAAAGTTGGTGGTGGGCACTAGGGATGGGCATGAAACAGAAAAATAATGTTTCATTTCGTTTCGTGCTCACCCCCATTTTTTTTTCTGACTAGTACCGACTGGGCCAGGTTTAAAGGGCTCCAGCCATTGACAGAGCAGGAGCCCTCAGAAAATGGGGGGGGGGGGGGCAGTGCAATCTGGAACTGCCCTGAGTCCCCACCATTTTCTACAGGCTCCTGCTGCTCTGTCAATGGCTGGAGCCTTTTAAACCTGGCTCAGTTGGTGCCCCTGGTGCCGACTGGGCCAGGTTTAAAGGGCTCCAGCCATTGACATCTGGGCAGGAGGTAA
>JAHTLZ010000330.1:17725385-17763238 GCA_023846285.1 Phrynocephalus versicolor | reverse complement strand
AAAAAACTGGGAAAACTTACTGACTCAAGTATAAGCCTAGGGTGCTTTCTCCAATGGGTAGGACTTGCCCTCCACTGCCTTCCCCAAGCTGGACAAGCACTCGGGAGGTGGTAGAAGTGCAGTAACTATATTCACTCGAATATAAGCCTAGGGCGCTTTTTTCAGCCAAAAATAAGGGCTGAAAAACTCTGCTTATATTTGAGTATATACAGTATGTCTAACTTTGACTCATATTTTTATATCACACTGCATTACAAGAAACATTATTTTTCATACTTATCATGGCCAAAATCCCAGTTAGTTTTTCTGCAGTCACAGGTCATTTCTGCAAGCAGGTGTCACGTTCTTGAGGCTATGTAATACCTGGCTGGTTGTTCAACCCTAATAGTGATGGGTGCATCAAGGGCCTCCCAGAAAACAGATTACATCACTTCCACAGCTATCCTTCCACAACTGTATAAGCAGGAAGAGCCAGACCTACACATCTATCTTTGTCTTTCCTTTCTATATTTCTGGCTTGTTTGCTTGCGAGCTGGCATTTCCCCTCATTTTTCATTCAAAAACAAAACAATGCTGCCTAAAGCCCTTTTAGGATGAAATGTGCACATATTGTCTCTGTTTTTTAAAGGTTCTATATTTCTTTTAAGGCTCAGCTCAATTGAGAACAGTAAAGGCAGAACAGAGGCCAACTGAAGTTTGTTTGTCAGCAGTGTTGATTGTTTTGAATACTTGGTGGAAAGGCCATGCTTCCTATATCTTTCTGTTCTTCATCCTGACAGACTAGCTGCTACTAGGTGAGCAAGGAGCATGAGGGGAGATGGTCATTCTCCACAGTCAATGGACTCACTCTGTTTCCCACCACCACATTTCTGCTACTGATGGAATGGCTGCTATGAAGTGACAATTAGGAGAGGGAGAAACCCAATAGAGCAGTGTTGGCGGACCTATGGCACGGGTGCCAAAGATGGCACTTGGAGCCCTTTCAGTGGGCACCCGACATCTCCCCTTCACAGCCACCTGTATTCAGGTTAAATTGCTGTGTTGGCACTTTGTGAAAAATTAATGGGTTTTGAATAGCAATTTGGGCACTCCGTCTCTAAAAGGTTGGCCATCACTGCAATAGAGCTAGTTTGTCATGTCTGTCAGCTGATGTAATAGGCCTTTTGGTCTTCCTGGATCTCATCAGAAATGGACAGATTCTAACTAGATGCATGGCTCTGTTGGTTTGTTTGATTCAAAATCCCAAAGACTTCAGTATACACACACACACACACAACAATGTAATGACCAATAAAAAGGCAAAATCATGAGGCGAGGAGGGGGAGGGGAGGGAGACAGAAAGAGGGAAGGTTAAAAAAAACACGGGTAGAACAACATATTAATAGCATACAGGAAATTCCAGAACCAAAGGGCCACCACCAAAAAAACCTAACTCCTTGCATTCACCTTTCTGGCCTCCCACATAGAGGCCATTTTTAGCAAGATGGATTGAAAGGAGTTAGTGAAACTGGAAGCTGATTTTTGGGAGGGATGTTCTGACAACTATCAAGGGCTAAGTCATAACTAGCACCTTGAACTGAGCAGAAACTGACATGGAGTCAATTAAAGCATGCCAGGTCTGCGTGTCAATCTACATTAAGCTCCTTAAGGCTCTGTAACACAAGTTGGTGAGTTAAACAAGTGAATCAGTTTTGAAACTGGGAACCAAGAAGCAAAGCAGACTCACCTTCAGAAGTGCAGCGCACAATACAATTCAAGAAAAGAGACCAACTTTCAATAAAATCTATGAGAAATTGATTTTCTATTTGGGACGGGCTGTACTACAGCCACTACATTAAAACTGCGAAGACAGGGAGGAGGGGGGATACAGTGTTTGCCAGAGTTGAAGCTGTAAAACATCGAAAAATTTGTTGAGCAGCTGAATACAACAGATGGAGTGATCTTAAGGGAAATAAACAAAGTTTGGGAAAGCAGGCAACATGTTCTAGCAGTCACCAGTGATCTTACAGTGTTAAAAGAATAGTCAAATGTTTAGTAAAAGCTAAATGGCTCCAAAATTTGACCAACGGCATCCCATAGAAAAGATAGGAACAAATAGAAGAGCACAGAAAGTAAAAGAAGATTGGGTTGAAAGCCTGGTAATAAAAATTGTAGTGATAGTAGTTGATTATTGTTTTGGATGCCAGACCTTCATGAAGCTGTAAAGGAGAGGTTCCAATTATACAACAATGGGAAGAATCCAGGTCTAATTCTACTGAATTAGACATCTAAGATGAATGAGTATGCCTCGATTTAGGTGGCAAATTGTTTCATTAACTGAAGACAGTCTTCACTTGCGTTCCGTGCTCTGGATTTATCGGGATTTGACCACAGATAGGAAAAGTTGATTTCATGAACTGCCCCTGTTAGTATCCAGCTGCCAGCAATTTACCCCATTTTGAATCTACTTCAAGAAGTGTTTAATCATTTACCTGTATATGAATTGGGAGTGGGGAGGGGGGGAGAGACACTGATAACAGGGAATCAAAAGAAGGGAAACTGCAGTTGCAGAATATAACACATCAGAAAGAAGTAATAAAATTAGTGCATTTAAAAATATGGGGGAGGGAGGAAAGATAATCCTTGAAAATTGGGCATCCAAATCTAAAGGATACATACACAGTTTCCTTGGGATTCCCATCATGGTGATTCTTGAAACAATTTTAGTGTATATAGTGAGACACCCCCACCCCCACCCCATCCTGGGCTCAGTATCTGCTCATGCACTAACCAATGGTCTGAAAATATTTAAAATGCTAAAACAGAAATCCTAGAAATACAGTGCTTATTTCTAAAGATGAAGCTATCAAAACTGCAAGCAGAGGGTGACAGAGGGTGATAGAGGCCATGCTATGTATAGAATTCATTATTAAAACAGTGTTCTACACTGATCAAGTCATATATACATGCACCAAGGTAACAATGGTTTTAGCACATTCTAAGGTTCAGCACCACTGTACCCCGAGTTCAGGGTTCTTATTCTTTTTGGAAAGCATATAGAAAACCTTTTCAATATTCATTAAGAGGCACCAACCAGTTTGCCCTAGCCTTCAAGTTATTAAAAGAACATAAAGCAAAATCAAATGAAATATTTAACTACTACGGGCATAATTTCTAATATTATTAATTTTGTAAAATACATGTTAATACTTGAGTGTCCCAGTCTAAACAATTTACTTGGTTATTTTAAGGATATCTCATAAAGAATACAAAATTGCCTAAGAAACGTAATGGAATGGGGGGAGGACTCAAAATTTGATGTTTGCTTGCATAGCTTCGTAAACAATTCATAAACACACGAAACAATTTGTTAAAAATAATGAAGCATCTATGGCAAATACTTCACTGTTATGTCTTTTTATTTTCTTATAACTAACACATAAGCTGACCCATATCCCCTATTTCACTGTTCCAGGTGGCTGAAACATGCCGTATTCCCTACTCTGTTAAATATTTATAAATAAACTCCAGTTCACTAAAGTATTTGAACTTAATTTTTCATGTCTAGCTCTTCTGATGTTAAAAAGAAAACAGTTATATAACAGTTCCATCTAACTTAAAGCAGCAGTGACACCTGACTAGGTCGCTTTATCAAATGATCAGTAAACAGTATAATGAAAGCCTGATTCCTACACATTTACTGTGTGCATGTGATTTAACATGCTTTTCCCATCTTAGTGCCTCTCGCAGGGAATATAACATTTTCCCAGCATTTGGGGTGCAATCTGTTATCACAGGTAAAAGGCAATTCCTTCCACCTCCAACAAGCGCACACTATTTCAACATGGAATGCTTGGGAGTGGCTGTGTGCAAGGCAAAAACTTACTACATGAACTTACTTCTTACTGCATGAACAGCTCAGTCTTGACCAATGTTTTGATACCAAATGCAAACAATGGCCAACCTCCTCAGAAACAGACTGGTGTCACTTCTTGATTTTTGGTGTAAATACGTGACAGGAAAATTACAAGGAAGTTAACTTGAGAGCAAAAATATTGTTATCATAATTGAAAAGTCTCTTTTAAAGGGCCTCAGGAAAAAAATGCATTGAATGCAAAAGGCAGGAAGTTGGCATTCATGTTAGGTTGTTATTGTAGTGTTATCTAAATAATAATTTTATCAATGACAAAAGGAAAAATGTGGTATTAAGGATAAATATTTTTCCTGTATCTTTTTAATTACTATATGCAGGCTTATGCTGTGAAATCAGAGATTTGTCCATTAGGACAGCCAAGATTTTATATCTAGACCCCTTTCGGTGCTGACAGGGAGCGATTATTCATCCCCATGGGGTGAGGTATCATCAATCTGCTGATGATACTGAATTCTACATCTCCATCCCTGGTGAGATAAGTGATGCCATGCGGTGACTGTACTATCTCGGTGCCTGAGGGCTGTAGGGGCCTGGATAGGGAACAACAGGCTTCGAATGAACCCTGGTAAGACAGAGTGGCTGTGGGTGAATGGCTCTTCTGTATCTGGAATTTGTTATCTTTAGTTTTGGATGGGGTTGCACTGCCCCAGACAAACCTGGTGTGCAGCCTAGGGATTCTCCTGGACTCTCAACTCTTGCTTGAAGAGCAGGTGGCAGTTGTGGCCAGGGGTGTCTGTGTACATCTTCATGTGGTGCACCAGTTGGCCCTCCAAACAGTCACTTAGGCCCTTGTTATCTCCCACATAGACTGTTGCAATGCGCTCTACATGGGACTACCCTTAGAGAGTATTCAGAAGCAGTTGGTGGCCCAGAATGCAGTAGTATGGGTTATTCTTGGTGCCCCAAGATCGATACACATAACACCTTTACTTCGCAAGCTGCACAACTCAATAGTTGTCTACCTAACGAGCAGGGCCGGCGCTAGGTTTTTTTGCGGCCTAGGCGAGGGGTGGGGGTCGGGTGGCAGCGGGGGGTCGGGCAGCGGCGGCGGCAGGCGGGGGTCCGGGAGTGGTGGTGGCGGTGGTGGCAAGGGGGTCCGGCGGTGGCGGGGGTCCGGAGGTGGCGGTGGCGAGGGGGCAACGGGCGGGGGGACAGGTGGCGGGGGGAGCAGGCTGGGCAATGCCCCCTGTCCATTTTGGCACCCTAGGCAACTGCCTGGTTCGCCTTAATGGATGTGCCGGCCCTGCTAACGAGCCTGTTCAGACCGTTGTTCATCTTATGAGCATATTTCAGACCAGGGTGACATGAGGTCAAAGTGAACTATAAAATAGAGGATTCACAACTAGCTTTCCTCAGACTGGCAAAGCTGTTTGGATGAGCAGGGAAACGTTTCAATCTCTCAAGAAAAGAAGTCCAGTTGCCATGACTGAACTTCCAGATTCACACTGTTGGAAATTTTATCTGACCATTCAAGGCAGGGCAGGCTATTCATGTATCATCACAAAAAAAAAAAACACCCAAAACTGTATGTATATAATTGCTCCATTGGTTTTAATTTCAACGGAATTACAACACCTGGCTTGTGCCTTCATTGACCCATTGCCTTCTGAATCTGCTATCTAGTCCAGGTATTCATTATGAGTAAGCAATTTTAAGGTCCTGATAACTTCCCTCTGGTTATGTTACATTTAAAATCTGACATGGACTGGACAGTCCTTAAAATAAAGGACACTTTCAAATGCAGAACTCTCCAACATGAAGGAGAACATTGGACTTGCTGTATCTTAATCCAAGACACAGCAGGGTAAGCAAAACATGGGACTGAATGTTCGGGTAGAAAGAAGATTAACATATATTGGATTAACATTTACTGTGGCCACAATCAATTGGTATTCATGTAAGCATTTTATGTCTTGCTGTGGCTAATTGCAGGTAATCGACAAAGTGCCAGGTTATGTCTCAGGTGTATACCTGGTCACATGCCTGATTGAAGAAATGAGATGTATCCTGCATTAATCATATAGCTGCAACTAGCTAAATGTTACATAAAGCTTCTCACCTCTAGGCCCCAAAACAAGGTCAAAATTAAGAGGTTTCATAGCATTCCTCCTTCCCCAAATAAATGTCCCACATAACTGCTGGAGCCTACTCTACTTTATACAGTACTTAAATCTAGGACTCAGTTTGGGAATTCTATTGCCTCTTCAGCCTTGGGTAGGGGAGGAAAAGTGCTCTTAGTAGTAGCCAGAAGGATAGATCTATGCTGGCAGGACTGAAGTTTCTTTTATTAGTGTCTTGTGTGCACACTCATGCGTACACGAGTGCATGCATGCACACGTGCACACAAACACTCACTGAACCTTTCCAAAAGTATTGTAATAGGCACGTTTCAAAGCAATTACATTCATTAAAACCTTTTAGACTCAACAATAACCTTCAAGGTTCAGTGTGCTGCTTTGTAAATATTTGACTTTTTACAGGAACAGATTGAGGGCTAGCTGTTTCAGCATTTATTTTTCCATTACAAGGTACTGCTTGGGTTTTGAAGAGTGAGTGCAGTCATTTACCAGAATGTGCTCACTATCCAACACTCCATTATAAACATTCTTATAACTGAATTTTATCCTATGACTGAATTTGGCTTATGCAGTCAATGGACTAGAAGGCTATTTCCTACTTCCTTTTATTTATTTATTTTCTTCAGACATTCCCAGTCAGCGCTTAGCATACACCTGAAAGTATCAAGTATGAAGGAAGCAAGCCTCTGTCTCATTTAAGTAGCCATGACTGACTGCAGTTCAATATGGAACCTGCTGGCAAACCCATGTCTCCCTCGTCATTGCATGTGACGTGGTTTTTAATTTTCTTTGTTAAGCAAGGAATTGCAGTTTTGTATCTGTACAGAATCTAGTTCTCCAGATACTATTGGACTGCAACATCCATCAGTCTAAACTACAAAGATGAGTGATCACTTTGAAATATTGCAATACCCAACTGTATACAGGTGCTACTAACAACAGGAACAACAGCAACTGTATATTGCAATCCAGCAATGCCTGGGTATATATCCTTCTTCCTAGGTGCTAAACAGTGGCCAAAATCATGTTTTAAGTTGAACTAGAGTAGGTCCATAGACTCATGGGAGATTGGGTGAGCCAGCTGTTCCCTAAGCCTATGATAACTGTAATTTATCATACTAAACTAACCATTTGAATCAACAGAGCTTATGGAGTTGACCAAAAAATGTCTCAATTCAGTGAGCCTGCTGTAGTTCAATTCACTATGCTATGCAATGGGATTTTTGGCCAATGTTAATTGTGCTGAAAATGCTGATCCCATGAGTTGGTCATGGGCAATCATCTTCAATGACATCCATGGCAATTTGTTTTTAAATTTGGTCTTTCTTTCATTATGGGTTCTTTCTAAGATTCCTCTTTCATTTTTATAATGTTTGTGTATCAGTTATTTTGTTTTACACAAAACAGAAAGCCTCCTTTGAGTTTCCTATTCATGACTATCCATTTTGGGCACTCCAAAATCTCCAAGGAACCCTTGAAAACTATTCCAAAAACACAAGCCAAACAAAACAGTCCCTTCTGCTTCACCAAAATATCCACATTTAAGAGAACACACAGTAAATTAACAAAAAGGCAGCCCCCTTTCAAAATAAAAACAAAAACAAAAACAAGAAAAAAGCAAGGAAATAAAAACAAACCCAGAATAGTCAGAATATTCCAAGAATAAAAGCAATCCTATACTGTTTGAATACAACAGATGTAGTTCTGTTTCATAATACAGTAGTCTCTTTCACCGCAGCTAACATAATAATAATACTCTTAGAGCTGCAGACCTGGAAGTGCATAGTGGGAAATTGAACTCCCAGCCTCTTTTTCACCGTGTCTTCAAATTATAGATGGGGCTGTTTTCAGAGGTTGTCCTCAGATACAAGTCCTGTAGGCAGCAAGCAACCATTGGTATCAGCTAACAGAGAAGTTGATTGTTCTGCTGATTATAGCTATGCTGTGGAATGAATACTTCTATTGTTCATTATCAGTATTGATAATGCCATTGCCACTTTGAAAATTCATTCCCAGTACAATCATCAACCTCTTTCCCCCCCTGTCTTATATGGTCTCCACCATACTATTTCATACTTTGGGTGCTTATGGCTGAACTCTTATACATCGCGTCTATTATTAACTAATTGAGAGTGGCTACTCACTGATCACCGCAGAATCGATGCTTTTGAGCTGTGGTACTGGAGGAGAATATTGAGAGTCCCCTGGACTGCAAGGAGATCAAACCTATCCATCCTAAAAGAAATCAACCCCAAATGTTCACTGAAAGGACAGATTTTGAAGCTGAGGCTCCAGTACTCTGGCCACCTCATGAGGAGAGAGGAGTCCTTGGAAAAGTCCCTGATGTTGGGAAAGATTGAAGGCAAAAGGAAAAGAGGGTGGCAGAGAATGAGATGGTTGGACAGTGTCATCGATGCAACCAGGAGGCAGTGGAAGATAGGAAGGCCTGACAAGCTCTAGTCCATGGGGTCACAAAGAGTCGGACATGACTGAATGACAACAACAACAACTCGCTATTAGAAAAAGAATTAGGATACCAAAGAAAAGTGGGTTGCAGAACCATTCAATAACAGTCAGAGAACTCCTCTGTAATGGCTGTCTCTAGTGTGCAATCAGTGGTAAGATATATGACTATATAAGGAAGCTTTGGGGGAAGAATGGAAGTGTCAATGCAATGCAAACGTTACCTAGTAGCATGGTAACCCAACTTGTTAGACCCCAAATAGGAGATTTATATAAGCAGTAGAAGGTTGTTTGGATAGAAAAATAAAACAGAAGCTTCCAGAGCTGTCATGAATTCACAAGACATTGATAAAAAAATAACATATTATAATTCAGCATAATGATGTTTTTGCCATTTGTAGGGGCTACATTTAAGACACTTGTCTCATTAACATTTCTTTGTGAAAATGGCATCCACAACAGAATTGATTTCACTGTGAAATTCAACAGAATTGATTTTCACATATATCACTATTTATTTATTTAAAAAAATGTTTCTGCTTCCAGGCTAAAAAGCTCTGTAATCATATAAATGTATGAGTATCTTTATAGACTAATGGGGGACTGGCCTTGCTTTTCCTACAAGCAGGTAGATGGCAGCTTTGTTCTCATTGCCACCCCTTACAATGCCACACACAAATGGACAAAGAAAGCCAGTATTTATTTAAAAAAAAGAAATTATATAGCTAATGTACAATCCAGAGAACCACATTTCCTACTCCCAAAAGTTACTAAACCTGTTGGCAAACAGGATTGGGGGGGGGGGGAATCTAATCACACCAGGCAAATACAAGCAAAAGCAGGGGAACACAAGTCTCATAAAAGTATACCACTGGCTGCCAGAGGGCATATGCTGCCCCGGTGCTGGGGAATAAGGAAGAAGGTGATGTTTGAGATGGAGGAGTGGGGAAAGTGAAAATTGTAGAAGTAATGATCCTTCTTATTTGTATTATTTGTTTTCAATACTTGGGTTAGTTATATACCGTTGTCAGGAAGACCACATGGATAGAGATAGGTGACTGATTTGTTGGGCACACACTCAGTACAGTATCAGAATACCCAGTTTGTACCTCTTTGGATGAAACATGAGACAGAATTAATCTCATCAATGAAACCTCTACATCTCCAACATTTGTAGTGAGCTGGTGGGGCAGCAGGAAGATACTGCAGTGTAAAAGAAGTCTATGCTGTATATTATTTGAAATTCATTCATTTGAAACATGTGCACAAACTCAGTTTTCTTATGAGAAAATGTACCATACATGGCAGTAGCCATGTTATTTCACTGTATCAGAAACAATAGCCTTGTTTTGTTTCAAGTGGAAATAGCCTTGTTGCACTTATTTGGCATAAGTTTCTATAGACTATAGTCCACTTCATCAGAGATGTAACTGATGAAGTGAACTAGTGGGCTAGCTTGATGAGAGCCAAGAATGGGAGATTTCATTGCTCAGACAGGATTGCATTTCATGCAGGAAGGTGCTAATATCTAGCCTAGGTAGGTAGAGACTTTCAACACCTGAAAATGTTTCATTGCCAGGAAGATATTCAAGATTTTATAGCGTTGGGCAGCTATCTTCAACCAAAAACTTACTTTATAGTCTCATGGGACTAGTTCATGATACACTGTTGCTGTAATCTAAATTTACTGTTGCTGTCAGTTAACTTTACATAATGCAGAAGATATACTGCTAAATCATTAGGAAAACTAAAATTCAGGGCCACAAATATTTCAACGTCCTTGCCACTCCACTAAACATGAATAAAATCACCTTTAATGCTGTGACAGAACAAATTACACCCATAACCTTTCACAGAATTTTAAAGAGAATGTGAGCTATGCAAAATTTTACAATCTTGGCATCAATGTAAAGCTTCATGGAGATGATTGCGCATTGTGCTTCTATATTGATGTGTTGTTGTTTTTTAATTAAGCATTCATGTGTGATTTATCCAATGTTGCATATTTGTACTCTTATTCTTTAAATATAAGATGCTCCTCCATTTGGCTAATTAAGTTTTTAGAATCGCATGAAGCCACATACCTTGTCTGTTTTGCTGTAGAATCATAGACTCTCAGAGTTGGAAGAGACCTCGAGGGCCATCTAGTCCAATCCCCTGCCATGCAGGAACCCCCATCACAGTACTTCCGACAGATGGCCATCCAGCCTATGCTTAAAAACCTCCAAAGAACGAGACTCCACCTCATACCTGAAATTCGAGGTGCTGCAGTAATTAGACTTTTATAATTTAATCAATGACTTTAGCAACACGAAAGGCAAGGAAGGTGCTTTTCTAAAACTGTTACTTCACATCCTTCCTCGTGCTGAGGTGAACTTGCTTCTGGGTTGAAATTGGTTGTTGTCACCTGACCTAATGCCGGTTCTGACCGTTTCTTTGTACTCACAGGCATGGTGAACGGACAGGGCACTTTGCAGTACCACGCTGCCACCTCTCTTCGAACCCTGCATGTTTTCAGGCTGAGTGATAATTTCAATCGTTTGGTACATCGAAATATCGATGTCTCCCCCCTTCCACCCAAAAAAGATGTAATTACATTAAATATTCTCTCGATGCGGGGTAAGAGGAGCCACACGTCCCCTGGGAGCGGAACGAGAAGCGGATTGAGGAGATTCCCGAGCTCCAGGAACAGAATCTCTAACCCCGGTTCTGGCTCAGTTCAGGGGGCGTGGTTGGGGCGAACTCGCATCGACCCCACAGGGATGTGAGGTTCCATTCCTTCGTACCGGTCACCAGTGGGGCCGCGAACAGCAACAAGAGGGACGTGAAGTATCCGCCTTAGAGAAAGGGCGAGACTCTGTTGAGATCAACTGAGCATATTCTTTAGTTTTTCCTTCTTTCCCACGTCTAATCATGACTGGTGAATGCCAGATTTAACAGCAGGGATCCATGGGTGGCATTGCTTTATCCTGTTCATGTATTTTGGCTCTCTCTTCCACTGCTTGGTCACCATCAGAGGTACATGCATGCCCTTGATTTGGTTTGCATCTCCACTTTTGTATGAAGAGAGGAACAAATTCCTATTTTGTATACAACCAAAATACTACAAATGCTGCCATTTCTATTTTTATTTGTTTAATGTTTTATTCCAAATTGCTTTGATAAGTATTTGTTAAATAAGGGGGTAGACTTGAAATATATTGAATTAGAGAAACCATAGGACGACAGGCTACTTGCAACTAGAAGTAGCATGAGAATTGTATTGCTCCACTTTCCAGCCTAACACTTGTTTGCTTAATGCTTGCTGCTCCCCTTGCCACATCTTTCTCACTGCTGTGTCATCATAAAACCGGCACCAAAAAGAAAGAGACCAAAATGTAACTTCCTGCTTTCCCAAATAAATTGGAGAAGATGTTTATCAAGGCAGACACATATTGAAACAGATCCAGCTACACACTCATACCCTACTCTTTGTCACAGGCAATACAAGTTATTCTTGTATATGAAACTGATTTTCACCACAAACCCCCAGGGCACGCTTATCACTTCAAAGCCTTTCAGCCAATCAGAACCATCATCATCATCATCATCATCATCATCATCATCATCATCATCATCATCATCATCATCATCATCATCATCATCATCATCAGAAGAAGAAGAAGAAGAAGAAGAAGAAATGTATTTTGAGCTCAGACTGGTTCAGGGAGAGATGAGAGGTCACAGTGGAATCTCTGATTCTTGCATGAGAATGTTAAGAAGCCCCCTACACTTGCAGAATCAGAGGCATGACCATGTCATGTTTCAAGGGAGGAAGCTAATTTATTATTATCTTTTTTTAAAAAAAAACTTTAATTCAGTAGAATCATCCAGAATTATCCTTGGTGGCTCAGTGGGCCAGAGTGCTGAAAACTGTCAGCTACAAAGTTGGCAGTACAGTGGTTCGAATCACACGTGCCACGCAGCGGAGTGAGCTCCTGCTGTTAACCCCAGCTCCTGCCAACCTAGTTCAAAAGCATGTAAATGCAAGTAGATTAACAGGTACCACAGTAAAAAGCAGGAAGGTAAACAATGTTCCACGAGCAGAAATGCTTTCAGCCATGCCAGTCACATGGCCACGGACTTGCACAACACTGGCACTTTGGCTTAGAAATGGAGATAAGCACCACCCTAGAGTTGGACACAACTAGCATGCATGGGTGGGGGAAACCTTTACCTATATAGCATACACAGTATGTGCACAATGAGCAAAGCAATGCATCCCCCCACCAAAAACAAAACAAAAAGCCCACGTTAAAACAAAACAAATACACCCCAGTACCTAAAGTATGATAAGCATAGTGAAGATTTACAATGGTTGATAATACTATCTAAACATTAGCAGACCCCACCAGCAAACACTAAGAAAAATAAGAATACTACCATCTAAACATATTCATTAGGTAAATTAGCAAGTAAACAGAACATGTGATTTTGTTCTTCAAGGACAAAAAAGCCACTCTCCACACCACCATAATAGTTTTTTTTCCCCCACTGGCCAGCTTTAAAGCAGGAATGTGCTCTTTCTGAAGAGGCAATACAGTGTCTAATCCATAATTTGCTGTGCATGTGGGTTAAAGTGGAAGACTGCCACATCAAGCTTTTCCCTGTCTGTTTTCACAGTACAAAATGCCTTACCTTATATTCCCAATTTGTGAGTTCTTCTGTTAAGCTTCACACATGATGCAGCTATAATAGGGAGAAAGCCAATGTGGAAAAGACCCAAGTTCTCTGTTTCTCTCCCACCCACCACCCACCACAGTTTTAAGACCCAAAAGTATTGGTCAGAAATTAAATTAGTCGCATTCCATCCAAACATAGCTCTCTGTATTGAAGCATGTATCCAATATTTCTCAAGTCATATAAACACATGCTAGTCTTTCAGATCCATTTGTGTTGGTTTGATAACACATGTATGTGCAAACACACACCAAGGGATTTTTTAATGAAAAGACAGGAGACAGCTATTCGACAACAAATCTGTGCAGCAGATATTTAGTTTATTATTACCAGTACTTTTAATGCCCTCAATGGAGACATCTGGGGTGGGGGGCTAATCCAGATTAACTGGCTCTCTAAACTCTAACCTTTCTGCACAGCAAAGGCAGTGAATACTACCACTAGAGTCTTAAAAAATATGGACCAAAAGCCAGAGTCATATTTTTTTTTACCAATCTCTGTTACATGTTGCTGGGAGAATTGCATAAAAATCAGTTATGACAACAAAGAATGACACCCTAAAGACCAACAAAGGTATTGTGACATAAGCTTCCATGGGTCAAATTCCACTTTACCAGATGCATGGATTTCAACAGGGTATGGTATATAGGAAAGCTGCCTTACACAGAGATTTGAACCTTCGTATTCATCAGGCCATTTTGCTCTCTGTGACTGGCAATTCTTCCGGGTTTCTGGGTGATGGTCCCTGGTGCCCAATTCAAGTACCAGCCACGTTGGACCCTGCTTAACTTCCACATTGAAACAAGACCAAGGCAGCAGGCCAAGTTACTCTTGTAACTCTTGAACTTCAATAAAGACACATGGCTGGTTTAGTAGTTACATGTGGCAACATGTTATTCTTTAAGGTGCCATGTGCTTTTGCCTTGCCTTATTTCTTTGTGGCAACATTGTGGCAACATTATTGTCATTCAGACCATTTGTTTTATTCATCACCTTTTGGTTTTAAAAAGTGGAGTTTTCGGAATAACACTTAAAGTAAAAGAAAATAACCAAGAAGCAATAAATGATCACAGATTGATGACATATGAAAGTACTGTACTCTTTCACAGTAATAAAAGTACTGTAGCTATTAACACAGAGGACCTCCAAAACCAACTAAACAAATACACGGAGGGCACAGGTATCAGTAGCTACAGTGCTAGCTAAAATGGCTATACAGAACGTCAATTATCAGAGGCTTCTGGATACCAGTTGTTGGGGAACATGAACAAAGGGCAATTGCAATTTTGCTTTGCCTGAGGTCTTCCCAGTGGCATATGGCTTGCTGCAGTAGCAAAATAAATATTTTTTTTTAAAAAAAAGGCCAAGAGAGATTTTGGCCTTGTCCAGCATGGGCCTTCTTATGTCCTTAACAGCCACAGCAGAAATAATAACAAAAGCTGCAGAAACATCAGAGGGGTAAGTGCCTTGTAAAATACAATGGCCCTCATCAGACACCACCTTTAACGGCGCCAGAGAAACCTCCCTGGGGAAAAAGAGAAGATTGTCCATCCTGTTGCCCTCTTATCTCCTGTGCAAGCAGTGGTGGCACCTGAGGAAAAACTAAGCATGAAGGCATTTAACACAGAGAAAAGGAGGGTGGCTTAGTGGTGGAACATATGCTTTGAAGGTGATATGTCCCAAGCACATTGATAGGTGTGGGAAAACTCTTCTCAACATCTCCAGGTAAGACAGCTGCCAACCAGTGCTGATGCTGGCCCGGTTTCACCAGGGGGGCAGGGGGGACTCAGGTGTTATACACCTTCCTTTCCCTAGCCCAGCAAGTGTTAAATGCCGGTCACAGTGCCAACAAAAGATGCTGGGTGCAGGTTTTGCAACTTTCACATTACAGGGCTGTGTACATCTCAATGGTAAAAGCACCCTAAGGCTGCATGTGTGTGTGTGGCATTCATAATCATAACTTCCCTCTGTTTTACCACATCGCCCACATGCAGCTCTAAGGTAAACTGGCTGGAAGGTGCGTTCGATGGTGGCGGGAGGGGGGGGGAGAGAAGCGGTGCCTTTGACCCTGTTCATCCTCCAGATTGATTCGCCCTGGATAAAAAAAAAACATATCCAGATTAAATAGCACTAGTGGCGTCACTTACGGACACGTGGTGTTTGACGCTTTTCAAAATGGGAGCTCTTTTGATGGAACACTCATTTCTCACGCTTCGGAATCATCATCATCATCATCATCATCATCATCATTCTTTAAAGGGGACTGGGTGGCTAGAAATCAGATCTCTCATTCCCGGGCCCCTCCATCAAAGGGCACCGCTCCTCTCTCCCAGCCCCCCCCCCCGTGGGAAAGCCAAGCAAAGGTTGGAAGGTGTTGGGCGAAGAAGTGAAGGACGAGCGGCTTTGTTGTGGCGCAGAGGGCGGGGGAAGGGGGTGTCGGGAGGGCGGCCGGCGGAGAGGAACCTGAGAGAAGGCCGAAAGGAAGGCTGCCAAGCTCGCCCTTCCTCCCGCGCCCAGGTTGGCCGCAGCAGCACCGCATGGCGAGACGTGTCTGGACCTGCTGCTTGCTGCTGCTACAAGGGACACGCAGGCGCGATTCTCACCGAGGAGGAGCCCTTGCTCGCCCCCACCCCACCCCACCCCCTCCCCTCCGACAAGACTTGCCTCGCGCCTCGCCCGCCCGTTCTGGGGCAAGACCCCCTGGCTGGCAGTCAGAGACCCCACCCGCCCCCGCTTTGCTCTTCTGGAGCCACACGTCCGCAATACTCCGTCCCTTGGCGGCTCACACGACGGGGAGGAGTGGTGGCGGCGGCGGCGGCGGCGGGGCGAGAAAGCTCCCGCCGGGACGGCTCTTGGCCAGGAAAGGAGTCCATGCGTGGCTTTTCGTGCTAAGAAGAAGGGCACGACGGCAGCGTGCCTTTCTTCCGCCCTGTCCTCTTGGGCGAAGGATCTCTCTATGGGCTGCTCCCGCTGCTGCTCAACCCCACCGGCCCTGGGGGGGATGTCCCCCCCTTTCATAGCGCCCCCCCCCATTTCCACTGCTGCATTTCCTCTCTGCTGCTCCCACGGGGAGGAGGAACTCGCTCGTTCCCTTGCTGCCTGCCCGCTCTCTCTCTCTCCCCCCGCCCCGCCCGTCTTTTCCCCTTACAGCCTTCACAAGCGGGGGGGGGGGCGCGAGCGTCTTTGCGCAGGGCGCGCTACGCGCGCACACCTGAGTGAGGAAAGAAAGGAAGAGGCGCTTCCAAGGGGGCGGAGAGGGAGAGGTGGGCGGAGAGGGAGGGGAGGGAGAAAGCCCGGCGCCTCGACGGTGATTGGCAGCCAGGCCTCGGCCAATGGCGGGCCGAGATGGGGTTTTGGCCGCGGCGAGGGTGGCGAGAGGGGGGAGCAGCGGCGGCGGCGGCGGCGGCGACGGGGGGGGGGGCGTGCGAGCAGGCGAGGCGGTGCGTGGGGAGGTTGTGCCTCGGAAGGAACGGAGCCCTTCAGTGGCTGAGGCTGCGTGAGTGAAAGGAGAGACCCTGCGAAAGGGGTGGCGGCGGCAGCGGGAGAAGGAGTCGACGACGACAGCAGCGGCGCGGAGGAGGAGGAGGAAGAGGAGGAGGAGGGGGGAGAAGAGGAGGAAGGCACGGCACGGAGAGTGTGCAGCGGCAGCACCAGGAGGAGGAGGAGGAGGCACGGGCGCCGCAGTTGGTCTTTCGGGCTGCGGACGGATGCCTGGCTCTGCAGCCCGTTTCAGCTGATTTTTTTTTCGCTCTCTCTCGCGCGCGTCCCCCTTCTCCCCCCTAGTCCCGCCGGCCTCGTAAATCCATCCCCTTCTTGGACTTGCCTTCCTTCCCCCCACCCCACTTCACCCCCCGCCCGCCTTGGACGCCGCCGCCTCGGCTTCTTCACCTCGGCCGATCGTTTTAATAACCGAGAGGCGTGATTGACATCAAGCCCCCCCCCCCCCAAAAAAAACCCCCCCCCTCCCCACCCCCCCAGGAGGAGGAAAAGCAGCAGCAGGACGAACCGGGAGTAACACCGAGAAGGCGAGCGAAGGGAAAGGACGCTCGGGCCGTGCCAGAAAAGGTGCTCGGAGCGACGCCGTGTGAGTACTTGACCATCTTTTTTGCTGCTGCTGCTGCAGCTGCTGTTGCCGCCGCCGCCGCCGCCAGCTTTGTGTCTGGAGAGGGAAAAACGAGCAAGCCTTCGCCGCCTTCCTCCTCCTCCGGCTGCTTTCCAGGTTGCTGGACATGTCTGAACACAAGGCGCTGGATCCGAAGTTATCGACGACGGAGAGGGTGGTGAAAGGTAAGAAGGCAGCCCCGACGGGCAGCCCAGCTCACCCGGGAGGGAGCTCCCTGGCTTGGGGGTGGGGGGGGAGGGGAGGGGGGAGGGCGAGATCCTTCGGCGAGATGTTCTCACCGTCTCCTCCTCCTCCTCCTCCTCCTCCTCCTCCTCCTCCTCCTCCTGGGAGCCTTGCCTGTACCGAGCATGGGGACCCCTTTGGCAGGGAGACCCGTGTGGATCGGGGCTGGCGTGTTTATTTACAGTGGCTGCGGTTGCAAAACGGGCAAGGCGTGTGGCGGGCGGGCGGTGGGGGGTTGAAGCCGAGGGAGGCGGTGGAAGAAGAAGAAGAAGAGGCGGCGGGGGCGGAGGCTGGATCGATGTAGGAAGCGGGCGCCCTTCGCGATGCCGAGCCTGGCGCGGAACCCACGCCTCGGTAGAACCGGGTGAAAGGATGGGGCGCTGTGGACGAGCAGCGCGTAGGCGGCGGGCGGACTGCAGAGGGAGCCCCGGAAAAGCTCGGGTGCCTGCAGATCTGGAGCGAGGGAAATGCCCTCCCGCCTTGGAAATGCCTTCGAGAAGGAGCCCTGTTTCGGCGGGCGGGCCTGCCTGCCTGCCTGCGGGCTTCCTTTCGAAACCAATCCTCCCCACCAGCCTCGGTCTCCCCGTGGCGGCGGCGGCGGCGGCGCTTCCTTGCGTTCTCTCTGTTGCTACATTGCAGCAATTTCCTTCCCTCCCTCCCTCCCTCGGAGTGGCTGCACGGGACTCGCGAGAGGCAAGATGGGGGGGAGGGGAGGGAGGGAGGAAAACCCTCCGTTTCCTTCTTTGCGGCGGGAGGAGGATCCGGAGGAGGGGAGGCGAGGGCGGCAGAGCTCCCGGCCTCCGTCCCTCGCAATCGCCCTCCCCCCTCCCAGCTCCTTCGGGCATTTCCACCCCCCCTCCCCGTTTCTCTCCGCCCACCGAGGGAGGGGCGGGCGGGCGGGTGGCCCTGTTGGCCGCGGCCTCTGCTGGCGCTCGAGGAGGGGGAGCCGTTCCCTGCAATGTCTTCCCGCTCCCCCGCCTGTAGAGATATGCCCCGGGTGTGTGTGTGTGCGTGCGTGCGTGCGTGCGTGCGCTGATCGCCCGGTTTTGACAGCTGGCGCTCTCTCCCCCCCTTCCTCCCTTCCTTCCCTCCCTCGACACAGCTGCCTTTCTTCTTGCCTTGGCTCCGATTAAACTGGCGGCTTTGATCTGTGACAACCTGGAGAAAAGGATTGCAGGGGGATGGAAGGAAAAATGGGAGGGGGAAAATCCTCCCCTCCCTTAACTGGGCTTTCCTTTTGGCCCACTTCTGTCTTTGCAAGGGAGGGGCAGAGAAGATACCTGGCCCTCTGCCCCCGCCGCTTCCCCTGCCCGAACCCCCCCCCCCCCCCAGCAATGCCCGTATGGGAACAGGGAAATCTATACAACTGCAGCTGTACCTGGAGAAAGCATCGCTTGAGTGACGCTGTCTTCCCACAGCTGGATCCCTGCCTTCAGTGGTGGAGAAATACCAGACATTTATCCACAGTCTCTTTAACTATTAAGATTTGAGCGAACATTGCAGATGGCTAACCCTTCCAGCACAACAGCTCAGCCCCCAAAAAGCAATGAACGTTTCAGCCATCATTTTTAATCTTAGATTCTGCCCTTCCTCCTCTTCCCTTCCTCCTCCATAATTCACAGTCCAATAAGATGGTTCCTCTGGATGCTAAGTGATCTAGCAGACATCTTTGGCTGGGCTGCTTATGATTTAAAAAATGTGTGACCTTTTAAAACCAGTACTGAGATGCCTTATCTGATCTGATCGGCTGTAAAAGTACATTGGTCTTTCTCTCCCTGGCACATAAAGAAGGAAAAGGAAAACCCTGCCTTTGTCAAAAGCAAGTGATATGTGTAATTTTATCAACCTCAGGCTACAGTCGTGTCAATGCATGTTTAGGTATTAAGTCCCTCTGCATCTACTAGGTCTTACTTCTGGCTAGGGATGTCCTGTTTAGCTATTTCCCCCCAGATGTGCACAGTGGTTTACATTTATTCTCAAGCTATAATAAGCTTAGAGGTCCATTGTTAAGAGTTATTTGATCCTTGCAAGTAAATTTAGTGGAGGATGTAAGCCATGCTGATTTTGTTGCCAACATTTTAAATAAGTGAATTAAAATCCAGGTCTTACTGAGATAAGGTCTTATTGGGCAGTTTTTTAACTGCTGGTACCAGTTCCTCTTGCCGGATCTGACCTGTTTGGTGGGTGGTACTAGGTCTACTTCTCTTGGCTATTTTTTTTAGTATTAGTATATTGTATTCCCATATTGGCTTGTATTTTATTATGTTTTTGTATTTTTTATTATGTTCTTGTATTGGGGTATGTATTGGGGTTGTAGTTGGGCAGTTGCTATTTGGTGACATGTTGTACACCGCCCAGAATTCCCTATGGGAAAATCGGGCGGTCAATAAAAGTACAAAATAAATAAATAAATAAATAAATAAATAAATAAATAAATAAATAAATAAATAAAGTAAGTAAGTAGTGGCACAACAATATGTAGTCCAATTGTTTCCAACTTATGGAGGCCCTTTTTAGGTGGGGAGTAATCAGAAAGGGTATCCTAGTGACCTAGTGTCCCTTTCCTCTTGATGTGTCCTGGGACTGTGCCGTTTGTCCAAGGCCAAACAGGCTGGCTGTCCTCCTGGGAGAGACACAGTGGGGAATGGGACTCCCAAAACTCTCCACCGCCAAATATCTAACTTCCTAGGGAATAAGTCCCACTGAAATTAGAGGACTCATTTTTGCCCCAGGAATTGTGCAATTGGATTGTTAAGCAGTCACGTCATATTTAAACATTTTTGTACTCCTGGTTGTGGGGTAGTGGCATGAAGAGACAGATATCTAGTCCCGTGCACTCCCGGACCCATTTGGTGGGGGCACTGTGAGGTACAGGAAGCCGGACTTGATGGGCCTTTGGCCTGATCCAGTATGGCTGTTCTTTTGGTCTTATGTTCTTATGTTTTAAAGTGCTCTTTTAGAATACTGAGATTTCAAGCTCTCTTGAGCAAAATGGGAACCCTAATTGTTTCAATTCTTAAAGTCCAGGTAATCATGGGAAACCCTTGGCTTATATACTTCATTGTTTGGCAGATATTTCAGTTTAAATAAATAAATAAATAAATAAATAAATAAATAAATAAATCATCACCACCACCACCATCATCATCTTTATTTTTATGCCAACTTTCCTTGTTCACAACTGTCTGTACTCCATTTTGTTGCTGTTTTGACTTCTATACCTCCCCATAGTGCTAGAGCATTTGCTGGGTGGTTTAAAACATAATGATGCAAACAACAACTTGCAGTTTTTAATCTTCTGTATATTTTTACACCAAAAATTCTGATGTTAAAATTTCTGTACCCTGTAGTTTTATTCTGAATAATTTAAATGTGCCTATGAATTCTTAATTCTTCTTAAACTTAGTGGGGTCTTACCTGTGAGTAAACACTGAGAATCTACTGCCACATGCAAACAGCATCTGTACCTAATCTGAAAGCAATCCCACTGAGTATAGCAAGACTTATTTCTGACATTTGGATTGTCACTCTAAGTAATTTTAAATGTTGCTAAATACTTTGTGATTGCAACATTGTTTGCAGATGTAACAGAGTGTTACTTAAAAAAAGGAAGGTATATAAAGGTTAGCATCTGAAGATGAAATCAATGACTTGATCAGTGTTGTGGAGGACTCTCTTCAATTTAGGGAGGAAATTCCTTAAGAGTCCTTAGAAGTTTTGATTTCACTGATTTGTCATAAGAACATAAGAACATAAGAAGAGCCATGCTGGATCAGGCCAAAGGCCCATCTAGTCCAGCTTCCTGTATCTCACAGCGGCCCCACCAGATGTGTTTGGGAGCGCATGAGACTAGATATCTGTCTCCTGATACCACTCCCCTGCATCTGGCCCTTGAAGTACCCCGGTTTTAAGCCTGGAGATTACACATCTCCATCATAGTTTGTAACCTGTGATGGACCTTTCCTCCAGGAATCTGTCCAATCCCCTTTTGAAGGCATCCAGGCCAGATGCCATCACCACATTGTGTGGCAGGGAGTTCCATAGACTTACAACGTGCTGGGTGAAAAAATATTTTCTTTTGTCAGTTTTTACTCTCCCAGCCCTCAATTTGAGTGTATGTCCCCTAGTTCTGGTATTTTGGGAGAGGGAGAAGAGCTTCCCTCTATCCACTTTACTCATACCCTGCATTATTTTGTATGTCTCAATCATATCCCCCCTCAAGCGCCTTTTTTCCAGACTAAAGAGGCCCAAGTGCCCCAGCACAGTAATCATTTTAGTCATGCCTGAATATGAATGCTTGCTTTAAGATGATACAGTATTTTTCAACCTAGGTTGAAGGGTCGTTGCCTTGAGGCACAGATTCAGTATGTAGGACCACATCTTCATATAGCAGGTCTTTGTTCTTAGTAAATATGACTAGGACTGGCCTCCATTTGTACATTTTTCAGCGTTTTTACCTCCTACAGTAGAAATACAACAACATAGGAAGCTCATTATTGTGTCAACTCTGATTTGTGAATTGGGTGGTCCCGTGATAAGTCGGACAGAACCCTCCCTCCTGCCCAAAGTATTTATAGGGGAGAGAAACCTGCCATGGATTATCCTTTGCAGCATTATTTAGCTCTCCATAGGGAGATATGGTGATCCATGTCAGTGATTGTCAGTGAAGACAGGGATCAAGTTAACCAGTAAGTTCCTTTGCTGAGCATTTAACTAGGTTTAAACAAAGGAAGGATAATAGACATTAGTTTGCCAAAAAAAAAAAAAACCACCATGATGTAGCATACATTTTTGGAATGCAGTATAATGCTTGATACATACTATATATTAAAGGTACATTAGATCAGTGATCCCCAAACTTTGGTCCCCAGATGTTCTTGGTCTACAACTCCCAGGAATGTTGTGCTAGCCAGGATTCCTGGAAGTTGTAGTCCAAGAACATCCAGAGACCCAAGAGTGGGGACCACTGCATTAGATGACAGTGTATGGTTGATTTAATTAAATTTCACTTTTATTATTGTACTGCAAAGAAAGATGATGATGATGATGATGTCCTTGATGGTAGTGTATTCCGTGTAATTGTTCATCCATGGAATCCTAAATGCCTTTCAAATTCAGTCCCAAGCACTCTAAGTCAGAAGGAAGTTTTAATTTGTTCATTGTTGGTTTCTCCTAAGTATGCATGCAGAGGGTTTCTGCACAGTTCTCTCTGGCACCTGCTTGAAGAGCTGTCTTTAAATGCTTCTGGGGTGGGTTAAAGTCATACTCTTAGAGTTACAAAGAAAGCAGAGATCTTTTTGCCAGTACTTTGTTTGTTACCTGGGTGGTACAGAAAGTGGGTCATGTGAAGCCATCTAACAATCAACTTTGTGTTTGTATAATAATTCATTTTATTTATTTATTTATTTATTTATTTATTTATTTATTTATTTATTTATTTCTAGATAGCTCCAATTTTCCCAGAGGAACTCCGGGTGGTTTACATGAAAGCCAAATAAGAAGGAACAATTAAAATCCACGAACAGACCAATACCCATCAAACGAATCAAATAAAACAACAGCAAACAAAAGCCAAAGCCTGACAAGTGTCTAAAAGGCTAGAAGGCAGCAAAAAGGACAATAAAACCAAGAGGAGCAACACAACTTTACAGATCGCCATAAGCTTCTTTAAAAAGCCAAGTTTTTAATGCTTTTTAAAAGGCTGTTAGGGGCTCAGCTTGGAAGATCTCACTAGTCCGTTTGTTCCACATAGCTGGGCTGGCCACTGAGAAGGCCTGATTACGGGTGGAGACCTTGTGGGCTTCCCGAGGAGTGGCCACCTGGAGTGAGATTGCCAGCGATGGATGCTCTGGTGGGCCGGGCCAACGGTGACCTTTGAGAGATCCACTCTGCCAGATACTCAGGTCCCAAGCCATGGAGGGTTTTGTAAACCAAAACCAATACCTTGATTCCTTATTTGGGAGATAATGGGTAGCCAGTGCAGGCAGGCCAGAATTTGGGTGATATGGTCAAAATGACCTGCACCAACCACCAATCTGGCCGCCACATTCTGCCCCCGCTGCAATCGCTGCACAAGGGTCAAGGAAGCCCCATGCAGAGAAGTGTCAAAGAGGGAAGTGAAAACAGTAACCGAGTGCATTATAATATATCAAGTAGAAAAGGGCTTGTTTTTTAAAAAAAATGAAACTTAGAGAAATGAATAGCAATAACAGACATGCCCCACATAGAATGTCAGCTGTATGCTCTCACCTATGAGTTATACCTAAATATAAGCACCATCTACCATTTTTCCATATGATGTTTTTTCTCTAGAAACTCAGTGGGGGAAATCCTGTTGATGCAGGCACCTGTGGAAGTGCTTCATGGATAGTATTTCTGCCTTGGCATTATTGTAGCTGCCACAGGCATATTGTCTAGTTACAGCTAGATAGCTGCACAAAAGGATTTTGTTCATTGCAAGCTATGTTTCCATTAAACTGCTTATATTAAGCAAATCTTTTGGGAAATGAAAATCTTAAATAAATATGTCTTGGTTTAAAACCATTATCTTAGCTGTTTCAGGAAAGGCTGCTAAAGAAATTGCCCAATGCAGGGACCTGTGAAGGGTGGAAAGAGTTAACTTCTGAAATTCACAGTAATCCAGCAGAAGTCTGGAGGTGTGTTGTTGTAGCAAGAATTCACTTTTCACTGTAACTAGTAGGTAGGCGCTATTACATAATCACTGGTGGTAGAGATGAGGGGGTGAAAATATGCCTGCATTTTAAAAAAAGACTGTTCCCAGTTTGTGGTATATAATACAACAGAAATGTAGGCTGCATTTGTTAGATGAAAAGGAGAAGAAAGAAGTTTCACCAAGTGCCCTAGGAATATGTTTAATTGTTTTGGAATGTGTTCTGCATGCTGTTATATGTATATTTGTATCTTTGTATGCAAAATAAATAGTTCCTTGTGTACATCGTGCACAAGAATTTCACAGTTTGGAGTGACAGTTTCCTGAAACTGAGGAATATAGTTTCTTAATTATGCACTAGATGTTTGTTGGGGTGGGACAAACCAGATGTCCTGTCGGCTGTCCAGATATACTGGTAGCTGCTCATGTTGTGACATGATGTACCAACTAAAGTGAAGTGGAACCCATTCATGCCCTGTATATATGGGGAAGTAGAGTGTGTTCACCTTGTGCTCCCTCCCTCATGTCTTCAGATGTTTCCATCAGAGCCACTTGGGCTGCTAGTTGTCATTCAGAAATGTAACTCTTCCAAGCTGTAAGCCAGAACTGGCAGCAAGCAAGGTTGGACTGCCTAATAGCTAGTCTACTAGGTACTGCATCAAGTGTACCAGATTATTCTATGCCTTTGCAGCAAGCATTTTACCTCTCATGGTATTCAGGTCTTTGAATGTTATGTCAATATAGTTCTGCAAAGCACAGTTCTGCAAAAATTATAGAAATGATAAGAGCCTAGAGCAGTGATGGCGAACCTTTTAGAGACCGAGTGCCCAAACTGCAATTCAATACCCACTAATTTTTTTTTTGCAAAGTGCCAATGCAGTAATTAAACCTGTATACAGGTGGTTGTGAAGAGTTGATGTCGGGTGCCCACAGAAAGGGCTCTGAGTGCTACCTTTGGCACCCGTGCCATAGGTTCGCCATCACTGGCCTAGAGTATTGTGCCCCTGTTTTAAATATTTTGAGCATTAAGACTGCAAATTGCAGTCCTGTTCAGGTCAAAAATAATGCCCATTAATATCCATGTCACTTCTTCCCTACTCTGTATTTTAAATTGCCAGCTCATTTAAAATACTTTATAATAACTGGTAGGAAGTCTTTAGCTCTTTGGATGTGTTAGACTGTAACTGTTATCATTCTGGTGCGGGTGGGAGTTACAGGGTCAACTGTGTAGGGCTTAAGCCTCTCTTCTCCCTTATACTACATACATACTAGAGATACTAGTTGTTTAACATGATCACTCAGATTATCAAGGTTCTAAATTTTAAATGAGAGCCAATGATGTAGATAGAATGATGGACTCTGACCCAGGAGTCCCACAAAGCTCCACTCAGTCATGGAAACTTACTTGGGAGAGGCACTGATAAAACATCTCATGCATCTCAGAAATACTGTTATTGAATTGCTATAGGTCATGTTTGACTTAATGAGACATAGCAACAACAAAATTTGAATCAGAAAAAGTGTTAAAAAAAAAGTCCACAAAGTGTAGTACAATAACCCCCCACACCTATCGCGGGGGTTAGGGACCCGACCTGACCCATGATAATTGAAAATCCACGATATGTGGATGCTGGGTTAGGTTGGGACTGGGGGACCTGTCTGGGTCCCTCTACACTTACCTGAAGCCTGGTACTGCCCGAAACGGGCCTCTGATGGCCTTCCTGGGCCAGTCAAAGACCCTGGAAATGCTTTCTGGAAGTGACTTCTGGTCTGCTGGCAAGCACTTCTGAGGCTTCCAACAGGCCCGGGAAGCCTGTCAGAGGCTGCAGAAGTGGTTTTCAGCGATCTGGAAGTCACTTTCGGTATTCCAGAAGTTACTTCCGGTTCAGTGGAAAGCATTTTTGGGGCCTCTGACAGGCCCAGGAAGGCCATTAAAGGCCTGTTTTGGGCAGCGCCAGACCTGGGGTAAGTACAGGAGGCCTGAAACAAGCCCATCCAGCTTACCCCGGGGGGGGTTGCCTTTCATATACTGCGGTCCTGCAGTATACCGGGACCACAGTATATGAACCGCGAAAGGACGGGGGAACACTGTATACAGAATTTCTAATTGTTTTTACATTAAGATGTGGTGGTAAGTTTGAATTAGCCAATATAATGCATTGGTTCAGGAATTATCTGGCAGATGATGTGCTATAGTTTGTACATGTAGTGTTTATCTATATGAAACACATATTCTGGCGGTATCTTAGTTAATGGTACACACACACTCAAATTATATCAGTCCTAGCTCCCTCCCCCTTAGGTCTTTGTTGTGGATATGTCATTCACAAATAGATGAATGCAGATATTCTGTTCTGAATTGAAGGAACTGCCTTGAACTAAAATTCAAAATATGTTGAATAGATGGAATAGATGCAATCAAATGAAATGTGTAGAGTTAGAAGGGAAAACGTGTAAATGCCATAGAAGACAAGGGCACTCTTAGATGTATTGTAAAATAATTTTTGTGTGTCTATAAAGAATACAGTTCATTGTCAGTTCACTCAAGGCTCTGGCCAGGTCTTCTGGGTATCTGCATTGATTCTGTGATGCATTGATGCTGCTTTTGAAAAACCACCCCTGGGTGCTAGGGAGAAGCTCAGCATTGTTGGACAAATGTTTCAATCTAGGTAGGATGTCTTCCTTATTGTCATTGCTGGAGAACATCTGATGATCTTCTGAAGAAGTGTTGTTTGTGGATCTCCATTTCTTCTCCTGCTGTGTACTTTATTAATTGGGCAATATGTTAGAGGAAGGTTGTGAAAAGTACAGGTTTCTGCCTTTTTGTACTGTAACTCCCAGCATTTCTCATCATTGGTTTATTCTAGCTAGGGCTGTGATCAGTTGTAGTCCAATCACGTCTGAATTTCTAAACAACATAAGCTCCATTGCCTGTTTCTCAGGATATTCTTCTTTGTGAACCCTTTTGCTGGATTATGCCCACTTTGTCTAGTTTGGGACATGGTTTACTAGTGTTCTGTTATTTCACCTTCTCTTCCCCTCTTGCTGATCTGTGGCATTCCTGAACACTGGATTCAGGATAGTATGTGTTCTTCCTGCCAGGTGCTGCTGTGTTCCAAAGGAGAAAATTATCTCCAGTGTCTGGTGAAAATCTTGCACAGATAACCTCTATCATCTGACCAATTACAGTATCTCTAGAGCAGATAGCCTTGATCCACACTTAAAAAAAGTTCCTACAGCATCATGCTGATGAACTTTTAAAAGTTGGAACACATGGCTTACTTGTTTAACAGCAGAGCTTCCCAGTCTGCTCTTAATAGCAGAATTGTGCAGAAGTTGCTACCTAATTGTTTTCTTGTTTTTTTTTTTTTCCTGTCGGAGTGGTATTTCTAAACATCAGCAGCATGAAAGCTGTGCCCACTTCCTTACTGTGTGACACAGGCACAAAACAGAGGTTACCACATCTAAAAACGATGTCGGGATCTGTCACTGAAAACAGTTTCTTTATAAAGTGCTTAGTGAGTGGGAATGTAATGCAGCAGAACTTCTGCTAATTACAACTTGAGGATGAATTGTGTGGGTATTGGACAAAGCAAAGACTTGGCATTTGTATCAAACTGTTCTTAGTTTCTATGTTCTTCAAATAGTCTTTCCCCCAGCACAGTAATATGCGTGTTTATGTAGAAGTCAAGTGTTCAGATGAATTTCAGTAGGTTTACTCCTTAGTAAGTGCGTTTAGGATTTTACCCTAAATAAATTTTACCCTAATAAATAAATATTTAGGATTTTGCCCTTAATAAGTGTAGGATTTTGCCCTAAACAAAGTCTGCTTGTTTCGGGTTGGGAAAAATTAAAACATTTTTGTGAATGTTTTGTTTTGTAGCTGAGGCCCTTCCAGATGATTTTGCTTCTGTCTAAAAGCTAATGCTGCGTGGAATTATATCACCTTTATGTGAATTGTAGCTTATGTTGCTCAGATATGCCATAGTAACTATTGGACCTGAGGATAAGGTTACTTATAAATCATGTTGAAGGGTATTTATTGTTCTTAGGTAGCCTTCAGGGAGCTTCATAAAGACATATGAATAAAACCACGGCTTGCAAAAGTAAATCCCACTTCAAGGCAGAACTTAGCAAGTGTGCTATTTTGTGTGGTTATGCAAGCTCATTGTTGTAAGAGGCAGCTTTAATGTTTTTACTTATCTTACATGACTCTGTTTCTGAAACTTATATTTACTTCTTTTTCCCTAATAAGACTTGCACTTTACAAGCTTGTGGTATAATACATGACAAAGCCTGTAAGGACAGGCTGGAATTGCATCTTGGTATAGATTTAAATATTTGCAAAATTGAAACCAAGACACAAGGCATTATAAATTGCTGTCAACACTGAGCCATTTTGAGTATACCTTATACTCGTTTTCCCCCTGCTTTTGAGCTATGATGGAATGGGCATGGGAGTACAGCTATTATGTGTGTGTCCTGAATGAACCAACCTCCTAGGAAAGGCTTTTATCCTGTCTTACTGATTGAGTTCTGTCCTGCTGGATGTCGTGTTCTCCTACATCTTTGAACAAGGGGTAAGGTAAAGGTTCCCCCCGCATATGCATGCTAGTCTTGTCCGACTCTAGGGGCGGTGTTCATTTCTGTATTCAAGCCGGAAGAGCCAGTGCTGTGCAAGTCCATGGCCATGTGGCCGGCATGGCTGCAAGGAAACACTGTTTTACCTTCCTGCTTTTTACGGCGGTACCTATTTATCTACTTGCATTTACATGCTTTCAAAATGCTAGGTTGGCAGGAGCTGGGGTTATCAGCCGGAGCTCGCTCCGCTGCGTGGCACTCGGGATTCGAACCGCCGAGCTGCCAACTTTGCCGTCTACAGTTTTGGGGCCTTAGTCCACTGAGCCACCACGCCCCTTTGAGCAAGGGGCAATTGTGGCTAATTCTTTCTTGTTAATAGCTATTCCTTGTGTCCCACATTTCGTTGTTCTTGAAGCAGAAGAAAAAGGCCTAATGTCATGTATTTGTTTGCTCATGTTTTCATTCTTCATTATATGGACTACCTGGGCTTTCGGAAATTACAGTGGACCCTTGTATAACAGTTTGTATAACATAAAATTTGTACAGCATAAAACATTCCAGAGATAGGGGAAATTTGCTTAACATAATCGCCTATGGGGTGAACCTGTACAACATAAAAATGGGATCACTCTGTTTTCGATGCATTCCTATGGGAAATTTGTCTAAAGGAAATTTTGCTTAACAGAATTTCATTTGGAACGAATTAATTCCTTTATACAACCACTGTATTTGCATGTTGAGAAAGAACAGCGTTAAAATGCCTCTTATTCCCCATTCTGGCCTTCCTGACCCTTTGCAAGAGAAAGCACTCAACGGGTTGCTTTCTGGCTTCTTTCTTCAGTCCAGGCTTAATGGAGAAATCTTGTAATGCGAGTCAGAATCTTTGTGTCACAGCCAATGTGCAGTGAGGGAAGTGTGAGGGAAGGAGTGCTTGGCCTCCACACTCATTCTCAGCTTTGTTGGTGCCTAAATGGTTGTTTCCCACTTTCAGAGATCCTTGCCCCAGGAAAGAGTGTGCTAGTGTCTGAATGTAACGGGAGACAGAAAACATTCTAGCTGCATTTTCTCAAGCGTGATTTTTTTTTTTTTTGGCCTCTTAAATAGCTAATAATCTTCTGGAAAAGAAAAGATACAAAGCAACCTGTTTCTAATCTGGTGTACACAAAATACTCTGAACATCAGCTCCCTTGATTGAACACCATTGGCCATGTTAGATTGAGGACAGCGGAGTTAGTCCTTGCATCCTGCAGTCTAAATTCGGCTGTTTGTTCCAATTAGATTAGATGCATTGAGCTAATTCAGGCATGTCCAAACTTCAGCCCTCCAGATGTTTTGGACCACAACTCCCACAGTCCTTTGCCACTGGCAATCTAAGCTTAGAATTCTGGGAGTTGTGGTCCAAAACATCAGGAGGGCCGAAGTCTGGACATGCCTGATGGAATTTACATTAGTGTTGACTTAGCAAATCCCTTTTCTTCAGTCAGCTTGTTCTTCTTGGGGCAAATGAATTTAGCCATGTCTGTTGATCAGCTTGGATTTGAACCAGTAGGCAGATATATCTGATCCTCACATGCGTCTGTTAATGGTTTACACAAACGGTTTGTTATGTAAATATCTGTGATGCCACTTGGGCAGGAGAGAAGTTATCCAAAAGAACCCTTTAAACAAAGAAACATTTCTTCTGCATAACAAAGTGTTACTTGTGGTTTCAGCTAAAAACCTAATATTAGAATTTGTTGGCATAGTCTCTTGGGGTGATTTGAGATGGAGAGCATCAAGTGCTGTGGTGGACTGGATGTACTGAATGAGTCAGGGAGCTTTATAATCATGTCATTTCTATTGATTTTTCAGTGGGTTGAGGAGTCAGTAGAGATACATTGGGAGGCAGGAGTCTAAAGGAAGCGGTTGAATTCTGGCTGGTTTATTCCAGAGAAGGTGCAAAAATGGTAACCTAGTATTATTGGCATCAAATAGAAAGCTGTGGTCTAAGTTTGTTGAATTCATGTGGTAATCTCAGTTTCTCAGAAGTGTATCTCAGCCGCAAAAATGAAACCATTGCAAGTCTTCCTTCTTTACACGGACAGATGTAATGCCATCATTCATATCTACTTGACACATTGCTGCTGTTAAAGCATGATGTTTAATTAAACTCTTCTTTGGCAGGATTGTTTGCATTTATTTTGAAAATGAAAGAGGATTTTTAAATGGAAAGCAAAATGTTTTCTCTCAGCAGTTCTTGGGATGTTGAGTATGGCAGCCATAGCCCTCGGAAGGTGGTTGGACTACAAATCTCCTTAGACTGCAGGATGTTGTTGTTGTGTCATTACAGTTGTGACTGACTCTTCATGACCCCATGTCCATGGAGTTTTCTTGGTAAGCAGTGGCAGCTCCTTCTCCAGGCGCCTACACCACCTGGTATTCCCTGGTGGTCACCCATGGATAGAAAGTGGTAAATAATGGGAACTGTAGAGGATTCAGGGGTGGTGGTCTATCTATTCATTGCCAGTCCTTGAATGCTTGGCAGTTCCCATGAAACTTAGAAAGCCCCACCAATATCCTTATCCATGCTTAATAACCATTGCTCTTACAGAAGCCTTGACAAAGAACAGAAATCTGAATATCCCATGGCTACCAGTCACCTATTGCATTCTGCAAGAAATCCACATTTCTTATGCTTCTAACATTTTAACAGTATTCTGCTGTAGTCCATCATTCTGTGCCACATAGTAGAACTGTGAATATATAGTACACTACAGCATATGTAATCAAAACCAAATTTAATTTTTGTATACTATAGGATTCTTTATTATGGAATCTACAGAGCAGCTGCACAATAGTTAACCTGGATGTTATTAGGGCAATCTTTAACAAGCCCTTGTGATTTGTTCTTTTATAGGCAAGGCATGTTGCTGTTGGCAGAGCAACGCTGCTGTTTGGAAGTCAACATGGCTATCTTATTATTTTGTTAAAGATTTTATAAGGCTGCCAACATCATGTCTCAGTTAACTTGTTTACAGAAGGACTTGTGTTGAGAAACCAGAAAGCAGTGACACACATTATATTTCTGATTTATAACATCGTTTATATGGCTTTTGAGAATGAGATGCCATTGTCAGCCTGTATGTTACACTGTAGAAAACATAAAGGTCTTTGAGATCACGATGGTGAAATATAAGCTAACTTGAGCTGCCTAGATGCCCTAAGTCAGGGGTCCTCAAAGTTTTCAAACAGGGGGCCTGTCCACCACCAACCCAGACACCGCTGGGGGCCAGACCACAGTCCTAAAAAAAAAAGGCTGACATGGAAAAAGGGGGGAGGGAGGGGCAAGTGGGCAGAGTCCCCCCACGATCGGCCCATGAGCGGCACGTCTCTGGGGCCCCAGCGATGCCTCCTGCTCTGGATCGCGTCCCTGAGGTGCCGCCACAGGGATCCCTCTGGTGTGCCTCCTCCTCCAACTCCAGTGGCAGCAGCTGGAGTGGCTGTCCTTCCTTCCTTCCTTGTGTTGGGAAGGAGGTGGCAGCCCAGGCAAACTTGGGCCCCTCCAGGTGGATAATTGAGTGAGTTGGAGTGCTGGGTGTGGGGCCAGGGTTTGAAGGTTCGGTTCCCCACTGTGTCCCAAAATAAGAGTGAGACTGGTAGTTTTGGATAAGCTCCACAGTCCCAAAGTGCCCCCAAGAAAAAGGAATGGTAAAGCGTTTCTCGGTATCGTCTACCTAAAAAATCTTGGAAACAGTCAACAGTCTAAGATACTAACAACAATAATGCAGTTAAGGTCTTCCTTTTGTAACTTAATGGATAATTGGACACCTGGTGTGAAAGGTTCAGACATCTTATAAAATGCACTGATAGTTATATGATAGTCATTTTGTTTGCAAATATTGCTATTACATCTGCAGGATGTTGCAGGGATTAGAAAAAGGTTATGCCCTCTGTAGGAGGTCATGTGTGCGTATGGATCTAATGTTGACAACAAAAATATTGTTATTCTAACTGTGTTGACAATATTTATTTCCATATTCAAACAGACCCCAAATAATGGGCTGATAAATATGCAGTAGCAGAGCGCTGCAGTTTGAAGTGAATTACCTTTAAAAAAACCTTTGGGCTATAATACTGAAAAGTCCACTGTATTTTATTAAAAAATTACACACATTTTCCTTCAATTTTCAGCCCCTTCTTTACAGCTTTTCAATAATCTAGGGTAGAGATTCCCAAACTTGTACCCCAGATGTTCTTGGACTTAAACTCCCAGAAGCCTTCACCATTTCTGGGAGTCGTAGTCCAAGACCATCGGGGGGGGGGCAAGGTTGGGAACCACTGAACTAGGGCAAAGACAAACTGAAGACCTTGTAGGTAGGCTAAAATGAATTATTCTGTAAGTATCCTCCCCAGGGCTTCCAAATGTATAAGGATTATTCCCCAGCTTTCCTCCTGTTTTCAAAGTGCAGTTCTGCACATGAGTATTCAAATGCACTATTAAGCTCTACCAGAATTCAACTGCATTTATTTGAGAGTAAGTATGTATAGAATTGCAACCTAGGTGACCTTCTTATGATGGTGCTTTAAAGCTTGGGTGGCATTTAAATTAAGTTAAAATATAGATACATCTGAATTAAAAGTGTTGAGATTAACCCATGTACAGTACTAAGTTTACAGCTGCTTTGGGACCTTGCTCTGATAAATATTAAACGTGAACTTTCTTCTACCATGATGAGCATCTATGTCCTACTATTAGATTTACAGTGTCCTTGGATGTGTTCATCTTTTCCCTTCTTTCTAGAATTTACACAGAGGAGTACAACTTTTCTCTTTACTTCTGTTTTCCTCATTTACAGTTCTCTTTAGTAGGGTTGTTTGGATGGTTCATAGGACTCGGGAGACATGGTTCAAATCTCAGCTCAGCCACTGAAACTCTTGGGATGGCCATAGTAAAACAATTCTTTCAGTTTCTCACATACCTTGAAAACATTATGAGTGTGATTATAAGTTAGACTTAATAGCACATGACAAACAAAAATCCTTCATTACTAAGGTTGGGAGACAATGTAGTTTATTCAACAGTTAAACGGCCAAAGTAGCAGCAATACAAAGCTTTAATGCAGGCATCCCCAAACATGGAGCCCATGGTATCATCAGCGGCAGTGACCATCCGTGGATGCATACTGTATGGAGTAGGACCATAAAAATGCAAGTTCAAATCCTTATTTATCCATGGAACACTTGCTGGGCCATTATGGGCCAATGGCTTGTTGTTGGTTAGCCTACTTGAAGGCTGCTGTTAATAAAATGAAGCAGGATGATTCAAAATATTTATGCCAACTTAATCCCTTTTTTTTCAAAAGGGCAGATTTTAAAAAGTATTAAGTAAGATGATATAATCCTTTCCCTCTAAAATTAATGGCGTAACAAAAACAGGTGGGTTTTTGTTTTGCAGTTTTTAGTTTTTGAATCAAGTCTGTTGGTGATTATCTCGTAGCTCTAATGCTTAAAAAAACCTCTTAACAGTTATTTGATGGCATTCTTATCAAGCCAGTTCATTTTATTGAGTTGGGTGTCTTTGTCCTTCATTTTCTGAGGAATTGCCGGTATTTTAGGCTTGAAGGTTTGTAATCCCTCCTGGGATCCCAGTGGTGTTTCTTAGCTGCCCTTCTCTTCATTTTAGCACACCACTTACACTGTTGTACTTCTCTGTACACCTTCCATACTGTTCTCGTTCTCCTTCTCATCACTCTCTCATTATGCTTATATCCACTCCTTCTTTTTTCTTTGCCCAGCATGCAGATCTTCTTTGCAACTCATTTCAACTCAGCTTTAGACTTACATGCTGTGTTTCTACAGAAGCTTCACTCAGTTTTTTTTTTTTTTTGTATTCATCCTTGTTGGTTACAAGGGCAACATGTGGGCCACACACTAGGCATGCTATCCAGTACAGCTGGTTGACATGTAGCATTGCCTATGTATTTCCAGCAAAGGTAGAACAACCCAGATGGAATGATGTGGTCATTCCCCTGTTACCAATCTCACAATGGATGATCTTGGGCAATGTTGATGTATCTCCCAGCAAGTATAAGATACATCTACAAAAATTATATTAGTATGATTTAAAAACATTTAGGACATCCAATGTTATTTTAGATTATTGCATTTTCCCATCTCATTTGATACAGCTGTAGTTAAAATCAGTTATAAGTGTGCTCATGTTTAAGATACCACAACCTTACCTGGTTGTAGAGATAGTCATGTGAAGGATCACAATTGGCTTGCAGCCTTTACATTTTGTAGGTTATGCTGTAGAAGGCAACTAATTTTGTGTGTGTAATTGTACAAGCTAGGGCAGTGGTTCTCAACCTGTGGGTCCCCAGGTGTTCCTGAACTGCAACTCCCAGAAGTCTTTTTTGCTAGCTGAGCTGGCCAGTATTTCTGGGAGTTGCAGCCCAGGAACATCTGGGGACCCACAGGTTAAGAAGCACTGAGCTAGAGGAAGACTGGTAATGCTATCTGCATAGCTGGGTTCTGTTTTTGATGCCCTTGTTGAGGTACTAGTCAGTTTCTGTGAATGAAAATATTTAGGTTATTGAGCCCACTGGCTTAGACAGTTCCTTTTCTTTTGCCGTTCGTGAGTAAAAGTACCTACCAGTGTCTCCTTCTTCTTCTGGAAAGCCTTACTCTATTTCAATAATTCCCTAGGTGATTGTCTTAGGAACATTAAGTGTAGTGTAAAATTACAGATAGTGCAAAAATAAAAATGGTGTCCTACATTATAAATGCACTGACTCTTAAATGACCATGAACTGCCGTGAACTATAATTGCTGTAATAGCAGGATAAGTGGCTTTCTTAATTAATTACCTTGTGTGTTCTTTTTTTTCCTGGATCAGATTGGAGTGTCAAAGCAGGTGTGTTGTTTTCATTTTGAAAAGCAAAGGGGCAAGAAAAAAATAATCTGTCCCTGAAGGAGATGTGTGCCCTGGGGACTAAGAAACTCCAGTTAGGTTCAGCTCTGATATTGTTATTTCTCTAAGGCTCTGAACCTCAGGTATAGCTAACTCACAAGTAAGCAACAATTGACTGTATAGGGACTAGGGACAACATCTTCATGAGATGTTCAAGAGAGAACCTGGATTATAGGTGCATTAAGTAGAGAGTGTTCACACCACAGAATTTCAATGGCTATGACTAATCTCTGGAAAAATACTCATTTTGTTTCAAAATAAGCTACTGTAAGAACCTACTCATTTTATAATCTGGTTACCATGGTTTGTGGTAAAATGCTAGAATCTCTGCCTTGATGTTCAGTAGTGTCACAATGTGGCCTTTTCCTCTAATTGTTTTAAATATCCTTAGTACTTAACTTGATTATTAAAATATAAACTGGCAAAATTGAACACACCATTGATTTGACATGACTTCTTTTCTGGAAATAGCAACAACAGTGTCCCTCTGTTGCAGTGAAGCCAACAGAGTGGTCTGTGTCATCTGAAAGACTAACAAACATACAGCATTATTGTATACCCTTCTATGAACAAGGTTTTCTTGAAGTGGACTTGAGTCAGCAAGACTTTATGCCATAATATATTGGTTTATGTTTATGGGTTTCCAAGACTGCTATTTTTGGAAACAGTGAGCTTGTAGAAGGCAGCTAGTAATAGCTAGCTATGAATGTCTTCATTGTGCATCCCTGAATCATGCTAACATCCAGCATCATTTAAAACTATCTTTGCTTCTTGACTTTTGAGAAGATCTTGAGGGAGATTGCACTCTCATAGTAGAGGTAGCTGGTCTTAAAGCTAATCATTGATGAGTCTCTGAGGAAAGCTTTACTAGCTGCCTTGAGAGAAACTTCAGAAGGTATTATAAGCAAGTGCTTTTGAAAGATGAGTGGCAAGATGAGACCTGATTATATTTGCTCTAAGTAGCAGACTGAAACGAGAATATTTGCATTCTTTTTAGTGGCATCTTGCTGGTTATTCTTGTGTTTGGCAAACTACTTAAGTAAATATACAAGAAGGGGAGCAGGCACCTGACATGGTAAAAGAGAAGATGACAGCATCATCTATATATGGAGAATCCTCTTGCTTGGAGGCCTCTCTCCTCTTGATCCTGCCACCAATTGGGGGCAGACTCCATTTCTGGATATAGGCAACATTTTAAAGAAGTAATGTTATATAACTGTTATATATAATGATATATAACTGTAGATTAAGGCAAAAAGGTTAAGGGTCCCCTGCAAATGTGTGCTAGTTGTGTCCGACTCTAGGGGCAGTGCTCATTTCTGTATTTAAGCCAGAGAGCCAGTGTTGTGCAAGTCCACGGCCTTGTGGCCGCCATGGCTGCACAGAAACAGTTTTACCTCCCTGCTGTTTATGGCGATACCTACTTACCTACTTTCATTTTAAAAGCTTTCAAACTGCTAGGTTGGCAGGAGCAGGGGTAATCAGTGGGGGCTCACTGCGCTGCGTGGCACCCAGGATCCGACCTGCCAGCCTGCCAACTTTGGAACCAGTGAACCACGCAAAAGATCCATCTCATGGGTAGCATGTTTATCACTTTTCTGAAACTTTGGCATGTCACGAACTGATCTTACTCTTGTGATGTCTGACATCAAATGAGCAGAACACATGTCTTAATAATAGCATGCCATCAAGGCCTTTCTAATGTTTTCCAAGTATAGAGTATTCAGAAGTTTCCATTCACTAGAGATGTCCTGGTACTAGACAGTTCACCCAAGTCTACCCAGGCTGGCTCTTCTTCTGGAAATCATAGTGGGGAACTGAACTCTCTGGCTCCACTGCCACATCCCTTATACATTGAGCTATCCTCCAGCCCAGTATAGGTAAA
The DNA here is from genome assembly GCA_023846285.1 of Phrynocephalus versicolor. Classification (NCBI taxonomy): domain Eukaryota; kingdom Metazoa; phylum Chordata; class Lepidosauria; order Squamata; family Agamidae; genus Phrynocephalus; species Phrynocephalus versicolor. Next base: position 17,725,632 of record JAHTLZ010000330.1, on the reverse strand, counting down.
TCATGTATAAACCTTTTTTATATTAATATAATTTTATTCAGGCTTCATTCTCTAAATCTGCTAGATAGAAAATACTTTAAAAAGCTAAATATTTTCTTTTAATGAAGTAAGCTGCCTTGGGTTCTTCTTAATGAGAAAGGCAACATAAATGTGATGGTTATAATAAAGTGTACAAATTGTTATACTATCATCATTATTCTTATCTATCTATCTATCTATCTATCTATCTATCTATCTATCTATCTAT
>JAHTLZ010000330.1:17683404-17725375 GCA_023846285.1 Phrynocephalus versicolor | reverse complement strand
TACCACACCATCTGGCATAAAAGCCACTCTGAGCAGTTTATAATATAGAATTCAGAGTACCTGTTGTAAATGAGTTACTTGAATTACAGTACTTGGGTAGCATTTCATTTTGAACAAATAATGTAGATAATCTAATATTTTCTTACTTAATAATGTCTTCTTACTTAATGTGCAGATTTAAATCGATCCTCTGAAAATAGTTAATGTTGGATGCCACTCTGTTTTTTCTTCGAGCGTGCAGGTATGTCCACACAATAAATTAATCCACGGTAATTCCTGCAGATAATATATCTGCCTGGTTTGTTTAGGGGGAAAATGTTAAGTTTAAAGCCATTTAGAAACTAGGAAAACAGCCCCCAGTTAACTGGGCTCTCCCAGCATCCTTTCTTCTTTTGAGATATGCTATCATGTAAACACTATGAAGTTTTTATGAGTACATCTTAAAAATTTAATATGTAAAGCAACATTGATATATGCCCTTGGGTGAAGTCCATAGTTTCTTACAAGTATGCAGGGTAACCTGACAAACTGAATCAAAGGGTATGACTACTTCTTGTGCGATTTCTTATAGGTGTTAATGTGACTGTTAAATTCAGGTTTATTTTCCAGGAACATCATAGACAGTTACAAGCTTGGTGATTTTAGTCCACAGACATCTAGCAGTTCCTCCATCCTCGTTTGAAGGCTCCCTGGGAGATGGGAGATGCTAAGGAAAGGGTGTAGTAAATGTTACCTTTTAGCTTTGCCTCTGCACATTGATCTCCTTCCTTTAAGAAGGTTAACTATCATAACTATCAGAATTACCAGGGAGTATCAAATGTATTTTTCTTCAGTGATAATACAGCCTAGAACAGTGGAAATGACAATGAATATGGTTTTTGTTTTGTTATGCTTTGCTTTTTTGTGTGTTCCAGGTGTGTGTGTGTGTGGGGGGGAACAGTTTTTCTTCAAGTCCTTTTGACTAATGTTGTATATATAGAGAGACAGAGGATTTGGGGACATGGGAAAGGCCCTTTCCCACGATTTGATCATTTTCTGTATCTAGGATACATTGAAGGATATTCAGTACTTTATATCCCCACCTGAAGTCAGAAACAGTACAGTCCATAAACTGACTGAGCACCTGATTTGCTCTTTCTACTCATTTGAGTGTTCTCCCCATAAAAGTCTTAGCAAATGCCTGTTAGTTCCACTCATTTGCACCCTTTTCTCCAAACACATCACCTGCAAAGCTTCAGCTTCACTGGGTCATATGGTAGTGGCGGGTTTTCTTGAGAGCATTCCCTTATTAGTAAGTAGTAGGGAGTTTCAGATTCTTCTGACTATACGTGTTTAGCTGGAAATTTATTGGAGAATGGAGGCTGAGGGCCTAGAAGCAGAGATGGATAGATTCAGGCAGTCATCTTTGAATATTTTATTGGTTTATAGCTAGTCAGGCTGGACACAGTGGCTTAGATTTAACTACCCTTAAAAATGGTATTTGTTATCTAATAATAGTACATATAAGCAGTCAGAAAAGCATAAAGTAATATAACAATAACAATAAAATGACAAAATAAACATTCTTATATACGCATCAAGTTGTGGAATTAACTTGAAGAACTTGTGAAGCTGCCTTTCTATGACTTGTTTAACAAATGTAGGGCTCTTATAGGATATAGTCATTTGTGACAGCTAGTAGAAATAAAACTGTACATAAAACAGAACTGGTCTTGATCCCAGTTGTTTCAAATAAAGATCCCTCAAATCTGCATACAGAGGACATTCTGTTAAGAAATGTATCGCGTCCTCCATTTTAGACCATCTTGCTGGGCAGCGTCTGCCTCTGCACCATGTTGGTCCGTATAACACCTCTGAATCTCTCGCAACTGAAATGAGTTCAATCCACATTTAGTTAACAGTTGCCTCAGCTTTTGTGAGCTAATAAGGGACAAATATGAGGACAGCTATCCAAAGTAATAGTTGGGTATAGTTACCATGCGATCAGGGAGAGCTTGTTAGCCTGGAATTCATCTGTCTCCAGTACCATCAACCTGAATGCGTATAGAATGACGTTTGAATTAGAGACCTCTCACTATCTGTGGAATATCTTCCTTTTGAATTTGAAGGTTTCAGTTTGTGGGTTCAAGGTGATGAAACTGGAGACAAAAGGTAGGGTTATAATACTCCCCATCCCTAAACATAATAATTACGTTGTATGAATTGAATTTTCTGCAGATTCCCTCAGTAGTTGCCTTTTAAACACAACACTGCCTTAGCTTTTCCACTAGTCTAGTTTTCTCTCTCTCAAGCTGCTGTCTTCTTCCCATAGACCATGCATTTAAAGTAGCCACTAATGTTGATGCTTTTAAAATATATATCCTTTGACAACCTGTAATCGCTGAAAGCATGAACTATATTAGGAACGCTTGGCTAAGGTGCTGCTGTTGCCTCTGCACAGGCTGTTGCACTCTCACACACTTGTAGACCGGGGTGGTGATTCAAGTGTGATCTCGTCAATCTGTCCTGCTTTTTCTCCATATGTGACTAGTGTTCCTGCTTGCAAATTGTGTGATAGGTCAGCCTTAAAATTATTCTCTCTGACTTAGTAACTGACTCTTCTTCTTCCCAGAAGTACTGCAAATGTCTTTATCACTCTTAAGTGTCCGTCTTTAGCCTTCTAGAATCTTCCAGTTCCTCTTTTTCCTTTGATTAAGACTTTTTCACATTCTGTGCCTTCTTTCTCAGCATGCTACTGTCATAATAAAAATATTCCATATATCCTGGAACCAGTTATCTTTTGAAAAATTTCAAGCTTTCAGCTCACAGTTTTATACTGAGTTGAAAAATATTTGAATCTTAAAAATGTCTCTGTGTCATGTTGTGTTGCTCTTTACCACAGGGATAGGTGAGAGCGGTCTTCCAGATGGTTTTCTCTTGAATCCTCTCATCAGCCCTAGCCAGCATAGCCAGTAGTAATGAGGGGAACATAAGAACATAAGAAGAACCATGCTGGATCAGGCCAAAGGCCCATCTAGTCCAGCTTCCTGTATCTCACAGTGGCCCCACCAAATGTGTCTGGGAGTGCATGAGATTAGATATCTGTCTCCTGATACCACTCCCCTGCATCTGGTCCTTGAAGTACCCGGGTTTTAAGCCTGGAGATTACACATCTCCATCATGGTTTATAACTTGTGATGGACTTTTCCTCCAGGAATCTGTCCAATCCCCTTTTGAAGGCTAGATGCCATCACCACATCCTGTGGCAGGGAGTTCTACAGACCAACAACATGATGGGTAAAAAAATATTTTCTTTTGTATGTTCTCACTCTCCCAGCCCTCAATTTGAGTGGTTGTCCCCTAGTTCTTTGAGGGGAAGCAGAACAGATCATAACACCTGCTCCTGCTATTCAAATTACAGCTTCATATGTAACAACATTATGATCTGGGTACCTCGGTGGCTTATGCCAAGGAGCCAGAGTTTGGGAGTTTGATTTCTGACTGTGCTTCCTTTATAGGGGATGGACTCAAAGATCCACAGAGTTCCTTCCAGCTTTGCAGCTCTATAATGATGATTTCTATGTGGGGTGCTTGTAGATGGGTGCTGCGGCATTTAATGATGCCAGAGATTCCTTTAAGTCTTCAGTTCATTTTCTCTAGATATAGTGATGGAAATGGTAGATGGCCCGGAAAACCAGAAAGATAGAGGTGGGTGAGGCCTGGATGCTTTCAAAAGGGGATTGGACAGATTCCTGGAGGAGAAGTCCATCACAGGTTACAAACCATGATGGAGATGTGAAATCTCCAGGCTTAAAACCAGGGTACGTCAAGGGCCAGATGCAGTGAAGTGGTAGCAGGAGACAGAGATCTAGTCTCATGCACTCCCAGGGGCATCTGGTGGGGCCACTGTGAGATCTGGGAAGCTGGACTAGATGGCTCTTTGGGCTGATCCAGCATGGCTCTTCTTATGTTCTTATGTATGTAAGTTGCCTCTGCATCCAGGAGCATGCATGCACACAAGAAAGTAAAACATGCATAGATCACCTTGTCATGAACTCATGTATCTGTGACATGTCATAAACCTGTTCGATACTTGTCTCATACTATAGGGATCTTGGATGAAATACTGCCATTTCATGGGAAATCATCTGCAGCCTGCTTTTCTAATGTTCATATCTGATCAGCTCTTACTATAGATTTGGCTGTTTTGTTGGTATTTGCAGGATAAAAGTCCTGCTAAACTTCAAAGAGTGCTCTTGGTTTCATTTTCTTTAAAAAGCTAAAAAAAGAGAGACAGCCTCATTGCATTTGACTAGCGTTTCACTGCCTAGCTTTAGATGTTTGTATCTAATTTAAACTGGGACAGTCAGTTCTTGGTTTTAGGTACAATATTTGAATAGCCAGTTGTTGTATAAACAGATGTACAATTAAAACACACACACACACACACACAAATTGTGGGCAGTTGCCTCTCTGCCGGTTACATAGTGGAATCATGCAGTTTTAAACCATGTGACTCATTTTGGTGTGTATTTTCAGACTAGACATGGCTATATCTGAAATAATCACCTACCAAATCATGGCTAATGCCTGTGGCATTCTAGGGGTGGTAACCTAAAATTGAGCTTTTTTTTTTAAAGCTGTCAGGATGAAGTCCATGGATATTGCCAGGGAAAAACCTTTGCTTATTTATCAGCATAGACACAGAAGGATTGTCCCAAGATATTGTCTTCCCCATGGCCCAGGCAAAAACTACAACTGTTATACATCAGTGGAAAGTAGGTGATATGGATAATTTATGTTGTCTCACCAGGGATGGAGTACCACTGCAGAGTTTTCATGTAAGCCCACTTGGTAGCTCTGTGATGTGAGTTTTCTAGGGAAAGTAGAACTGGAATGTTTTCTTCCTCATATCTCTGACTAACATTGTGAACAAACCACATGAACTTGTAAAAGTGAACCAGAGGGTGAAATCCTGAACCATCCAGTATTCCAAAAGAATATGCAGGGAATAATTTTCCCTAATGTTTAATTTTGACCTAATGTTGTACATGTTGTACATACAAAAAAAAATCTTGTCATCAAGCAGGTTACCTTTACTAATTCCTAGGGAGAGACTTGCTGGATCTCCCCCTCCCTCAAAAAAACAAGGGTGGGGGAGTCTCATGTTTGCAGATCTTACAGAAGCACTTGAACCCCCAGGGGATGGGACAGGACTCAAGCTGGTTACAAATGGCTCGTTTTTGTCATCAGGCTAATGAGACATTCAGAAGATAAAGGGTTGGAAAAGGAAGATAACCAGCATGTGTTTCCTGTGTTATAACAAGCATTTTCTCCACTTTAACTCAACTCCCCAGTGCAAAACTCTGTTAAAAAGCAGCTTTGCTGCTAATTTGTCACAGAGAGGGAGAGAGAGGCATGCTAACCTGATAGGGTACAAATATAAATGTACAAATGTACAATGCACAAGATGTACAAATACAAATAGGGTACAAATACTGATGTAGGAAAAGGTACACAATCCTGGCTTTCAGATCTACTAAGAGAAGCTATTCGTCTAAGCTCCCGAAGCTATTGGCAGAATAAAACCCCTAAGTCATTTTTTAAAGGGCAAGCAGTATAACATTTCCTACAAATGTTACCATTAAAAGTGGTGAGTAAACAAAAAGGTTTTCACAAAACAATGAAAACAACGATGGTGGCAGAAGAACTTCTGATGTTGGGGTGGGGGGAATTGCAGCAGAAAAGCCCCACCGTCCATCTTTGTCTGGATGGTCTGCATTGTGTTGACCTGGAGGAGGCAGTTCTGAAACTGATCTCAAAAGTTCGGACTGGTTTGAGCACTGCTCTAAGATGCTTGCAGCTTTATACATTTAAAATAAAATAAACCAGATCCCCCAGCATGTTTTGAGTTATGATTAGGAACTGCTGGTTGCCAATGATAGCTGTTCTAAAGCTAGTGAGATGTCTTTCATATGCTGGGTCCCAACTGCAGAAGATCCAGTCAGACTTGTTTGTTTCATTTCTTTATTATGCCCCTATCTCAGTACAGCACAGGCAACAGGAACAGGTGTCTCTGTGTATGTGATTCTTTTAGTCCAGAGCATGTGCAGTTTTATTGCTGATAAGTGTACAACGATAATTATGTTGCTTCTACTTTACCCCATAGTTACTGAGATATGCTAATGGGTCCTCATTGCCTGTCACTGCACGTTATCTGGCTTTAGTTGTCTTGTGTGATCGATTGATTGAGGCAAAAAAAAGTAATTTAAATGATTCAATATGGATCGTCCTTTATTTTTCCTTTGTCAATAGGTATAGTTTTTACTTTCTGAAGTCTTCAAAGAAAATGCAGATGTGGAACATCACTTGTATTCACAAGAAGAAAACTGCAGTATTGCATTGCAACCAGTTCTTCATAATTATCATAGAATGTTTTCCTAAACATTTTTTGTTGGTGACTGCTTTTCTTTGGCTTGTAACTGCATTTGCTTCCTAATCCATACTCTTATAATTCCAGGGTCTTCTAGTGTTGTAGGAGTGCTGTTTTTAAAGCCTTTCCTCAATGTTCTGTTGCATTGTAGACCAGTCTCTCTCTCTCTCTCTCTCTCTCTCTCTCTCTCTCTCTGAAGAAACCTTAAAACAGGGGTGCCCAAACTTTGGCCCTCCAGATGTTTTGGACCACAACTCCCAGCATTCCAAGCCTGTATTGTCAGTGACAAACGACTATGGGAGCTGTGGTCCAAAACATCTGGAGGGCCGAAGTTTGGACAACACTGCCTTAAAACAAGCTTTTTTTCAGTCTGAGTTGTGATTACGACTGTTCAGCAGCTCACCGTGATGTTCGTAGGCACAGGATGAATTACAGAATTTATTCTAAATGAGAGCCAAAAGAAAATTTAGCACAAAAGATTGCAAGGTAAAATAGAACAGAGACGGGAAGAAGATGCTAGGGTCAAGCAAACAACATTACTGTGCTGTAATAATTTTATAGGTTGGGTGGACAGAAGAGAGAAGACATCCACATCCAATGAGGATGGAGAAAAGTTCAGTTAGTGTGGCTGGCTGCAACAGGATGGATTGCTCCTCGAGACCACATTCTTGCAGCCATTGCTCTTCAGCCTCTGGTCAGGCAGATCCACAATGACCACTTGATGGCTTGCTTATAACTCACAAGGTAACATGATTTCCAAATAGCTGTGGAGGCAATTGCACCTCTTCAGGATAGAAAATTAACTGTTTTCCCTCCTTTCCTGAGCAGGTGTAGAAGAAATCATTGATGGAAAGACAGCTATGGTTGTGGGGAACAGAGGCCAGAGCCATTGGTGTATTGTTTGAAGTCTAGAGGGGCAAAATTCTTAGGGGGCTTGTAGTGCTCCTTGTGGTCCTCTTCCCACTCCCAGCAGTCCCTAGTCCAAGTTACTATGGGGCACCAAGCCGACCACTGCTGCTGCCATCGCCAACCTCAAGCAGCTCCATGGCTGCTTCATGGTGCTTGGGGCTTCCAGCTATGCTGATGTGCCATTGTCACTGATGCTTGAAAGCTAAGTTACCTGTGAGGAGAAACTGCTGAGAGAACAGGGGGGGAAGAAATATTCCATTTCCATTTTCTCTTGAGCATGAGGAAATCTTGAGCTGAAAGGAGCTAATTCAACTGGATGGTTTCCTAGTGCTGGTCCCAGCTAGAGTAGACTCACTGAATTAATTGCTGAATTATAAGACCTGTTGATTCAGTGGGTTTACTCTAGTTAGGATTAGCAGTACAATGCTTTCAGATAAGCAGAAAGGAAGTGAAACTGATGAGGCAGAAAATACATGTCTAAGCATGAAGACAACTGAAGGAAGGAAGATCTAGCTGGATGTTTCAGTGCTAAAATAATACTACATGTTCAGACACATATCTGAGCTGGACAACTTGGCTGAAGAGATTTCTAGCACACCCTCCAAATGTTATGTGCTGGCTATTGAATTTGTATTTTCTTTTTGCCATGCTATGACACTCACAATCTTGTGCACTTTGTTAATTATGGAATACCAAATCTTATGCTAGATTCATCGTACCTATTGGAGGAAAACTGTCAGTACAAAAATTGTAATTAAAGTTAGAATTAGTTAACAGCATTTAGTTAAAGACATTTTAGTGTGATGTGAAAGTACTAGTTTAAGTAGGTAGAATTGTTTATATTCCATATTTTGAAGATGATAATCAATAAATTACTGAGGAGCAGATGTTCCTTAGTGGAAAAGAATGATAATCAAAATTCACTTAAAAAAAAAACTGGACACAAAATGCAATCTGTTGCTAATTGTTTGAACAAAGGCAGCGGGTTTAAATTACTATAATCTTGCAAAGAGGCCACCCAGTATGATCCAAGAAAGAATGTTGCACATGGGCCTTGGATTTTAAAGCTTAGAAGTGTCTGTGCTCAGAATTGGTTCCTAGCTATCTGAATTCAGAAACCAGTTCAGCCAATGTTGGTTAATCCCACCCATTTTACTTATTGGTAATATTAACATTCAGCCTTTCTTTCAGTGAACTCAGGGCAGCATTGGTGACCCCTTCTCTACACTTCATCCTCACAACAACCCAGGGGAAAGTTGGTTAGTTTGAGCGAAAGTAATTGGCCAAGTTACCCAGTGAATTTCTTGATTGAATGAGGATTCAGTCCAGTGCTCTAAGCTCGGGTGCCACCTTGTACACTTACTAAGATACATGGATGTGAGTGTACACTGGGGAAGAGGGGGGAGTGGAGAGAGAGAGAGAGAGAGAGAGAGAGAGAGAGAGAGAGAGAGATTACTGGCGTGTAAAGGAAGGAAGGAGGATGCGCGCGCTCCGCCGGGCCAGCCCTCCTGCGCCGCTGGGCTGGATCCTGGTAAGGGGGCCGCTTGGGGTAGGTGGCTGGGGGGGTGGGGGGGTACGTGGCCTGGGGCGGGGGGGCGCGCGCTGGGATTTCCCCCCCACCCGCCTCTTGCCGCCGCCGCCGCGGATGCTGGGAGGGGAAGGGTGTGTGTGACCTGGGGCGGGGGCGCGCGCGCTGGGATTTCCCCTCCCCCGCCCGCCTCCTGCCTTTCCCCTCCACTCCCCACGCACGCTCTTCTTGGCTCCCGTTTGTTGCCTTCTCCCAAAGGGACTGGTTTGTTCGGCACGCTTCGGGGCGGGGGGCTGCGCTGAGGGAGGCAGGGGGCGCGGGGGAGGCTGCTTGAGTCGGTGGGCTCCCAGCCCCCTCAGGGATGGGACCAGGACTGCCTTGGCGGGAGGAGGGGGAGGGTGTCTCTCTCTCTCTCTCATTACTTGACTATGCATTGGAACGGATTAAATCCACTTCCAATGCATTCCTATGGGAAATTAGGGTTTGTACAACGGAAAACTTGTATAACGTAATTTAATTTGGAACGAATTAATTACGTTATACAAGGCACCACTGTACCCATTGATACACTAACTCCCCCGGTCACCCATCTGCCCTTGCCTTGCAGTCTTGGGAGAGCTTGATTCACAGGCTCCTTAGTATACAGAAAAGAGGGACAGCAGCTGTCCACCAAGAAGCTCCTTGAGAGGTAGCTGCAGAGGAGGTGGTCAGAATAAAGGAAGATGATCAAGAAGACTTGAGGTCTTCTCTAGCAGAGAAGGGAGGCCTGGGAACTTTGGAAAAGGTGGTAGAGACTTGGGGCACAGTAGTTGATGCTTGTATTTTACACCTCAAGAGAAGCAGAAGGCTGGGAGGAAGTTTCATGGTGATAAATCCTGTCCAGCCCTTTTGGTTGAAGAAGAGGCCATGGCCCAGAGGCCCTTATGGCATCCTCATTTGAGAGGCTACTGCCACCACAGCCATGAAAACCCTTCCAGTTAATGGGAGCCACAGTGCAGACCCTGACCCAACAAGTGGCAAAGGATACTGCAGGAGGAACAGTGAAGCCTGCACAGGTACCTCTCACCATTGCTGAAAGGACTGTGTCTTGGATCAGGCTTAATCCTCCCCTCCTGGTTTTCCAGACTGCAAGTCTGGAAATTCCCAGTGAAGCTAGCTGGGGCCCCTTCTGAAAGAATAAAACTGGGTAGTTAGTGCCGGGAACTCATTCTCTTAGGGAGCCCATTGAAGGAGAAAGAGCTGCAAGCTATTCCTGTTCACCCATCCAAACTGGTGCCTATGGGATTAATGACAGGGGACCCATCAGCAGCCAGGCACCTTAGGAGTGGGACTGGGCGCACTCACACTAGTTTAGTTAGTCTCTGTGTTTGCTTTACATATATAGTTTATTATGTAAATATATGCTCAGACATATAATCCACATCCTGATGTGGTGAAATCCCATGAGAGCTGAGCAGTATGCTGTTACTGAATGCTACTTAAGCAAATTATTGTGAGAACCCTGCACTCAAAGTTGTTCCAGGAATTAAGATACTATGAATAATAGGATAAGATAAAGTCATACTTCTGTATCACTGGGCTCACTCCATTGCAGTGTACCTTCTTTAAATGGTCCTATGCCCTAAGGCCAGCAGCAACACATAAAGGCATTCAGAATAAGTTATGAACAAAGCTAGCCTGAGGTGCATTGTAGTCTCTGTTGAAGAATAAAATGATATCCTTCCATTCTATGTGTGGAAGGGTAGTAATGTCAGCAACAGCACAGGGATTTAAAATCTTCAATCACACTTCAAGGCCACTTGTTGGGGTAGAGGATAGAAGCAGAGGCATGTATAAAGCTGCCTCATCTTAATCAGAGCTTTGATCTACCAAACCCAGTGTTGTTAATTCTGACATTAGCTCTCTAAAAGGTCTTCAAACAGGGCTCTTTTGTAGCCTTATCAGTGGATTCCTATTCCTTTGTGGTCTCCCATTCAACTATTGACAAAGACCGTCCCTCCCAACCTTCCAAAGTGAAAGAAAATTGGATGAGCCCATGATAATATGGTGGCCTCAAATTTATCCTCTTTCATTTTGATGCCCACCCCCTCTTCTTTTGGCTTTGTTGTTCACCACACTGCACCTAGTGGCAGGTCTCTGTGTCTCATGACATAATAGCAGGAGTCTCAAAAGAGTGAGGTAGTGATGTTTCTATGCCTTACTGTGATATTCAGGCTCAATTGCAGATTACTGGATTGGTGTAATAGATGTGATGGTTAAGAAAGCATAGCAAACATATTTGGGTGAAGCTGGGTAGTGCATTGATATACTTTTACAGCTTCAAACTTTGAAAAATTAAAGTGGTACAATATTTTACAACTGTCCTTGATCCTTGCAGAATGCAGGTATGAGGATGGTGTAGGAGGGAATTTATGAAACATTTCAAACCCATAAATGGAAAAAAGGCAGGATTTTTAAAAAATCTACTTTCAAAACTAGGATGGAGGAATGAAAGTGGGTATGTCTCCATGTAATTTCTGAGCATTCCGTTTCCAAAATGTAGATTGCACCCATCTTGACATTTATGCAGGAATAAGCCCCATAGAACGAAGTGGAAATTACTTAGGAGTAAATATGCATTGGTTTGCATTAGTTGAACTAGTTGAATTTAGTTCTAGTGCTTGTTACATTGTGAAAAGAAATGCCTGGCTATAAAATTCTGTAAGTACAATGCACATAAATAAGGCAAGTACACTGCAAGGCTTTTGTAAGGTCAGAGCTCCATGACAGTATCTGTCTGAGAAAGTCAACAAGCCTATAAATAAAGACAGTGGTTCAAGTATAATTAGTTTAACAAATGGAAGCCTTCAAAACCATTTCTTATAAAATCTTCTTTAAAAGGATGTTGAAGGCCTTTTCATTAATTCATCCAAAAAAGTTCAATTATTAGTATGTCCTTGAAGTAGAAAAACATTAAATGGCAGCTTTTCTGAAGGACCTGTACTGGGCCCAGCTACTTTTTGCCTGACAATAAGATTTTTGGCAAGAAATCATTGGAGATCAGCCTCCAGTGACATTTAGCAGATGATGCACCATTATCCAAGACTGTTTCATCCTGAGCAAACTGTGAAGAGTTGCAGAAGGAGCCCATAAAAACTGAAGTACATAAAGATCTGAGCCAAAGGCAGAGTGGTGCAAAGCAATGCAAGTTGAAGTACTCTGGTTTATATCAGCAGAAGCTGAGTTCTTCAGGGCCTTTAGTCTCCCATATCTTATGGCTTGAATCTAATGAACATAAAATGAGTCCAGTTGGATTAGACCAAAATCTAAAAGGGCCAAGTGGGTACCACAGGGAAATCTGCACGTGTGCACACACATGGAGAAGAGGGCCATAGCCACCTTCCACTTGTTGTTCCCCACCCTCCCACTGGCAGGGTTTAGGAGTTAGCATTTTTTCACGATAACTAAAAGCAATTATTAGCTTTCTCCTTTATGACTCTTGCTGAAGGTTATATAGATAGGTGGGCATCACTGCATCCCATGGAATTCTGCATCCCACTGCATTCCATAGAATTTTATAGTTTAACCATGCCCTGTATAAAAGTAGGGTTTGTTTATCTTGGTCTTAGACAACCTGCTAGAACTTTGCCCAAGTTCTACCTTGCGGAGTATGGATGGTGGATCTGACCGCTTCCTTTGCATCATGCTTCAATGTATCCATCTTCCTCATGTTCCTCCTGCCCTTTTTCTCATAAATTAGCCTCAACATTGTAAGCGTGTAGGCAGAGTTATTACAGTCCTATCATTTTGTCGCCACTTTCTGTGTTACGGGCTATCAAATTGGAATTGACTTTTAAATCAGCCTAATGGGGGTTCCAAGCTGTGTATGATATTTAAGGAGTGGTTTACCATTCCCTTTCTCCTGCAAGTTCCATGTCATTTGAACTCAGTTTGTCACTCTTATCCATTCTACTGCACTGGGTATCCTGCCCCTTTGTAGCCCTCAACATTTATGCCAAATCTCTGACTTGGGATAATGTTAATTTTCCTTTACATACTAACAATGATGGGTAATGTCCCAGGAGATGATTTAGGACTTGGGCAAGCCTGTTGGTATTTTAATTCATTGGTGCCCTTAAAAAAACAAGAGCAAACCCTTATTCAGTATTGAAAGCTGGTTTGGGTGATTCCACCGGTTTCAAATGTATTTGAGTGGAAATGAAAAAATCATAGCTCCTGCAAGACACAAATCAAACTAGCTTTGTGTTTGGATCTTCCTGGGTGATGTGTGGGAAGTAATGTCCTCCTTTGAATGCTCAGTTTTCACCTTGCTGAACCACAGTTAATAGCTGGTACTGAATAGATAGGGCTGTGCACTCCCTCTTTACCTCTCTTTTTATCTCCTCCTTTCATAGGCAGATTTGTTTGTTTGTTCTCCCCCCCCCCTTGTTTCTCTCCAAGAAGAACCCAAGGTTGTTTATATGATTAAAATACATTATTTACAGCCAAAAAGCAGGAAATATGCAAATACTAAAAAGGATTGAACAAATACTAAGATAGAAAACAAAAGCAATCATACACATACACACACAGAGAGAGGGGGCAGCCATTAAGGGAATGCTTGACTGAGAAAGAGAAAGGTCTTTACTTTTAAAGGACAGCAAAGATGTGCTCAGCCTGTGAGAGGGAGTCCCAAAGGTATCTGTACCCAGGCTTCCTCCATTTGAACTTGCTGGTACCCAGAGTTTGGGAAAGTACTTTTTGGATTGTAACTCCGGGGGATGAAAGTTTTGGATTTTTGGAACTACAGATAGGATAGTTCTCCATTTTGATAGTTCTCCTGGCTTACTGCCACCATGCAACAGCCTACGTGCAATGCTTCTGGAGGAAAGGCCTCAGTCAGAAGGCTTTGAGACTTAGGGAGTTCAAGCTGTGCCCAAGCATCCTGCTCAGAAATAAAGCTCCTAGCTAGTGCTTGGCACAGATAAGGTGCTTAAAACATGACTGATGTGCACATTTACTTTACTAAAATCTAAGGAAATTCAGCAGAAATTTGGACAACCACCTGGCAGATATTCTTTGATTTGTATTTCTGCATTGAGTGGGAGGTTGGACATGTTGGCCTCACTCTTTGATTCTATGAAATGTAAACTGGGGAACACCAATATGAAACACCATCATAGCTGCTGTTTAAGTTTAACTTTAGGCAATCCAATGATATTACCAAATACAGAAAACACCCTATTTGTATGATGAAGTTTTGAATGTGCAGCATTACGGCTGGGTTGGTTACATATTTTAGATGTTCATCTTATTCTGAAAATATGTACAGATTTGTACACAGTGTTTGGGGGGTTTAAAAATTGGCATTTAGTCAGAGTAAATGCAGTTCAGCAATTTCCACAGTGAGAGGTGAGGAATGCACAGATTAGTATGCTAGGCAGAACGAGATCTTGTTTTGCTTCCAAACTATTTTAGATTTATAGAAGGGGGCTTGTCCAAACTCCACTTCTATGTTCTGATGAGGTTCATTTAGTTCTTTCCCATGTCCATTTTGCACTGCATAATGCAAAGTGGATGAATGAAGCTCTTCATATGCGGAGAACAGATGTCGTCTTCAGAATGTTGTGTTCAATTGACAATGAATTTATTTCAAGTCCCATTTCTTATGGATTGATTGAAAACAAGCAGCACATTTTTTAATTCTTTGAAGCTAAGTACAGGAACCAGCCATGTTCATCTTTGGATAAAATTGCTCCAGTCCATTTCTTGTTCACATTATGTATGTGCCTGCTTCTTCAAAGTAAGTTCAGTTTGGTTTTCTCTCTCACTCTGTTCTTCATCCCAAGTTCCTTAACTTGCTTCTGAGACACCTATTTATAGCCCATGGCCAATACTCAAGTGAAGTTGCTTTGCTGGCAAGGTTTGGGGGATTCCTGAAGGTGACATCATCTTATCAACAACAAACCTGACTCCAGCTGTCATTCCATCCTTAGGCTGAAGGTTCACCAAAGGGCGTTTTATAGTGAGTACAGTGGACCCTCGTATAACAAACAGTTTGTATAACATAAAATCTGTACAACATAAAAAATTCCGAAGATAGGGGCAGTTTGCTTAACAGAACCATCTATGGGACAAATCCATACAACATAAAAATGGTGGCAATTAGAGATTACTCTGTTTTCAATGCATTCATATGGGAAATTTGTATAAAGGAAAATTTGCTTAACATAATTTCATTTGGAACGAATTAATTCCTTTATACAAGGTACCACTGTACTTCCAATCCCATCTTCCCTCCTCTGATGGCACATTATGTGTATGTTCTCCTTAAAATCAGGAAAATAATCAACTTTTTTGTAGGCCCCTCATTATAATGGCTGAGGAAGCACATCCCTGAACCATTAAACCAGGAATAGGGAGCGGGATGGGAGGGATGCTCCTGAGCATTACCTTTAATGGGTTGGATCTGCTGTTGGGTTGAAATGTCTTGATGAAAGACTCAACTTCCCCAGCTTCTTCAGAGAAGTTGAGCCTCTTAGCAAGGCATATCCACCCCAAAACTCAGAGTGTTTGCATTACATATACAGTGGTACCCTTACTTAAGAGCAGCTCGACTTAAGAGCAGTTTGACTTAAGAGCGGAAAACTGTTGGCTTTTTAACTGCTGCCTTACAAATTTTAGATCTGGTCTAAATTTTTTCAATTTTTTAGATAGGTACCCCGACGTAAGAATAATTTGACTTAAGAGCATGCATTCAGAACGGATTAAATTAGTAAGTCGAGGTACCAATGTATCAGTTTGATACCACTTTAACTGGCATAGTTGAAGTGCAATGCAGTCCTGAGATGTGTAGCGTGATGAAGTGCTTGGAATTCTCTAGCAGCGAGCTCTAGTGCTGTAGGTTAGGGGAGTGTGCCAGAGCACAAGGATATCCAGTATGGTGTAGTGGATAGAGTAATGGACTAGGACAGAGGAGGGCTGGTTTCGAAGCCCCGTTCAGTCATGGAAGTTCACTGGGGGAGTGGAACTGGTTAAGCCACACCTTTAATATCAGTATCTGTCTGCAGAACCAGAGATTGGGAGTTTGATTCTCCACTGTGTCTTCTGCAGGTAGAGCCATCCTTTCTGCCCTTGGACCAAGCTGCATATCCCCAGGGCATCCTGAGTAGAAGGGAACTTTTGAGTATTGCTGTAAGTCAGAATTGATTTGATAGAACATGATGATAATGATGACCTTGAAAGTCATATTAAGGTCACTATAAGTCAGTTCTGACTTAAAGGCAGAAAAAAACAGACCAGAACATCTGAAAATGTATTGCTTGATTTTTAAAATAATAATTTTATTGGGTCGGTGGCTGTACAGTAAAGAATTCTTCTTCTTCTTCTTCTTCTTCTTCTTCTTCTTCTTCTTCTTCTTCTTCTTCTTCTTCTTCTTCTTCTCCCCCTCCTCCTCCTCCCCCCCCTCCTTCTTCTTCTAACTTCAGAGCTGAAAGGGATCCAGTGATAATTGAGTCCACCCCTTTCAAGGAACCACAGTGAAGATTTAAACTCCCAGGTTGTGGCTTTGCAACCAGAGACCTAAGTTTCTGAGCTATCTAACAGTTTGTCTCTTACATCTTTCTTGGGTCCTGTATGTATGACAACAATAAGTGTTCATTTTTTTAAATTAAGAACCTGCGTGTTTACAGATATTCTCCTATCGTTATAATTTATAATAATTTTATAGACATTAAATGTCAGTAATATTGTTCAGAATGAACATAAGCAAACAAAACAATGTTTCCATTAATAGCAGCAGACTGTCATTATACTGTGGAGTATAGATTTTATTGCAATGGTAAGAATGCAATACAAAATAATTACTTGAATTGTTAGCAAAACTTTTTAGCTATCATTAGAACAAGCAAAAGCAATAATTGTTGCAATTTGGAGGCCAGTGTAATGAAAACCTGTGGTCTATATAAACGAATTTTGTGTCCTACTTGGCATATTGGTAGCACAGGCTAAGAGCCTCTACAGCTGAGTCTTCTAGCACAGAAGTCTAAACAATGCAAACCACATGCCTGCATAGATTGAGCCAGGCCAGGCAAAGCAGCATCAAATTGCTGTAGTTATGTAGTACAGATACACTGCAGAATTAGTGTAGTGTAGTCTCAATGTATGTGCAGTGCTTACTTCTCATCTTTGAAATGTATAACTAGCATATAATTCATATATGGATGTACTTGGGCACTATTGGACAGATTGGTGTTGTTCATATTATTTATCTCTGTTCATTTTGCCCCTTTCCACAGCCTCATTACTGTCACAGTAGCTTTGGACTGAGAGGTAGTGATTAGGACCATTATTTCTTTAAATTTCATGGTAGATCATTGTTTTGGCCTTAGCCCAGTACAGTATTCTCATAGTGTTGGGAATGCAAGCTAAACTGATTCCATACCGCTTATTGCTACGTCCTCTTGCTATTTCTGTTCAAGATGAAAATCTTTTTAGGAAGCCACAAAGGCTGAATCTGAAACATCAACTATAATTTTCTGCTCATCTAATAAATGTGAACGAGAGCTGCAACTTCAGATAAAATTGGAGAATAAATATCACCCATAGTGGGTTACCCCCCTTATGTTTTATTTAAAAAATCCGGCATAAAATACATTGTTTCTACTAGGAAATATACATAATGGTGTTCTTTTCAGTAGTATAGTCAACCACTTGCATACTTAAAATAAACTACAATGAACAAAACGATATTGATTGATGCTTTAAGAGGACAAAAACAGTGTGGAGTTAAAATGGAGAATAAAAGAATAACAGAGCTTAGAAATGTTACTTTCTAAGAGTGCAAATCCCATAAATCTTGCTGGTTGGGATGTTTCAGGAGCTGTAATCCAAAAGAGTAACATTTCCATGTCTTGAGAAAAACACATGGCTTATTCCAGCTGTGAGCAGTGTTCAGGATTCTACAGTATTTGCCAGTAAACCATTGGTCTTCACAGAGCTCAGTTATGTCTGATTGAAAACAAACTTGCGAGTCGTGTTATTCTTTAAATTTTGTGTGTAAAATCCAAAAGGCAATCCATTGAAAATCCAAATTTGCAACTGCTTGCTGTAGCATGTGGGGATTTTCAAAAGCCATGTTGCAATATTAGGCATTTTTACTATCTGTCCTCAGCTACACCCAGAGTCTGAAAAGGAAATCAAGCCCTTAGTTGAAAAAATATACTAGGGGCTTCTGAAGGTGCAAAAGATTCCAGACTCAGCTGCTGAAAAACGATACTGGGATACCACGGATAATATGCTGCTCCAATGAGTAGTTTGAATCCTGTCACAGGTGTCAGCTGACCTACTTACTAAAACCTTGTTAAAGGGACTTAGACAGTCTTGGAGTGTGACACGAATGCCTGCTGCCCCGCTGTTCCGGAGCCTGCTTCAGCTTGCTCCCAGCAAAACAGTTTGCTGTAAGACGTCTCTACCCTGTTTCCCTGAAAATAAAACCTCCCCCAAAATAAGCCCTAGCAGGATTTTTATGCATTTGTTAAATATAAGCCCTACTCTGATAATAAGACCTAGTGATGGCCGTGGCTATGGTTGTGTGCAGGGCTGACATTCAAGCATATTATACTTAAGTAAGACATCCCCTGAAAATAAGCCCTAGTGTGTCTTCTTGAGAAAAAATAAATATAAGACAGTATACACGGTATATTTGGTGTAATTGGCTCCATAGCCGTCAAAACAGCATCTTGGCAGTGTTTCAGTGGCTTTTTAATGAGGGGAAGAGCACAGTTCATAAGGGCACACACACAAGACTATCTCTCCCTCCACCCCACGCCCCCTTTATAGTTTTCAGGTCTGTTAGAGGAGAAGGGTTATTTGGTGGCACACTAAAAAGTCCCCGCATCATCTAATACCCAGAAAGGAATTTTATTTATGTGGTTAATACCATTTAAAAAGAGCTTAGTGGATGGAAACTAACACTGACAACATTTTAGCTCTTGTCAGCTCACAAATGATGCACATTATTCTTATGCGACTGATTTTGTTTCAAAGGTTATTTTAAAAGCAAGAACTGAAACACTTTCCTTGAGCTTTTTTTTTTTAAAAAAAGCTTGAATGTCCTGCTCTTTTCCCAGTGACTTTTATTAATGGCCTTATTTCCTGTTTTAATTGGTTTAAATCAAATAGCAGCGGCCTCCTACCATAGCCATCCTACTTGCTGTATTTGCTCATCTGTATCTAGAAGAAATTGGTTTGAGCATGCTCATTAAGACAATGACAAATCTGTCTTTTTTTTTAAGTGGCACTAATTGTGTTGAAGCCAAAGAGCACAACAGGATTGATTTATTCATGTTCACATTGTCTGGTGCCCATGTTAGTTAGGGATGATGGGGGTTGTTGTTGCCCTTGAGGTTGCATTAAGCTGTCCTTTAGAGTGCAGTATGCAGAGTTTTGGAAACCAGCAAATAGCTGGGATTGTTCTTGAATTAGGACACATTATATCAGTGTTGCAGACTGCAGAATTTCTGGTCAGAAATGTCTGCTGTGCTACCAACTCACTTGAGTGCCTTATGCAAGTTACTCTGTTGCTATGGCCACCGCAATTTACAATACCAAGGTAGCGCTGATCTATCTCACTGCTGGCATGGCAACATGTAAGCCTCCAGAAGATGTTGGGCTCTTATTTCTATCAGCCCTAGACACGACAGGCAATGATGAGCACTTGCAGTCTCAGCATCTGGAGAGCCACAGGCCACTCTCCCTCATCTCATGGCAAGGGCGAGGCAACATACAGTCCCACAACTGCTGGAGCTCCTTTACCCCTAGGGACATTTTAATCTTTAATATAAAAAGCAATTTCTTCATGTTTTGAGGGATGTGATCCCCCCACCTCCACGACTGAAGAAAAGGCTACAATAAGGAGCAAAGGGTAAACATTTGGTAGTTGTGCATCCCACTGCAAGTGAGTACTGAGGTCCAGAGTGGGTGTGATGGATTGAAGGTGTTCGGAGGTCTTCCTTCTCCAAGAGGAAGAGAAAACTCTTTATTTTTGTGTGAGATAATGGCTGAAATCCAGTAGTAAATTGCAAGTAAAGCTGCTGCTAGTGTTGCAGATTGAATCAGCGGGGATTGATCTGAGGATAGCTCAGTGATTTAGTCCTCTGGCTGTGGACGGAGAGGCCAGGAGTTTGATTCCCCATGGTGCCTCCTTGACAGTGCCTGGATTTGATGATCTATATAGCATTCGTGGTGAACCCCAGATGTTTTGGATCACAACTCCCACAGTCTTTTGTCATTGGCAATACAGGCTTGGAATTCTGGGGGTTGTGGTCCAAAACATCTGGAGTGCTGAAGGTTCACCACCAATGATCTATACTTAGGGTCCCTTCAAGCTCTACATACAATTCCAAGATTATTATTATAACAACATGAAAGTTCCATTGATTCATGGGTCTTATTTATTTATTTATTTATTTATTTATTTATTTATTTATTTATTAGATTTATATACCACACCATCTGGCAGCAAAGGCCACTTTAGTAGTGACGTTCTACTGGATTTCATCTAATATGTGTAGGTAGTTTGAGTCACTGTTTAAAATACTGGCTAAAATCCTGTTTAGAGTAGTAAGTCAGGCATGTCCAAACTTCAGCCCTCCAGATGTTTTCAAGGACAACTCCCACAGTCCTTTATCATTGGCAACTTAAGCTTAGAATTCTGGGAGCTGTGGTCCAAAACATCAAGAGGGCTGAAGTTTGGACATGCCTGTAGTAAGTTATATGAGAGTCGTTCCCGATGAATTAACTCCTACATGGGTTTCATTGTTTCAAATTGGTCTACTCAAATTATAACTTACTAGTTTAGTAACAGGATTTCAGCCACAGTATAGCATTGTGGAGATAGAATCTTTTGGACAAATTTTCCAGCTTGGTGCTCTCCAGTATGGTTACAATACTCATCCAGATTCTGGATGGGAATTGCAAGTGAAAACAAAAATAACAAGTTTAAAAATGTGGTGGCACCTAAAAGACTAACAATTATGTATGTTTTTAATGTGAACTTTCATGGACATATGGACATGGGAATGGCAAGCCACCTCATATTATACACTATCCTACATCCTTTTAATGCAGCCTTCAATTAGAAGAATAAATGGTTGCTTATAGGTAAGCTGCCACTAACAAATTGAGTACTAAATCAGAATCATCCCCCCATTTCCACATCATATTTGGAAGGATGGATCAGCACTGACAACCAGTTTCTGTTCAGGTCATGAATATTAAACCAGAGCGTCTTCCCATATTTTTTAATTGGAAGGCAGGACCATAAAATGTGCCACCTGTCTTAGAAAGTTGCCTCTTCAGAAAGGAGTGTAAGTAACAACATCAATATCTTAAGTGCCATTGCCAGACTTATAAAGTTATCCTTGGAGTCCTCATTAGTTAAGCATGTTCAGTGGAGGAAACTAAAAATCCATGACTATTGCAGCACAACTAAAACCTTCCTTTCACCTTCTAGTGATGTATGTGTGTGTGTGTGTGTGCGCGCGCGCGCGCACGCGTGTGTGTTTTGTCATTAGAGTCCTGACCGACTCTTCATGACCCCACGTCCATGGAGTTTTCTTGGCAGGAATACTGGAGTGGTTTGCCAGTTCCTACTCCAGGTGCCTACAGCACCTGATATTCCCTGGTGGTTGCCCATCCAAGTACCCTGCTTAGCTTCTGAAATCAGGTGAGATCGGATGTGCTTAGAACATGGCAATATTTTAATCATATTCAATAGACTAAGTTTCATTAATAAAGTCAGAGGATTTCCCAGTTAATTTTTGAATTTAAACAGATTTTAACCAAAGGTGGAAAAGAACATAACTAATTTGGTAAAACTGGACATAAACATTGTGAGTCATTCATGTGTTTATTAATTTGTTTTATTTAAGGGAAAAACTTGCTCCCATCAGTTAGATTTTGCAGTAATATTAATTGAAATCTTTACTTCGAAATGTGTTTGAAATATTTCTGACCCTTGTAATGGTAAAGGGGGAAAAAGTTGAGAAAGGAGAACTCTTTAGAGTTGACCTATTTTTTAGTTTATACCAAGTAGTTAATAGGAATTTAACAAGAAAAAGAATGTTTATATTTTCATGCATTTTCATTCCTCTTTTGTTTTTGAAGAAATAAAACAAATACATTGATCTGCTGATGAAATGTTGTATAGACTTGTTTCATTCAAAAAGTGAATACTAAGTTACATCAGAGAAAAACATAACCACCATAATGCATTTTTTGGCAGACAGCTTTAAAAGAGGCTTAGTTAATCAAATGAATTGCAGGATTACTTCTATCCACTGTCTAAAATTAAGAAAGGTACAACTAAAGCACAGAAGGAATTTTAGGTAATGCATGCACTACAGAGGAAATGATCTTACTAATACAAGGCCAGGTATAAAAAAGTATATAAATCCCTTCCCATGCTCTCCATTTTTGAACCTTAATATATTATTGTAATGAATCAAGCTTAAGTCCTCTACCTCCATACCTTGGGGTTAGTCTAATTACTTTCAAAGTAGTTTATTTCTGAGTAGACATGTTTAAAATTTTGCTGCCAGTGAATCAGAGTTATTTTGTGTGCACGTCTACTGACACACACTCTGTTGGTTTCTTCAAAAACGTTAAGAAAAATATGATAAATTATTTTAAAGCCTTTTTACCTATTAGAACATGGTATATGAAAACCAGCCTTTTTGATTAATTGGAAGCATCTAAGTTGATTTTTTAACTGACGTGAGACAATTTATCAATAAAACATTTCAGTCTATCTTATAATTGTGCCTCACAGCTTCCTAGTAATTTGCTAGGCAATCTGGTCCATTCACACACATGTGCTATCAGTAAGGAATGTAGACATTTTATATAAAATGTGCACATTTGGAAACATGTAAGCCAAAATGTGCACAAGAATTAAAAAAAAACCTATAGGGAACACAAGCTGGCAGGACCAATCCTTTGTAATGGGAAGGAAGCCACTGTGCCCCATACGCTTGCACATACTCATGCATGCTGAGCCTCTGCCAGATGCTGCAGTTGGTTTGTGGTCCAAGAGTTAATCCACACCCCCCCCACTCCACCCCAACTCTTTAACCTTCCTCCAATTCTCCAACAGCAATAAAAAAGACATGTTTGTTCCCGTACTACATTGCTGTTTTCATAGCCAGGTCTTTGCTTTTGTAGGACATAGGGACATTTGTCTTCTCCTGTCCATGCTCAGTGTGGCAGAGATGGCGATAGGATCACCCTCACCCTACAAAGCAGAAGATCTCACAAAGGGGGAAAAGCAGGACAGGAAGAAGGCAGGCTGAAGACTGGTTCTATTTATTTATTTATTTATTTATTTATTTATTTATTTATTTATAAACCACCCGTCTTCCGGACGGAACTCTGGCGGTTTACAATTGAAATAAAACCAACAATATAAAACAAAAAATAAAAGAGCAAGAGAGAACTAGTAAAATAGGAGGGGGGACCCTCCGCAAGAGGCGTTTTTTTGTTCAGAAATGGGTTTCAAGGGATGGTTAAGTAACCAGTAACATCCAACTGTTTGTGTGTGTATGTGTGTTTGTGTGGTTTCCCCTCTTCATGGCAGTAAGCAAAGAAAGAAGCACCTCTGCAGCTGCCTGAGAGTCTCGTGAATTGGGGGGTGGGGAGAGAGAGAGACAGCCAGTGGCCAGGTGGTGGGCCCACTGTGAAATTACCTCCCTGGTTAACCTACTGCTTGAGCCAGCAGTCTCGCGCAGGCCTGGCCAGGAATGGCAGGGGAAGACTCAAAAATGTAACAGAAGCACATTGCCTCCTCTAACACTGAATATGCAATACAGTCACACAAAGAGTTGCTGGAACTAGTGTTCATACCCGCTGGCCCCAACATATTTCATACCTACCCCGAGTTGTGCCAAACACCCCAAGCACTTAAAGGCCAGTGGAAGTTCTAGAACTGTGCAGGACCCAATAATGGACTGGAAGGACAAGTTCTGGTACACCTGGCTATCCAGCACCAGAGCAGGTGGGATATTTTCCCTTTTCCTACCTCCCGTTGCAGACCTCCATGGTATCACTAACCTGCTCCAGAGCTTTACTGCACCCTTCAGGGCAGGCCAAGCTGTTGCCATGGAGAGGGAGAGTTCCCTGATATTGGCAGAAGCGGCAGGATTCAGTGGAGTTCCAGCACTGGATTTTGGCCTGAGATTGTAATTGCTGTTTTGTTGTCCACTTTGCAGCTGATATTTAGTCCTTGGCAAATATTTATATTGAAAGGCAGGATACAAATGTATAAATTAAAGGAACTAAATGTCAACTCAGAGTTACTTAAGGCATTTGCAAATGAGTGTGTTTATTTCCTGTGAATCTTTTTTTCCCGAGCTTGCAGAAGCTGTAGCGTTTTGGAAAGGTAGAATAAACATTTTAAATTAATTGTAAATGCTAAAGACTGAAGCAGAAGGGAAATGTACATGCTTAATGGAAAAAAAGGCTTTCTCTGTGGCATAAAAGAGAACCCACATTGATTTTGCTGAAAGCGGAAGGTTTAAACTATGTTATAATTTATTTTAAATACTTTTAGGGAGTCTCTCTCCTGATTAGAAAGGAGGCTCACAATGTTGAAACAAGTAATTACATGTTAGAAATAACAACAACAATACATCATATGATTTAAAACTTAAAAAACAAACTTATTTAGTTAAAAAAGCACTCACTGACTCAGTTATGGTTATTAAAGCCTGCCTTGTATACCTCTTTTTAGGTATCTCCATTGATACCTTGATTCCCTAGGTTGGGAATTTGATTCTGCACTATGCCTCCTACAAATAGAGCCAACCTGTGTGTCCTTGGGCAAGCTGTTCAGTTCAAGGATTCGTTACTTAGAAAATTCCAAAAAAACGGTCATCGTAGGTCAGCTTAGGAATGTGATTCAACACATCTCAAATGTGGTGGGTTGGGAAAGGCTGATGTAGCACATTTCCCACAAGGGAATCCATTCAGTTCTCTATCATAGACATCTAGTTATTTTCTACACAGTGCAAAATTATTCATTTTATCGTTCTAGTAGTCCACATGTTCATGCGTGTGTGTGTGTGCGTGTATGATTTGTTTAAACGTGAGCATGGCAGACTCCAGTCTTTGAAACTGTATGTTCCTCCTTTTCTCATTCTTTGCTGTAATACATGAATTAGTCATGGTGCATTAAGGATGCTCTCTAAAACATTTAACACAGCAGGCTATAAAGAGGCCAACCAGGGCTTGGGGGATCTTTTTCTTTTTATCCAGAACTCTCCTATACCTGTAAGGGCAATTAGGCAGTCATCTAAAAAGGAGAACTGCACATACTTGTAATGTGTGCATTATCAAGGTAGCAATAAAGTTGCTGCTACTGTAGAGTCCTTGTATCTGTATTGGAAGGGGACAGTCAGGGAAAGTGTTATGTTAATATTTTATTTGGAAACCACTGAATCCAATAGCATCTCAGAATCTTTAATGTTTAATATCAGAGGAATTCTAGCTTTCTGGCAGGCCACACACTTTGCCAGGTAGAAGGCCCCAGGTTCAAACTTTAGTATCTCCAGTTTTTCTTTAAATAGTTAATAGTGGGGAATATATTGATGTGAGTGAATTTTACTAGATCACATCATATAGGGTCAGAAATCAATTGAATATTATGACTCTTGAGAAATTCTAGAGGGAGAGTCCAGTTAGACTGCTGTGGATTCTCATGGTTAAAAACATTGATGGAACACTATGGTAAGAAAATCCACGGGCCTAAATGAACCCTAAATATACATTTATTTATTTTTAATGTGCTTATAACACAGTGACCCAGATGTAAACCTTTTTCATAGGTTTGAAGGTCAGTTTCCTTTATAGCCATGTAGCTGACTCGCAATTTTGTGAGGTTAATTTTTAGGATTATGGGTCCCATCTCTCCTGATAGCCTCCCTCTGGCTCACTAGGATTGTAATGGGAAATCCCCCTCCCCCCCCCAAAATGCATTTAAAGCTTATTGATTTGTCTTGATGCTGTAAACAACACAGGGAAGGTGATTATAAGCCCAGCTGTGCAACAGGTTTACAGAATATATATATGCCATTTTGTCAGTCAATGGAGTATTACTTTTTTAGCTCAGGCTTTAAGGTTGCCCATTGTTTATCTCCGTTGGGGTTAGAAAATACCCTTAAGCCCCACAGGACAAATTTTCAACACAGATCTTCAGGACAACCATCACCCCTCTCTTTTTTTCCTCAGTAGTGCTAATACAGCTTAATTTCCATGTTAAGAAATCATGCACACACTGAAATACACAAAGTATGTTCCTTGTTATTTTGATTGCAAGACTGTTAAGCCTTTGGGGACTTCATAGTGCTTATCAAACTATGTGGCTGAATTCATTTAAAATCTCACTGGTCTGGATGAGCTCTTTTGTTAGCGTTCTCTGTCTGGAGCACTGAGTCCAGTCCTTGATTTGAAAACCTTGATTATGTCCAGAAGAAGTGATTGGTCTTAAAATGGAATCTTAGGCTGTGTTTTGAAAACATTCTGGGAGCTTTGAGGTCTCGTGTGGTTGAGGTTTCTTATCTCATCTGCATCTTGACCTGTAGCAGCAGCTCCCAGGTTGGCTGCTCCAGTTCATTCTTCCCTTTAGTCCATTTTGTGTTGATTGTCCACATGTCCAAGCAGGAAAAACAGAAAAGACTATCATAATGGTTTGATTTTTATGATTTTCTGTAGCTGCCAATGTGCACACATGTGCCGAAAATCCAAAACCTTAATGGCCAGAGATAAGTACAAAATGAGGAGTCTGAGTTTCTCTCTCTCCATTATATAGTTCTCTCTTGCATGTTGTGTCTTAACAATCAAATACTATTATTTGAAAACTACACAGATGAACTAGAAGAAAGTATTACATGTTTGGGGTGGGGGAAGAGAAAGCAAACAATGGTACTGTCTGTCATTCATGCTGTTGGAGGGGAACAGATGGATAGTAGTTAGTGACAGAGAAGGGTTTAGATATTGGTTAAAATAAAGGAACATGGCGTACCAGTATAGTGTAGCATAGCGGATATAATAAGAATAATCAAGTGCCATCAATTCTGAATTTTGGTGACCCATTTCAGAGTTTTCTAAGAGCACTCAAGGGTGGTTGACTATTTCTTTCTTTTGGGGGCACTTGGAACTGTGCAGCTTGCCCAAAGCTCCATAAGTTGGCTCTTCATGCAAGAGGCTCAGTGGAAAATTAAACTCCCAACCATTGGCTCTGCAGGCAGATACCTGAAGCACTGAGTTATCTAGCCATCAGTAATGGACTAAGACTCAGAAGGGTTGAGTTTGATTCCCTAGCTCTGCCATGGAAACTCAAAGGGAAGGGGAGAAGAGCTGGTAAAAACCATTCTTTAAATATGTCACTTATCTTGAAAACTCTATTGGGGGTACATTCTGAAGCAAAGGTAGTGGGAAATCCATGTGACAGAACTTCTAGAACTATAATTATTTCTATTCTAAAAAAACCTCTGGCCATTCTTCATCATCAGAGAAGGGTTCTCTTGATGACTCATCTCAGTGACTAATGAAATAAAGCCATAATACATTCCTATGGGCTTCAGCTAGAGAACTTGGAAAGCAGGGAAATGAAATGTGTACACTGAGATGCAGAATGAGAGAGGAATAAAACAAAGCAATAATTCATAAGAGGTATGCCCAGATTTTGCAGCCCATGAAAGCTGAAGTAATCAGTTAGAGAATCCTCTTTCTCCCTTTACAGTAACTGTAGGTTACTGTAAAGGGAGAAAGAGATGAGTCCG
Source organism: Phrynocephalus versicolor (assembly GCA_023846285.1). Taxonomy (NCBI): domain Eukaryota; kingdom Metazoa; phylum Chordata; class Lepidosauria; order Squamata; family Agamidae; genus Phrynocephalus; species Phrynocephalus versicolor. The sequence continues at coordinate 17,697,711 of JAHTLZ010000330.1, read as the reverse complement.
GATCCCAGAGCTTAAAAGAGCTTAAATGGCTTTTTCTTCTTTTGGTGGTTTTAGGGTTCTCTTTCCCTGTTAATATGGTTCAAAAGACAAAGTCTTTTCAATGTCACCTTTTTCGTTTTGAGACCATGGGCAGCAGGGTGGTGGTGGTGGTAGAGAAATTAGAACGTATTTCATTGGGTTTTGTTTTGCAAATAAGTTGGAAAAATGCACAGTGTTCCAGAACACAGGGAGCACCTGTAAGTGTTCATCTCTCTTTTTATTGCCATTTCCTCTAATACCCAAACACAGACCTTTATGCTCTCTTCTCAGAATTGCAATGGTGTGTAGAAAAAAAGTTAAATGTATTTGTTGTGTAAATTAGGTGAATAAGCACCAAATGTCCAACCAGGTTTTCACCTTATTTTGAACAGTGATGCTAAATGAGATCAGCACCTAAAACACAAAATGAATTTTCAGCCATACCATACTTTTGGAGGAATTCTAATTTCAATTAATGAAAAGAGAGTTGCTTTCTTGCCCTAGTAACAAAGGGATTCCTCCATCCTGATCTGAATGGCAGGGGATAGAGAGTTGAGCCACTAATAATGTCTGGTTCATATTTATGAATGGAGAGAATTTACTATTTCCTTGTGGCATTCTGAAACTATTTAGCTTTCCAAGGCAATAGAGCCTTGCTTTTTTCCTACAAAATACATTAGGGAAATCAAATTCCCAACCCCTGCTCTGTCGGATGTTCCATTTTACTGAACTGTCCAGCCATTTCAAGACATAGCCAGTTTCAAATTGACATCCATTTACCATACTAGTTGAGGTGTCTTCCGGCTCAGCTTCCTGTTGGTCATTATAAGGTGATGATTTCTTCTACTTCACAGTAGTAGATATAAAATCTACTCAATATGTCCTGAACATCACAAATGTCATAAAGATATTGAACATACTGAACATATCATTTGATTTGGGGTATGTAACTTTAGGTATTTAGGAGTATTTGTAACATCCATGCTGCTGTCTCCTGGTTATTAATGGATATTCAAAGGCTAAATGGCATATCTCATATGTTCTTAGGTCATAGGGCTTTACCTAGGCTTCTATCTTGGCCTCTTGTTTTGCTTCTGTGGCTTCTTCCATTAATCAACAGCAGTGGTGCCCAAACTTCGGCCCTCCAGATGTTTTGGACCACAACTCCCACAATTCATTGTCATTGGCAATCTAAGCTTGGAATTCTGGGAGCTGTGGTCCAAAACCTCTGGAGTTTGGATACCCCTGATCATCCACTGAATCTCCTTCCTTGAGCGCTTCACCCACATGAGAGATGGACACTTCCATTGCCTATTAGGACAAAAGAGCATGGAAACTTTTTTCTACCCAGAGATTATGTCTATCAAAGAAAATAAAAAGAAAGTTGTACTCATCTCTTTGATATATGTTTTTGTATTTATGTTGTATCTGAAACAAGGTCCAGGCCATATTGCATCCAGAAATAGTAGCTGACCAGTATTAAATCTTCCCTCTTTTGTTTTTAAGTCTAACACATTGCTAAATTGCTACAGTGGAGAACAAATTTATATGAGATGTTTTTCCCTCCTGTTGCTACAAATAAAATAGATTTTGGACTGCATCTACTCTCCATTTCCAGTCTCCATGGCCAAGAATCAGAGAGGAAAGAAGCTGGAGATGAACATCTGGAGACTCTACTTTGGAAACAGCTGTTTTCAATTATGACAGGGGGTAGGGAATCAGAGCACCTGGGGAAGAGGTATGCCTAAGTGCTGTTTTGTTTGGTTAGATGGTCGGGGCTAAAGGGTTTCAAAGTGAAAGTTATAGAAGAGCATAATGTCTGATCTGAAGAAATACTTGATGAGAGAGCAGCAGGAATGCTGTCAAGGACAAAGGGAATATTTTGGTGCCTTAAACTTTGATGCTATGAATAACTTCTCAAATCACAGTAATGCTGTGATGAAAATAGAGAAAGGTCTTATGATAGCTTCTGAGTGCTTGTATTCTAGAAAAATAATAACATGACAGCTGTTTGCAGTTTTCAAAGCACTATTCTTTCCTCTCCTTCTTTTTAATTTTGGCTTCTAAAGCAGGGGAAATGGAAAGCTTTCAGTTCCTCCACTACTTCCCCTATTTTGTGACTGCACTGTGTGTGATGCCCCTCAGTTGCTTTATTTGTTTATTAATAAAATACATTGTTTTGTACAGTTCTGGCTTATGGTGATCCTGTGATCTCCAAAATGTCCTGTCCTCAAGAGCCTTGTTCATCTCCTGCAGAATCAAGCCTAGGAATTCTTTAGGGAGTCAGCCAGATTTATTTTTTTTAAAAGGCAGTAAAAAGTAATGCAGAGAAATTAACACACTCTTTGCAGCTACCCCTGTTAACTCCCAAACTTGTGAAAGTTAACTATATTTTAATTATCATATAACTGTCAAACTATTTGCATGTGTCCTTAGGATTTATAAGGAAATTCAGCAATGATCGGGAACATGTATGGTGCCCTCATGTTATTCATGTGAAACTGCTAATCAAACAGAGATGGTGGGTCCTGTCCTTATTGATGTCTCTAATAATCATTACTGGATCATGTAATCATTTCTGATAGTCTTGCTAGTGCAGTGTATCACTTGGCAGTGTGTTGGTCTATAAGTGAATAGGTGATGGTTTGTTATACAGCCCCCCCCCCACTATACCACAGTTCATATACTGTGGTCCTGGTATATTGGGCTCCTGGAGCAAGCTGTGTGGGCTTATTTGGGATCTCCTTGTGCTGTGCCTCTGATGCACTTCCTGGGCCTGTCGGAGGCCCCGGAAGTGGTTAATGGTGAACCAGCCCAGAAACCACTTCTGTGACCTCTGACAGGCCCAGGAAGGCGGTTGGAGGCCTGTTTGGGGCAACACCAGTCCTAAGGTAAGTGTAGGAGAATCCAAATAGCTGCCAGGACCCTGCCTGTCACAGAACCTGAATCTGAGGGGTTAAATGGTGAAGAGCTGCTGGAGGAGCCTTGCAGCTCAACTCAGCAGGCAGCTGAGTCTGATGACTAAGCTGAAAGCATATCTCCAACTCCTAGAAGGGCCATGAACAGGATTCTGCAAAGACGTGCTACTAGGAGAGCTAGGGAAAAGGGTCTTTGATGTTAGATGGGGAATCGGGTCTGGAAGCCCTGAGTACTAGCAGGAGCCTTTCCAGAAGTAAGGATGTGTTTCCTGTTTTGGGATAAAGTGGGCAAGCTTACCTTGAGCTCTCTGTGGGAGCAATGTGTCATTTGAACTTGCAACCACGTTCCTGGCTGTGACCTTGGCTCTGTTTCCTGACTTTGGACTGGCTTCCTGGACAACTGCTTTATATGTTCCCTTGGGTTTGGCATCTGGTTTCCGTGAAATATTCTGGCTTTGACTTGGACTGGTAATTGCTGGGAGTTGGATTCTGTTATTTTTCTGGCTTTCCACTAAAGATCTTGGCAAAGAACTGAACTCTGCTTGTTTGTGTGTTCTGTGTGCGGGGCTTGACAATAGCACCCCCATTCCCTACCCGACACAGCATTTGCATAATGTAGATTCTTTTTATAGTGGGCTGGGTTGGGTCCCTAAGCCCTGCAACAAACAGGGGAATACTGTCACTGAATTTTTATGTTCCCAACACCTAAGCTGATTTTTTTCTTTCTTTTTGGCAAGTTGTGTTTTGTAAATGTAAAAGTAATAATACATTGTATAGACTCTTGTCAGTGTTTATGTTTTGTGGTTTCTGGTGATCCGGAAATCACTACCGGTTTTCCAGATATTCAGGGCAGCACCAGGTCTGGGGTAAGTGTAGGAGGTGTCAAAAACGCCCATGCAGCATACCTCCAGGGGGCCTTGCCTTTCATATACCCTTGTATAACAAACAGCTTGTATAACATAAAATTTGTATAACAAAAAATTCTGGAGATAGGGAAAATTTGCTTAACATAATCGCCTATGGGGAGAATCTGGACAACATAAAAATGGGATTACTTTGTTTTCAATGCATTCCTGTGGAAATTTGTATAAAGAAAAATTTGCTTAACATAATTTCATTTGGAATGAATTAATTCCTTTATACAAGGTACCACTGTACTTCGGTCCTGCGATATACTGGGAACGCAGTATATGAACTGTGAAATGGTGGGGGAGCACTGTACATCAAAAAGAACAGAATGAACAAAAAGGGAGGTGGTGTAGCAGTATATGTCAAAAACACATTTTTGCATAGAAATACAGGAAGATGAGCCAAGTCTCATTTAGAGTGTTTGGATTAATATGTGGTAAAACATTTATTTATTTATTTATTTATTTATTTATTTATTTATTTATTTATTTACTTACTTATTTACTTATTTACATACCACACCTTCTGGCATAAAAGCCCATCTGGGCGGTTTACAGAATTTTAAATGGAAAAAGTGGCAGCAATAGGAACTCTGGGGGAAAGCGACCAGGTTTTACTTGATTTCAAAGGAGACAACAGGACATTGTAGCTGCACATGCACAATCAGCTTTAGGAAACCCAATTTTAATTAATTTAGAGGAATGATAGGTAAGGTCCCATGGCTGATGGTACTAGCAGGAAAAGGAGTTCAAAAACAGTGGGAGTTTCTGAAAAGGGATATTGAACAAGAAGAAAAGATGAAAAACAACATACCTGGCTCCACAAAAAGCTTAGTGAGAACCTGAAAACAAAAAACAAAATGGAAGGAAGGATGGGCTGCAAAGAAAGAGTACAGACAAGTAGCAAGAAATTGGTTGGTTACAAGACTACTCAGATAGTGCTTACCAGTGCTTCTCACACTGGAAGGATGTAACAAGTGAAGTACGTCAAGGCTCTGTCATAGCCCAAGGACTCTTCAATAATTTTATTTATAATTTAGATGAGAAAGTGCAGGGAATGCTAATCAGATTTGTAGATGACACAAAATTGAATGGAATGGGCAGTACTCTGGAAGACAGAAACAAAATTGATCTTGATAGCAAAAAGCAAAGTGTTCTGCTTATATACCGCCCCTACAACTTGAAACAGTTTCTGGGTGGTTTACAGTTTTAATTACAGTATGCAGTCTACACATTGCCCTGCCCCCAGCAAGCTGGTTACTCATTTTACCAATCTCAGAAGGATGGAAGGCTGAGTCAACCATGAGCTTGCGACCTGGGAGAGATCCCCAGGTTGTGAGCACAGTTTTACCTGCAGTATAGGCATTTAACCACTGGGCTAAAAACAACAAAATGCCTTTAATAGGGATGAGAGCAAAGTTTTGCACCTAGCAGGGTGGAAACTAAATACACAATTATGTGGTGGAGGATGCTAGACTCAGTAACACTACAAGCGAGAAGGATCTTAGAATTGTTGTAGATATAGATCACAAACTGAATATTAGTCAGCAGTGTGAAGTAGCTTCAAAAAAGGCCAATGCTATTTTGAGCTGCATTAACAGAGGCATAGTTTTCAGGTCTTGTGAGATATTAGTCCCTCCCTATATAGTCCTGATCAAGCTTGAGTACTGTCTTGAGTTCTGGGTGCCACACTAAGAAGGATGCCAACAAAGAAGAACAAGTTCAGAGAAGAGGAAATACACTGGGCACTGTTACGTTTATTCAAAGTAGGCATAGGCCAAATTGTCAAAGGGCATATTTAGCAACCCACTTAAAGGCATGTCTACTCAGGAGTAAGATCCTTTAAATTCAGTGAGGATTAGTGATAGGATTAATGTGACGTATGTCTTTTTCTGTAATGTGTGTCAGAAATCCGAGCACTTTCCGCTGTTTTACAATTTGATCATTATAATTGAGACATGCTGCTCATATAGGAGAAGAATTTGGGGGAGATTTGCTCAGTATTTACAGAACATTATGCCAGAAAGATGCAGGTATTTATAATGTTGAAGTTACAGTTTTGCACCTGAACTGAGTCTATGCTTTCACTTTTGAGAGGAACCCTCTTTCATTCTGTATCTTATGTAGGTTGCAGTGCCTAAGAGGCAGTTTAAATTTCTGCTCAATCAGAACTAGGATTGTCCTTTTCAGCCAGCTGCTGCACTGTCTGCGTTCTTGCTGGGCTGTGCAAAAATGCCTTTTGTTTTGACAACTGTTTGGTTTTGCTGTAAACCCAGATAAAGAGTTTTGTAATCCCCTTGAGCTGGGATTTCCATCCTTCAGGTTACTAAAGCAGACTGTGAAACTCCCTCTTGCTTGAAATTGAACATTGCTTCAGGGTGGAATTCTAGAAAGTTGAGGTCTTTTGCTTACAGTGGAAGGCATGAGCCTTATGGCGCAGTGGTTAAATGCCTGTACTGCAGCTAAAACTGTGCTCATGACCTGGAGTTATATTCCAGGTAGTCGGCTCAAGGTTGACTCAGCCTTCCATCCTTCCTAGGTTGGTAAAATGAGTACCCAGCTTGCTGGGGGGGGGCAATGTGTAGTCTGCATAATTAAATTGCAAACTGCCCAGAGAGTGTTTGAAGTAGAGATGGACACGAATCAAAAAATGGTGTTTCATTTGTCATTTAGGGGGTCCGTTTTGGTTCGGTTCCATTTTTCATGAATTTTTGCAAAAAATTCGCTTTCGCTTTCGTTCGTTTTGTTACCATTTTGTTACCATTTATTTCTATTTTTGTGATTTTTTAGCATTTAAAGCAGATCACTTGTATTGCCATAACGAAAACGAAATGCACGACAAAATTTCCAGTGTTTCTGTTCATTTCGTTTCATTTTAGAGACAAAATTCATTTGTCATTTCGTTGCATAATGAAACAAAATAATGAAAACGAAAATGAAAAATTGTTCATTTCGTGCCCATCTCTAGTTTGAAGTGCTATGGGGTGGTATATAAGCAGAACCTTTTTTAAAAAAAATAAGCAGAACACTTTGCATTGCTTTCTTTTCTTTAGAGGTGGATGTACCAAGTTGACTTTCCAGCCTCCTTGACATTAGGCAGAATGAAGTGGGTGCCTCATTCAGTAGATGCTGAGTAAGTTGGGGAGGGGTAATGAGATACTGGAGAACAGAACTGTAGTCATCCTCTGCCATTTCACGGTTCGTATACTGCAGTCTCAGTATATTGCGGGACCACAGTATATGAAGGGAAGTCCCCCTGGGAGGGGCCTCCTGCACGTACAAGAAAAGAAGTCCAGTTGCCACGACTCAACTTTTGAATAACCTCACCTGGATGACTGAGAATATTCACAGACAGAAACCCTAACCCTGACCCTAACCTATTTGTATTGTACTTCTGCCACCATTTTAGGTTTAAGGTTTGTGTTTCCCTATCATGTCAGTTACAGCTGCCAATTACACTGTGTTACTAATATTAATAAATTTTACCTTTGCAAGATTTTATTATATTATTAGAACAGTAAATATACAAACTGCCCAGAGTAGTGCCTTGGTACTAATGAGACTGGTAATAAATAAATAAATAAATAAATAAATAAATAAATAAATAAATAAATAAATAAATAAACAGTACCATACTAAAAGACAAACAAAAGTAATACAAATACAAACACACACACACACACAAACCATTCAAAGCATCAAGGCACAACAATCCATTTTAAAAGCCCACACAGGCAGTTAGATTTCTCATGTTCTAGTTTCTTTCAATATATAACCAGTTTCTTTTTTTTTTAAAGAACATGCTGTTGGATGTATTTTCATATGGCTCTTCATTCAGAGTAAACTAGCTTGATACAGGCTAAGGAATGTAGCAAGACAGAGGATTGGTGCCCTTCGGCGTGGCCTGCTATTTGAAATCAATAGTAACTTTTCTTTGTTATGTTGTGGCCTGCTTACCCTGCAGTTTTACATCTCTAGGGAGAGATCCTAATTGATTTTTCCCTTGTACTTGCCAGGCACAAAGTGATATTGTACAAACTGAAATTTTGCTAACCTGTTATCATGTTTAATACGGTTGCTGAGAATGCGCTTTGTGTTCACTGACTTACAAATGAGGTACACTTAGTGGTACCGAGCTGTCTCTATTGAACTAAATGAATTTCCAAACTGCTAAGAGTAAACATAATTTGCAACTTAACACGGGCAAAATTTGTCTCAGCTTGTTAGCCTGTGCAATTTACATCTCTGCATGGAGTTGTTAGCGAAGGTTGCCACTTCGTGGCACATTAAGATGAATTTGCTTGTTCTGACTATATTTAGTTGTTCTGGTTTACCCTGTTGACATGGTTACCTTTTTACTACTCTGCAAAAATCTCCTCTGTCTTCTTTTCAAGGAGAAACAATGCTCCTTTTACAGTTGGCATTATAAGAAAGACTGTTAGTAGAAACGTGTGTTTCCTTTCTGTTACCCACAGGTGGCAGATGAAATCATTCCTCACATTCTTACTCTGCAGATCTAACAGTATGCCTTTAACTCCTGGCTGATTGGCTACCTTTTTCAAATGGAGGAAGGTCGAGTAGTGTATATTGTGAAGAAACTGGGAGTTATAGACAGGAGAAAGATAGGAAATAACCCATCACCGGAAAGAGTTTTATTGGACTTCATACAGTGTTTTTCAGGAGTATTTCTGGGGTGGGGATCAGTCTAAGTTTCTGTAGAAGCAAATTTGCTAGTTCAAAAGTAAGTTCTTTCAAATAGTGGAATTATAAATTCGTTGTTTAAACCATGCAGATCAGTGGTTTCCAACCTGGTTAACACAGGTGTACTTGGACTGCAGCTCTCAGAAACCTGGTGGATAAGTTTTCTAAGACGTGCAGTGTCAAGAACACCTGGATTACCCAAGGTTGGGAACCACTGTGGTAGATCATATTTATTACTTCAAATTATTCCAACAAATGGTCCCTTAGTCTGTGAGATCTGTTATAATGTATGCATCTCCTATAACTAGATCTATTTTCTAAAATCAATTGTTGTGTTCTGTTGTTTTTGAATGTGTTCATAGTATTGATTTTATTGACCATTTAAATATAATACTTGTTTAATTCTTTTTAAATATTTGTTTACTTGCTCTTTTTGGCCTTTAAATGTTGTCTTTTAACTGTGGTAAGCCACCTTGGGTCCTTTTAAGGAGAAAGGTAAGGTAAAATAAATAAATATTTGGAACTACAGTGGTACCTCGACTTACGATTGCTGCGGCAATAGAAAAATTCGACTTAGGAAGGCACTCTGCAGCTGTGCCAGACAGCTGATTTTGACAAGTCGGCTGCCCTTGATTGAAGGGGGTTGAGACGGCCTTCCCATGGGAATGCACTGAAAACCAATTAATCTGTTCTCTTTTTTAAAACCATTTTTTCAACCCCTGGAATGAAATAATTGATTTTCAGTGCATTCCTATGGAAAACTGCTATTCAACTTACAAAAAAAATGACTTCTGAAAATGCATTCGAAACGGATTAATTTCTTAAGTCGAGGTACCACTGTAGCTAATTTCTACTCTGTTTGTAAAAAGAATGCCATGTAAAATGCATGATAGCAAACAGAAGAACAACTGAGCCAGCACAGCCACTGTGACTACATCTAACATTTTAAGGAATGAGCCTAGTTACTAGTATGCCAGTCTTTGCCGTTCAGAAGTACTCTTATCACTTGTATCTACATATCTAAATTTCAGAGATGTAAACAAGCTGCAAAATGATGGCAGCCTTATCCTAGAATGTTTCTTTCTTCATTTTGATTTTTGCGGGCCTGGACCACTTCATATAGGCTTTAGTTTGTTCTCCCTTAACTATTTCATTACTGATACTGAACACTCACTCAGAAACTCAGCAGCTTTCTTGGATTTAGATGGAAAAACAGATTTCATACCAGTGACTCCAAAACCTCAAAACCTGGAAGCTTCACCATGTTAATTTCCTGTATCACAGGAACAAGATGGCAGCCTGACAAATGGCGTAGTTGAAGACATCAAATGAGATCACTCATCTAGTATTCCATTTGTGAAACCATTCCTCCAAGGGGGACTGGAACCAATGTGACAGGATGCCACCAATTCCTAGCAGCCAAGCAGGCTAGGAATATACAAGGTTAGATCTTCTGCCAAGAAGTCCAACAGACCAGGAGGGAAACAGTCCATCTGCTCAATTCATGGTGAAGATTATCTACCAAGAAAGATGGTACTGTGCCGCCTGATGATAAATGAAATTGAAGCAGTCTAGATAATCTGTCATGTCCAATATATCACTGAGATGCTGCCACACATATCCCTGAGAGTGGAATATTGAAAACTGTCCAGAATTGTATCTAATGTGGTGGTATTCAGGAAGAGCTTTTTAAACAGCAGTCCAGACAACTCTTATCAGCACAGTGAATCTACAGAAGTACATTTCCCACTGTTTTGCTTGCCTTCACTGGCAGCTTTTACAAGAGTAAGGTAAAGCAAAACCCCAGGGTAGGTTCCACTTCTGCATGGATCCCTTCTATGGCCTCAGGTTGTGCATGTTATGAACATCTATACAGTACATTATAGATGAATGAGCAAGACCCAATGTTGCATCACTCATTTATTATGGTGTCTAAGTTAGCAAAGTTATGAATTTCTTTTAACCTGCCATGTGTGTTGCTGATTTGTCAGATTAGACTGTCCAATGTTGTCGTCGCCATCTTGCACCTCGACAAGTAGCCAGCCCTAGAATATGCTGTTGAATAGTAACTTATATCCTCCCACAGAATAGGCTCCCAGATACAGTCTAGTCCATGTTAGCCTTGCTCAAGCTGCCATTTTACTTCCTGTACTATTCCAAGTCTTGCTAAAATTATAATGCTTGTTGGAGCAGGAGAAAATGCTCGGGGGTGCTTGAACAATCTCCCAATAACAGACATGTACCAGTGCTTCAACATAGTCAACAAAATCACCAAGTATCATGAATAAATTACTGGGATTTCATGGAGAGACTATTTTAATTGGTTCCCACCCTCTGTAGAAATTAATGGGCTAAAATCCTCTTGCTTAGTATAGCAAGCCACACTCAAGTTAGGCCCATTCAATCAGTGGGGATTTGGGGAGTCATATGATCTATAAATTGCATTGATTCAAATGGGTTTACTCTGATTGTGATTTGGTAAGTAGTGACTGATTAAATTGACTATTCTAGTATAACCTTTACATTAAGCAACAGAATTTGAGCCAGTGTTCCATCTTGCATAAACCCTCTGCTGGTAATTTGGGCATGACTGTGACTGAAAATCTTTTTTCACCCAGCGCGTTGTTAGTCTACGGAACTCCCTGCCACAGGATGTGGTGATGGCATAAGGCCTGGATCCTTCAAAAGGGGATTGGACAGATTCCTGGAGGAAAAGGCTATCACAGGTTATAAACCATGATGGAGATGTGTAATCTCCAGGCTTAAAACCAGGGTACTTCAAGGGCCAGATGCGGGGGAGTGGTATCAGGAGACAGATATCTAGTCTCATGCGCTCCCACTGTGAGATACAGGACTAGATGGGCCTTTGGCCTGATCCAGCATGGTTCTTCTTATGTTCTTATGAACTTATATTGTGTCGTTACAGTCATGACCGACTCTTTGTGACCCCATGTCCATGGAGTTTTCTTGGCAGGAATACTGGAGTGGTTTGCCAGTTCTTACTCCAGGTGCCTACAGCACCTGGTATTCCCTGGTGGTCTCCCATCCAAGTACTAACCAGGGCTGACCCTGCTTAGCTTCCAAAATCAGGTGAGATCGGATGTGCTTAGGGCATCTAGGCAGCTATTTGGGCATGACTAATAAACATTTAAATTTTCCCCTTCTTTCAGGTTAGTACAGTCTCAGCCAGTACAAAAAAATGAGATCCAGAATGTGCCCTCCTGATTGAATGGGGTTAGAAGTTAATTTGTGCCACCCAGATCATCAAGTTATGAGTTGCTCCTTACAAGGAAGCTTTGGTGTGTCATCCCCAATACCTTTGCTCTATCTATCCCTAAATACAACGATGGAGGAGGAAAGTAGAAAGCCTGAAAGGTTGGTTTTCTTCAGGAAGCTATATAAGTGAGTTGGACACATGACACAGGGCATTTTCATGTTAATCAGTAGAAAAGGGGCAATAGTTGTTTACTGGTACCAGTCAACTTTGTTTGTACAGTATGTGCGGCTTCATATTTATTCATAATGCATTGCAATATTCCTTTGTAATCAGTAATAAAATGATGTCATCAAGACTGTTCTACTCTTTAAAACTAAAAAAAGAAATTGCAAGTGTGATGACTTCCCAGTTTAATGCTATACTAGATAGCCAGTCAGTTAAGATATATGCCGGATATTATATCTCAGCCCAGCAAACTAATTTGGTTGTCTTTGGAAACACAAGAATGGCATTAGAACACATAGTTCACGTAATAAGTAATATATTGTGGGAAGCAGGAAATCAGGAGGACTCACTTAAATTTTTATGGCAATTCGATGTGGGAGAAGTAGTCTGACATAGTGCTTGGAAAACTATAGAGAGAATTTGCATCCTTAATTATTTTCCCTCAAATCAGTTCTGACTTATTGCAATCCCTTTCATAGTTTTCAAGATAGAGACTACTCTGAAGCTGTTTACGATTCCCTTTTTCAGGGGGAATCTTGGGACTGTGCCGTTTTCCGAGGGCCACATAGGCTGGCTCTTCTACGAGGCACAGTGGGAAATTGACAAACCCAATTGATGGCTCCAAGGCTAGATACTACTGACCTATCCAGTCACCCAATAGAATATTGAAACCTGCGTCAATAAGGATAAAAGAAAATGTTTGTAAATTAGTTTGGAGATGGTACTTAACTCTAGTGAAATTAAGTCCAATAGGTGGTAATTCTTCTAAGATATGCTGGAGAGGGTGCCCAAAAGAAGGTGCTAATTTTCATATGTCACGTGAATATGTGAATATATTTACATTTTGGCAATTGGCTTTCAAGGAAGTTGGAAAATAAAAACAACCAGATGCAAATATATAGTATCCTCAGGTCTTTGCACTCTTGTTGCAGATCGGATGTATTACGTCTGTCCGTCTGAATTTTTGTTGAGTTGGTAAAATAAAAAGATGCTGGCTAGAACGCTTGTATGTGTGATTAATCAAATAATGCATTTCTTACTTTTCTGAAAATAGTTGTGACGTACATTTTGGCTGAGTTGAAGAAATTATGGGAGCATAGTTGCAAGGCTAAGTGAAACTGTAAATGCTTTCTAGGTTCCCAAATCTTGGATCTAACACTGTCTTTGCCTAATAGTTGCCAGAGTCAGGATTTATTTTTAAAGCCTGTCATGTTACTTGCCCAGAGAGTCCCTTAGCAATTGAGAGTGAAAACATTTGTAAGTGATAGGTGGCTCTTAAGTGCTGAGTCAACACAAGGCGCCAGCTGGAGTTGGAAGTATGTTTTTGTTACCTGAAAATGTAAACAATTAATTTGGATCAACAAGTTAGATGAAACTGACTATAAACACAAATTGTGTTACTTTTATGTGTTTGTCAGGAAGATTATAATTGAAGGGTGCGTAAAATTATTCATTCATCTGGAATGAAATATGGTACACATTTTTTGTCAGTGTTCATTATGTTGGTTTTTTTTTTTAAAAAAAGATAATATAGCATTACCACAGGATCCTTTCATAAAATTGTTTCTAAACTGCCAAAATCCTTACATTGTGATTGGCCTTAAAACTGCTAATTATGGTACAACTTTTATTTCTGTCAGCGTTTGATTTTAAGGTAAAATTGTTCAGTTATATGTCCACATATATTTTATATTCACAAAGGTTAATCAGTAAATAGGATTCCGGAGGATGCAGGTTGATTTAAATTGGAAGCATAAGGTTTGTTTAGTGAATTACAAAGATTTTTAAGTTTGGTTGATGTCCTCATGCAATTGCAACCGTTCTGTTGTACTCTGTAGCTTCAGGAAAGAATGGAATGCCTGCCTTCCCTCAGTGCATGTCACACAAAAGCCAAAATCCTGTGGCTTAGAAATCAACCCTGAATGTTCGCTGGAAGGACAGATTTTGAAGCTGAGGCTCCAGTACTTTGGCCACCTCATGAGGAGAGAGGACTCCTTGGAAACTTCCCTGTTGTTGGGAAAGATTGAAGGCAAAAGGAAGCGGGATGACAGAGAATGAAATGGTTGGACGGTGTCATCTATGCAACCAACATGGATTTGACAAAACTCCAAGAGGCAGTGGAAGATAGGAAGGCCTGGCATGCTCTAGTCCATGGGTTCATGAAGAGTCAGACATGACTTATGACTGAACAATAACAACATGAACAACATGAACAACAACAACAACAACAACAACAGCAGCAGCAGCAGCAGCAGCAGCAGCAGCAGCAGCAGCAACAACAACAACAACAACAACAACAACAACAACAACAACAACAACA
>JAHTLZ010000330.1:17667400-17678197 GCA_023846285.1 Phrynocephalus versicolor | reverse complement strand
AAGAAGAAGAAGAAGAAGAAGAAGAAGAAGAAGAAGAAGAAGAAGAACCTGAACTTCCAGCCCCTCTTTAGTTACTTAAACCAGTGAGCTATTCAGCCTAATCAAATCTACTCTGCTATAGTCCGTGGGAGTGCAGTAGCATATTCTAAGTAAACCACCAAGCTATAAACCCAAAGACTTCATATAATGGAGCTGCAAAATACTGGGAAGTGCTGTAACCCTAGAGTGCCGATACATTGTGTCTCACTGTAAATAGGTGGATTTGGTCAAGGCATTCCTCTTTGAATAAGTTACAGGTTTAGCTATCACCTGGTACAAAGAGGGAATCACTTGTTTTTCTTTGCTGTGGAAAGCTAAAGTAGAGACAGTTGCTTTGGAATCTGTGTTTGGAATGACTGGAGTCACCTGCAGAAATACCGAAGCTGCTTACATTAGTTTCCAGTATGGTGCATTGTGGCCTTGTTCTTCACAGCATATCTCTGCAGTGAGGCATGAGTTAGTATTTTATCTCATCATTATAAATCCAATATATTTCTTGGTTTTCCATCCATCAGCGTATCTTGGTTTTCCATCTCTTCATTTAGAATTGTCCTTATGTTTTAGTCTTGTGGGTGGTGACGTCTTACCTTAGTGCCATGAAATTCACTCAGATAAACTGTTTTAACCTGTCTTTTCCCACCACTACCCCAGTTCCAACAAGACCTCGACCAAATTATCAATTATCTGAAATGCCAAGCGAGAAAGGAAGCATCTTCAGAAGGCTCCTTGGTGTTATCTCCTACCTGTTTCTCCATAGCTAATCCAGCTCCTTTTGTTTGTATTGTGACTTTCAAGATACTGGGCTTATTATGTACCGCTTCTTACATTTGTTTGCTCAAAAGTAAATGCCACAGAACTTGCTCCCTTCAGGCAAT
The DNA here is from genome assembly GCA_023846285.1 of Phrynocephalus versicolor. Taxonomy (NCBI): domain Eukaryota; kingdom Metazoa; phylum Chordata; class Lepidosauria; order Squamata; family Agamidae; genus Phrynocephalus; species Phrynocephalus versicolor. The sequence continues at coordinate 17,677,283 of JAHTLZ010000330.1, read as the reverse complement.
TCTAGAACTGGAGCCCTAGTCAGATGAGTGAGTCATGTTTTTGTTACTGCTGCTACTGCTGCTGTTATACATGCTCAAGTGGACAGATGAATTATGCTAATTCATTGGAATTACTAGTTGCAGCCTTATTTGGGAAGCTCCTCACACTGAAATTATTTCAATTAATAATAATGTGCTGTCAAGTTGATTCCAACTTTCTGCAACCCTCCAAACATTTTCTAGGTATAATTACAATTAAAATGGTTAGCATTCAATCACAGTAGCTAACAGTAACTCCTGTGGGAGAAAAATGGTGAGGGAAAACATGGGGAGGGGGAGCAAAGCCACAGCAGAAGAAGCTGGTCTATGTCATGTTTTAAATCTGTTTTACAATCTCCCTTTCCGTGGCTTTGCAGTGTGACCTGGAATGAGCGATGTCTGAAGTCCAGTTTTAGCATTTAACTCTGATGAAATATTCCAGAAACATATACACTGGTGTGTAAATTTGCTTTGCTTTTCCACCTCTGTGAAGTAGAACAGCAGTGAACACTACCATTACCAGGCAGTGGGAGCATTTCCTCCAATTTTGGAGCTGAAACCTGAGAAAAGGACACAGTTCCTTGGAATACAAGCAGGGCTGTCTTAAGGATATGTGGAGCCTTGGTTCGAAGATCCCTCTGGCGCCCCCCGTTTCACAGAGCTGTCGTGTGCTCTCTGCTTTTACACACCGCACACCCTGTCTCGGGGCACGCCAAAGGCAGAACATCAAAGACACACTAAAGGAGCTCCAACCCACGAAAGGTGGTGTCGCACAACTGTGTCTTTGCAGAGACCCTGAGACTTCTTTTGGGACAGGCGGGAGTGGGATGGGGGGGGAGAGGAGAGGAAGTGGTACAAGTACTTTGGTTGTGAGCCGCCCAGAGACCTTTGGGTAGTGGGCGGCATACAAGGTAAGTAAGTAAGTAAGTAAGTAAGTAAGAGGAGCACGTAAGGAAATAAACGAGTTTCGAAGAGCGCACGGTGGACTTCATTAACAACTGTAGTGGAAAACAAAAGACACACAACCGAGTTGTCAGTGATAACGGGGTGCGGGGTGTAGGAGCAACGGGGCCGGAGGGGAAAGGTGGTGGGGGAGGGAGGGGGATGACGACCGACTTTGCCACCTGCCAAGAACAAGCCTTGACACATGTGTCACATCAGCGTCCATTCCCCTCCTCCTCCTCCTCCTCCTCCTCCTCCTCCACCACCACCACCGCCTCCGCTCCGTTCCGGGCCGGCTGGGAGCGGTAAACTTTCTTGCCGCAATAAGAGAAGCCGCGGAAAAGAAAGCAGGAGGGGGAGGGGAGGAGGAGGGGAGGAGGGGAAGGGAAGGGAGCGCGCAGTGGAAAGTAACGCGGTCCACCGGCAGACTTCAGGACGGGGCTGGGGGGTTGGGGTGGGGGTGGGGGTGGAGGAGGGTGGAAAGGGAGGGGAATAGTTTGTTTGTTTTTTAACTTATCACCCCGAGCACACACCGAGGATCAAGTCCTGAGGAGCTGACACCGCGGGGATGAGAGAGCGCGTGAGCGAGCGAGAGAGAGAGAGAGGAGAGAGAGAGAGGCAGGAGCTGCCCTCATCGTCGGCTGCGTGCGCGCACACGCAAATACAAACACGCCGAGCGAGAGGAAAAAGTGTTGTCGCTCGCAGGAGGAGCTGCCGCCGCCGCCGCCACCGCCGCCACCGGGACGCGCCTGCGGAGCCGCCGGCTAGAGAGCGAAAGGGGAGGGGAGGGGAAGGGAAGGCGGGGGCTCGGAGCGAACCAGGAGCGGGCGCGCGAGGGAAAGGACACTCCGCGAGCGGGCGGCACCGGCAGCCAAAGGGGGGAGGATGGCCGCGCTGGATAGTCTTCCGCAGGTGGGAGGTGGCGACCCGAAAGCAATTAGAGAGAGAGAGAGAGAGAGAGAAAAGCAACCCCAAGCGGCAAACCACCGGCGGTGGCGGCTACACGCGGGGTCTCACGGTCTCTGCGAGGCTCGCGCTGCTTCTCCTGCTCTCCCGTCCTCCCCACCACCACCACCACCACCACCACGGGTGTGGGTCTGTCTGGTCTGGCACTCTTTTGGGGATGGAGTGTGCGGCCGCCCCCTCTCTCTTTCCCTCTCTCGCTCTCGCTCTGCCCGCCCGCCCGCCCGCGGTTTTGCGGGATTCAAATTTCAAAAACCTAAAAATTAAAAATGTGGCGCCTGAGAGCTCGGCCCCTCTTTTACTTGTTTGCTTTGGGGCGGGGAGGGATTTGCGAGAGCGGTTCTCGCAGCGGGCAAAGTTTGTGTGAATTTAGATTCCCAGTGGGGAATCTAAGAGTTTTGGGGTTTGGGGGTTCAGGCGCCCTTGGGGTTCAGGCGCCCTGGTTCATTGAACCACAAAGGCCTATGGGAAAGTCGCCCCTGAATACAAGGGAGACAAGGCAGGCAACAGTTGGAAGCAGAGGTGAAACTGTTTACAGGCCAGTTGATTATGGAAACAAGTGTGGAGAGAATCCAGGGGATTGAGCCTGGAATCCGGATTAAACCTGAGTAATGAAGTAATATGGCATCCCAGAGCCAGGGGGTTGATGGACTGCATCCAAAGCAGCAACAGGAGTGACTGGCATTCCTTCTAGGGGTTGCATCCTGGATTGCAGTAATGAGTGAGTGAGTGAGTGAATAACATTTTCTCCATTTGTGATGCAGATTGCCAAGAGATTGGTCTCGTCATGGCTAGCCTCAATTCCCTCAGACCCTTTGTCAGTACTGGGAGACCCAACAGAACACAGGACAACTCAGGGGGAAAATGTGTATTACCTTCTAGGAAGGTTGCATCTTTGTATTCAGGCTCCGGAGGCAGGGAAAATATTTGGAGAGGCTTATAACTGAAATTCATGGAGGATTAAGTGTTAGAGTGCAATTCTTTATGAGAATGGAGAATGGATACTCATTTATCATGCATGGTGATTTACAAGGACTGCTGCTGAATAGTTTTCCTTGCACAAATATATCAATTCAGTAATTGAGTAGACCTTGTAGAACATATCCTGCAAAGTTAAGTAGACCTTGTAGAACACATCCTGCAAAGTTAATTACTGGTGTCATTAGTGGACATTGCCCTCCTCCCCTGGGATAGGTTTATGTTTTTTTTAAAAAAATGTGATATTTGTTTGACCCTTTTTAGTATTTGCATACTTACTGTTTTAGCTTTAAGTGCTGTCTTCTAAGAATCTAAGCCACCTTGGGTCCTTTTAAGGAGAAATGTGGGGTGAAATTATTTTAAACAAACAAACAAATAAGTGGAAGACTGTAGCTCTGTTTGCCTTGGCAACAAGCTTAGAGAGTCACAACTGGCCTTTCCTGTTCACCAGTCACTTAAAGAAAGCTTCCCTGAGGAGAATAATCTTTCTTGTGTACAGAATGACAGCAAAGATGGGGCTACTCTGGCCTCCTGTGAAAGAGAGTTCCAAAGTCTGGAGGCAGCAACAGAGGAAGCCCCCTTCCCTGACCTCACCCAAATGTACCTGTGAAGGTGACGGAACGAAGAGAAAGGTCTCCTCTGATGATCTCAGTACTTGAGCAGGATCATGAAGGGGCAAAGAGAGATCGAGAACAAAGCAAACCATGTCCTCCTGCCCAATGAATTCGACTGTGGGGGAGGTTGTGGACTTGGGTTTCTGACAGTACAGCCCCCAGGTAACCCTGCATGGCCTCAGCCTTGGCATCCTTTCCTCCCCCCAAAAAAGCTGTGGAGCCTTCATCAATCCCGCTTTGGTTCTGGATATGCAAGCAGCAATACATGTGGCAAAGGAGACTCTGGCCTGAGCAGTACTGCAGAGCCCGGTCTCCATTACATACCTTTACCAGCTCTTCTTAATAAGGCTCCACTCCAGATTGGGGCTCATACTTCCTGCCTCATTCTAATGAAGTTAACTAGGGCCTTTGTCGCATTGACTATGCCCAGAGAGTTAGTGCTGAAAACTCAACCCCTTGGGAATATGTGGGGAAAAGACTGTGGGGGCTGACTCCGTGCATTTACTAAAAGCTGCATGAGTAATCAAAACAGCATGGAACCCATGGAGTTTCTGCCGAGGGACTCCTCAGCCCTCTGGCCCCTGCGATGGGGGCTGTTGGGACTCCCAGATGGTCATGGAACATAGAGTGATGAGAAGCACACTGTGTTAAAAGCCAGAGACACCGATACTCAGTAAATGAAAGCATAGAACAGAAGAACAAGATTTGCAAAATAACTATGCATAAAAGTATAAAATGCATGACTCAGCAGTAGAAATCTGTTTTTTAAAAAATACATTTTGTAGAAATAGTGTAAAGGAGCACAGTTGAGTCCTTTGTTGCCTAGAACCAAACAATTATGTGATTGTTTTTTTCCAACCAATTTCCTTGGTTGGCTGATTGAGATGTACATTGTACAGATAAAATGGTTGAACAGTTATAAGAAGGCTGCAGGGCTCGTGCTGCGTTATGGTGAAGTCAGCAACAACTTTACTCCTACCTACAGGGAGCTGCCCACACACTCCTGGAACACTCACTGGGACTTTAACTAGGTACAGTTAGGCCTGTATAATTAGCTTACATTTTTCCCCTGAATCTTTTTCTGAGCTGTAAAATGTCAAACATTTAGCTTTTTAAATGGAGCCACCATGGTGCCTGAAACATCAGGAGCCAGGAAATGGTTTCTTCTCGGATACAAAGAGAATCTGCCTGGAACGCTTGTATTAAGCTACAGGTAATGATTGTAACTTGGCTTGAATGCCAAAGTGCTGTGGTTATTCTGTACAAAATAAATCCCCAACCCAACAGCATTTGGCATGCACTGAAAGAAATATGCTTCAGTATTTTGAAGGGTGATTGTTTTGGGAACACTACAAAGTGATGATGGCTATTTTTCATGAAGGCAATGTGCATTTGATGCCATGGAGTCCAGAACATATGCCTCCAGGGGCTGAACACAGCCACTTCTTTTCACATGCCTCTGAGTTGGAGAAAGCGAGGGAATTTCTTTGCCACATAAACCAAGCAGATAGGTAGGATAATCTGGGCTCTAATATGGTAGAAGGAATTGTTATTAATATTGTTTCAATATATTGATTGAGACGATAGGGTTCTTTTTGTTTTGTTTTGTTTTGTTTTGTTTGTTTGTTTGTTTGTTGTAGGAGGGCAACTCTGTTACCAACTCCTGAATAACTATTAATAAATCACATGACTGTATGTTGGAATCCTCCCTGAGTTTGGGCAGAGAAAGAAATGGGGGTAGGAAGGAGGTGACAGATACACTATGTGAGCCAATGGTGGTGACAGTGGATCCTTGGAAATCAGAGCAGTAACTGAGGAGGGGTTACTAAGGTGGGATTGTGACCCAGGGCACTGGCAATTAGAGGGTGCAACATTTGTTGCTGGAAGTACACAAATTCACCCATTTATGCTTGCTTCTAGAACAGAGGTTCCCAACCTGGGGGTCAGGACCCCTTTGGGGGTTGAACAACCATTTCACTGGGGTCGCCATGAGCCAGTGAAGAAAAAGGCACAAACAGCTTGGGTCTGGAGGAAGGGGGAGAAAGAGTGAATTATAGCTTGATAGGTTGGAGGGGATGTCAGTCAATGGCACTGGAAGCTGCAATTGGCTGAGGGTGCCTGTAGAGGGAAGTTCTGTATGGCACCTAGGGCAAGGGGTCACCACAACATGAGGAACTGTATTAAGGGTCGCGGCATTAGGAAGGTTGGGAGCCATTGTTCTAGAAGGATGTGAACCTACCATCCTAAGCACATTTACCATCTACAGCTACTTGTGGTCATATACAAAAAGACACAAAACTGGAGGACTGAGCATTGGAACCAATATGGCTGTCATGCGCTCAGATCCACACTTTACCTCTATTTTTTATTAAGAGAAAGAACTTATAACACTACTTGATTACTCTGTGCATGTGTGTACTATGTATCATTCCAGACCACTTTTCCTGGTTAGGGAATTTGGAAGTGGTAGATATTTATATGCTCAGACTCTTGGAGAGTAAGGTAAAAGTAAAAAGCAAAGTGTTCTGCTTATATACCGCCCCATACCACTACAAGTGGTCTCTGGGCGGTTTACAATTTTTATTACAGTGTGCAGGCTACACATTGCCCCCCCAGCAAGCTGGGTACTCATTTTACCGACCTCGGAAGGATGGAAGGCTGAGTGAACCTTGAGCCTGCTACCGGGGATTGAACCCAGGTCGTGAGCACAGTTTTACCTGCAGTACAGGCATTTAACCACTGCGCCACGAGGCTCTTGACTAGGTGCTATCTATTAAAAACTCAAAATGTATTGAAGCCACACCAGTTTTCTTTTGATATCTGGTATGCTGGTTTGGGGAAGTGAAAACCAAAATGTACTGGCTGAAGGCCTGGGGCATTTATATGTTCTGTTTGTATGTCCTATAGATGTACAAGTCTAAAACGTTGTGGCATTTTCCATTGTAATGTTTGGCTCTGGAAGGCGGAAGGCAGTATGTTATTTTTTCCACTTATGCTTTCTGCTGCACTAATTCTCCTCTTAATGGGTTTTAAATGAGGTGTAATTGTTCTTTGTTCAATATCTAATAAAAGTAAAAGCTGTCAACACCTTGCTTGGAAGCTTACAGAACAAACTTGGGTGGGACACTTAAGTTCAAAAGCAAATTCCATCGATGGAGGTCAGGAAGTGTAATCAGCTTTTCCAAATGTAATCCTGCATGTGGTGGTGCACAGTTAAAGGGATTTGTGTTGAATCTGTCTGTCTCTGTGTATTTAAAAATGTTTTTAATGACAACTGGCATTTGGTGTTTTTAATTACAGTTGACAATTGGAATTGGAGATAACATGTACAAGGAAGGGTATTTAATGCAAATTAATTTGGATCTGGCAATGCTCTAACATGAGTGGAAGGAAATTTTTATGCACACATTGGAGAACCTTGATTTCTGCTGATGCAAGGCCCACACTGCAGTGAAAGCCATTCTCAAGAGTCTCTTGACTTTCTGAAACATCTTTGAACATAAGCAGGAATTAGGTGTGGTGGAGGGAGAAGAGCCATCCTGTGAGCAGAATTCTACCGGCAGTTCTTCAGATTCAAATTATTCTTCAGAACCCAAGATCTATGAGGGAATCACACACACGTACACACACACACTTTTTGTATTGATTTTCATTGTGCTTGCTTCATTAGTTTATGAAGGAAAAACACAGTGGTGTAGCCCTCAGAAGCAGTTTAGAGTAAGAGACTAAGTAACTGGTTCTTGCAACAATGGCAGGCCTCATTTGGAAACGGAGGACTTTCTAAAACCAATGGCTGCTGTGGTGTTAGTAGTATATAGAATTTTTACCAAGGGGGAAAAAGCAGTGAGCTATATAGCTGGGCATGTTGAGGCCTGCATTACTAGACACATTTCTCTGGAAATGTCACAGTACATTTGGGTCTCACTTCGAATAGGCAGGTATAGGATTACACAGTGAAGCAGTGTCTTGGGGTTCCAGGTGAATGTATTTTACAACGTTTTGAAAGAACCCAGAATTACTGGGTGAAATCCTGTTGTGCAGTGCTGCTTGCTTAACAGGAATGTGGCCATCAGCAACCTTGGATTATTGATCATTAAAGACTTCCTTTTGGCAGTTCTGGAGTGTATGCCCAGCTCATACACAATGCAACAAAGCTTTTTTTTTTCAGAGGCATTCTGCTGCCACCAGTTGCATTTTCATTGTGCAGACAACCCTTCTGTGAGGGTTCATCTCTATACCCGACATCACTTTCTGATTCACACAATAAAGAAGTCCTAGGTTGTTAAAAGGCTGTGTTTTATTTTGTTTCCTCTAGAAATATTGAAATGTTTACTCTTGTTGCATGAATGCGGAAAGGTTCAAATGGAGTAAGAAAAGGGTTTGTAACACAATCAACTGGGGTATTAACAGTTAACTGTTTCAAACAGAAACATAAATCCAGGGTTGACCCAGTCCATACCAGTCTTAGACAGTTCTGGATAGTTCACGTTTTCCTTTCGTGGTGGAATGGATTCCTCTCCCTGGTCCAACCAGGGATCCTGGAAAGGGTTGGGGGTCCACATCCTTGGTACCCCTTTCTCTCGTGCCTTCTGCTCTGCTCTGCTCTGGCTGATTTCCCTTCCTATAGTAGTACTTCCTATTTCTCCTCTCTCTTTCTAAATGTTCTTGCATTCTTTTCTCTTGCTCTATTTTCTCTCTTTCTTCTCTTAGCTTCTTTTTATATTCTCTAGCTTCTTTCTCACCCCAGTAGGAGCAACCTTCATGGTGAGCTCTACGTCTCCAAATCTCTGCCTCCTGCTTCGACATCATCATCCTTTCCCATTTTTGTGTGTCTGGGTTTTGCACCCAGAGCCCATTCCCAGTTAGGAGGTAGGAATCTTCTCTTTCTCTTTATATATCCCTGCCCCACCTCTGTCACCTGTTTTTTTTTTCTTTTCCCGTCCCTTCCTTCTCCCCAATCACTGGCTTCTCCTCCTCTTTCTTTGCTCCTCCTTCCCCTTTCCTTCCTAATTTAGGCTGTATTTTCCCCATTCCTCTCAATCTTTGTGCAGCTCCCACCACAGGATGTAATTGTCCTTGGGAGGGGCAGATGGCACTCCAGTGGGAGGTAGCTCCTTCTCACCCACTGCTCCACACTTTCTAACAGGGTTTCAGCATTTATTTATTTATTTATTTATTAGATTTGATATTAGATTAGATTAGATTAGATTAATGTCAATTTATCACTGCCTAGTTGTGTTCTAGTTGTCCTTCTGTGGTACAAGTCAAGTGGGTGTATTGTTGTGACATATGATTACCACTGATCTGTGATCTAATACATTTTTGACAGCTCAATTGTCTTTAGTTGATCACCAGACAATTTTTCTACTCTTGTCTCCTAGAAATGCAGAATTCTGTTGGATTTAAGTTTTCGCCAAAAGGGTACATTTGGTATCTTGAGGCTAAAGTAATTTTTTTTAAAAAAAATTGGATTTGCAAACCTTGTGTTATGTTTTGGGGAAATAAAATATTCCCTAAATATACAATGCAATGCATCAGTTGAAAAGCAGATACAAATTTAATTTAGCAGATGCAAAAATTAATACACTGAAATGGAAACAAGAATTAGTACAATTATTTTTAATATAAAATGATACAAATTCCCTTGCAAGAAAAAATTGGTTGCAACCCAAAGATGGGAGAAGAAATGCAACATTCAGAAAAGATTTGTTAAAAATGCCTTGACATATAGTGTTTCTCTCTGCCTACATCTGTGTTGAGCACTAGCTTTATTTTATGCGGGAAAACATCTGGTCATGGCAGTTATTACTGGCACATTGTTCCTTCAATTATCTGATGATGCCATTTAGAAGTTGTGATGTCATTTCAGAAGGATATTGAAGTCCCTGTTTTGTTTTGTTTTTGTAATAGTGAGATTCATTTTATTTCCATCCTGTGGGTTAATGTATTCATTCGTACATATGCCATTGGCCTCTTTTCAGGTGCAATTATCATTTACTGAACTTGTTTGTTGTTTCACTTATTTTAACTTTGGGCCAAAGTTCCATGCACTGCAGTAGTGCTGTGATTTAAAATTACATAATAGTGTGTGATTTGCAGTTCAAAGTAACACATTTGTGAAATGTCAAATTTGCAGGCAGCAAATTTTTATTGATTTTAATTAACTTGAACTGCAAATCACTCAGTAAATAATAGCACTACTGTAGTGCATAGAGTCATTTTGTACATCCTACATTTGTTCTAACACACTCTATTTGGCATTAGTGGGCTGAGACTGGGTTGTTTCTTAGTAACTATGGATAATAATGATTCACTTTCAACATACTGTATGTTATCTGCAACAAATAGCCTAGCAAAACAAGATTAAA
>JAHTLZ010000330.1:17637961-17657520 GCA_023846285.1 Phrynocephalus versicolor | reverse complement strand
AAACAAACAAACAAACAAACTTTATTTTTATGCTGCCTTTCTCCCCGAATGGACCCAAGGTGGCTTGGGCATCCTCCTTCCAGTCAAGGTTACACCTCTGCCTAATATTCTTCAATCAAAGACCTTGCTTTTCAAACAAACATGTCAAATCTTTTTAATGTGCTTGTTTTTAACCCATTGTACAATGGAGTGAATTAGGTATCTGGCTCCAGAGTCAGAGACTGCAGTTTGTCTTAGAAGAGGAGCTATCCTTTCCATGCTTTTATTGTTAATGATGAAGGACTATGGGCATTGTGGTCCGAAACACCTAGAGGTCTGAAGGTTCCCCACCCTGCTATAGACAATATAAAATGGACCAATCTATACATTTGATAGAACAAATGAATATCGTTGTCCATAGTCACAGCACTGTAGTGCAACTCTCACAGTTCTCAAATTGTACTCCAGATTTCATTGAACCTGCTTCGGACCCTGGTGATCTTGGAGTCAGAGATCCAGCCAAATGCTGGTTTTTCCTTGTAAAAGCTGTTTAATTTCATCTTTCACCCATAAGGACACGGGCAGAACTCCTGTAATTTCCATTGCAGTCTCCAAAACAACGAGAAAACATAAAACAATCCTCAACAACATATTAGAAGTAAATACATTTCATCAATGGGATTCAACTCCATAAAAATGTAAAATATTTGAGGAATCATCTGCTGGTTAATACGCTGCAAATCCTAGCATAGCAGTGGCAGGTGCTGCCTAATCTCTTCAATGCAGCTATGCTATTGCGCTTCTGTAACATTGCTGGCAGGTCTTGGTTCTGACATAACAGGGAATTAGCAAGACAGACACTGGGTCGAAGCAGGACTTTATTGAATATGCTGTAATCTAGAGATCTACATATATAGGCTCCAGACACTTGGCTCTTCTTTATCTACCTTGCATCTTTATTGTTTCTTCACACGCAATAAATATTCCGGAATCATTAGCCAAACTCATGGGCTTAAATTGTAACATTGAGTCTGTTCCTAACTGTCAAACAAGGAGTCCCTCATGAGATTCTTGGAGTTGAGGGAGGTGTGTGTGTGCTGGCATGGTGCATGCACACCTCCATCCCAAGAATCACATTCGGAACTGTTTTCTTTCCTGACTAGAATGGGAATGAATGTTATGAACAGAGCTGGGATCACATAAAACTGAATCAAGATATTCAATAAATATTGCTGATTCATTTAATATTTGTCCCCTTATATTCGTTGGATCTGGAGAACCCAACACAAAGGGATGAATATTTCCTTTTTCTTCATCCCATTTGTCGTGGGTTCTGTTTGTTTTGTTGGTTCATGATTTGTCAACCTTGATCTACCATGATGAACTGCCATTTTGTTGGTTTGCCCCCATCTCTAGTTATGAATTTCTTATGCTAAGCAACAGGATTTTAGTGATTGTTTCCAAAGAAGGGAACGCTTGATACATGGAAGCCTTCTGAGTTGGCGTGGCATGCATTTAAACAAGATTTGTCCAAGTGTACTTTGTTTCTTCCTGGGATGTGAGAGTAGACAATCATCCAAACATTTTTGTCTTAAAGCCCTCACCATCCCTAACCAGCATGACCAATGGCGAAAGCTGAAATTCAGAAAAATGAGAAGGGCCATACTTGCTGTCTACTCCCCCCAGTCTGCTGCACCCAGTATAAAGTGGTCAGAATAAACTCTGCCAGTTTATAGGTACCGGATTGACCTCAGTCACTTAAAAATTACCACTCAGTTAAAATACAGAGATACATGGGAGGCCATATATAAATTTGTTGCTGGAAGGCAAGGAATGTTGCTACATTTCAGCCAACCTTGCATTAATTATACGCCCAATCCCTTAAGAAGCCTATCAATTTTTTAAGCACAACAGTATCTTTGATTTTGTTCTGCAGGGAATCAAACGGCCCATCCTGCTTTTTCTTAGGAATGAGACATATTATGTTTTACTGAAGGACTAGGAAAGTCAGTGTGTAGCTGAGCATGTATGTATATCACCATAAACAGATTGGAAAATGGTTTTCATAAAAAGTCACTGTGAATGTGGATGTTTATGGTCCCCTATCTCGCCATGGTCTGTACTGAAATGCCCAAACATACATTAAACTAGCAGTTGCTCTTTGGCTCCATGTAAACGTTAGTCTTGCTGTTATTTCTCATTAGCATAATCAAAAAAGGCCCATTCAATATGGAGAGGATTTGGAGAAAGGGAGTGCTTAATCTTTTTCGTTCACGTTTTTCGCCTTCAGTCCATTTGTTTTTGCCAAATGTCCAACTCTGCAGTCCTAAATATGTATACAAGACAAGAAACCTTATTTTAGAAATAACTTACTTAGTATAGGCTTTTTAATGAGACGTTCTCAGGTTTCTTCTTGAGATGTGCCATGGCCTTTTCACAATTCCTCCCTCAGTGTGGTTTTAATTCCTGGAGCTTCCACTGGAGTGGAGGGTCCCATGGCAAAAAAAAACAAGTGGGAATTAAGCAGTCTGTCCCATTTACTTGTTGCAAATTGCTCCTTCCTGACAGCTTACCACAAAAACAGCCACTGGGCTAAAAGTGCCGGCAGCTATGAGGTAACGTTTAGTTTAGCCCCAGGGCAGCAGCAAACAGGACATGAAAAAGTAACACTTTCTCGATGAGATGTCACTCTAGGCATACACGGTAGTTGCTGTCGGAATACTAGAGGTGTTCCGTTGGAATTGAACTTTCAGCCGTGGGGGGGGGGAGAAGACTCTGAGGGAATAACATGAAGCTTTGAAGGGGAGAACTCCTATTTAAAATGCTGATTTGCCTTCTCTATTTATCCATCACACACCAACCAGAAGGATGTTCTCGAAGGAGAGCAGATAGGCGTCCATTCTTTCATTACTTGGCAGTTGACATATCATTATGTCAGATAGCATATCATCACTTCCCCTTATCTTTTTTTCTGAAGGCAGACGTAGTGGCAAAATCATGTTGCAGAAACAAATTTCAGTGCCCTTTAAAGCTTAGCGGAATCTTGCTGTTAAAGCTAGAAAACTATAGTATGGGTGTTATTATATTGCATATTTGAATGTTAATCAGCACAGAGGAAAAATGGAAATGCAGTATTACCTGTAAATTCTCACATTGAGAATGAGGAGGTTTGCTCTTTCTGAGAACTGTACAAAATAGTGTTTCACATAAAGGTAAAGGTAAAGGTTCCCCCTGCACATGCGTGCTAGTGGTGTCCTAGGGGCGGTGCTCATCTCCGTATTCAAGCCGGAAGAGCCAGTGTTGTGCAAGTCCATGGCATGTGGCTGGCATGGCTGCAAGGAAACACTGTTTTTACCATCCCACCTTTTATGGTGGTACCTAATTATCTACTTGCATTTTACATGCTTTCAAACTGCTAGGTTGGCAGGAGCCGGGGTGAACAGCGGGAGCTCACTCCACTGTGTGGCACCCAGGATTCGAACCACCGAGCTGCTGACTTTGAAGTCAACAGTTTTCGAAGCCTTAGTCCATTGAGCCACCACGTCCCTGTAGTGTTTCACATATAAGATAATAAATAGTGAATTATCTTTGTATACATTGTTCCAGGGAGAAAACAACATTAGCCTTTAAGAATAACATAGGGTAGCTTTGATGTGGCAGAAGTCTCTTCCTCTCTTTTGCTTGTTAGGATACTTAGCGCATAAGTTCCCTTAATAACTAGGGACCTTAATTGGAAATACAAAAGCATCCTAACCTGAATTTGTTAGCTGATGACTTCATTATTCAGTCACATTTTAAATTTATGTTTTTGAAATGTCATCAGAATTTTAGGTTTTTATTTCTGAAGAAAACTGCACCTACTTGCACGCACGCACGCACGCACACACACACACACACACACACACACACACACACACACACACACACAGAGTTGCACACACTCTGCAGACTTTCTGCATAATTTTAAATGCTAAAGAATAATCTTAGAACTGCGGATCCTATGTCCCATTGATCCCAGACCCTGTCAAGAAGGCACAGTGGAGGAATAAAACTCCCAACCTCAGACTCCACAGCCACATACCTAAACCCCTTAGTTGTCCTTGCTCCATATATATCATGCTACATTTGATCATTTGCATTGGACTTTCTCCAGGCCATAATGAATGATTGTAATGGGTGAATGCTTATTGTGAAAGAAACAGCTTTACAGCTTTTTTTACCAGGAGAAAAGGAGGGGTCCTAAGCCAAGCACTTACAGTATACAGGAAATGCAGGTCATCTGGATTCTTATATACATTGGTGCCTTGAATTATAAATGCCCCTAATTGTGAAAAAATTAATATAGGAAGGGAAATCCGTCCCTGGTGCAGTGCACCTGGGGAATTGAAGTCTTCTGCAAAAAAATAAAATAAAATAAAATAAAATGATATAATGAAAAATTTCCTATGGAATGCCTTGAGATTCAAAATATTTGCAAAAGGGTCCCATTGCCAGCGTACGTTGCGCCCCATTCGATTTTGAATTACAAAAATTTCTAGATATGAAACGTCGCAAAGAACAGATTAACTTTGTAATTTGAGGTACCACATACTTGGTTTTCTTTGCCATAATAGGAAATGCTAACCCAATGGATAATGTTTATTCTAGCATGACCATGACCTCAACATTGAATTTTCCTTCAATTTGGGCCTACTGGTGGCACTAAGCATTTCAACACAAGCAAGCCAAGGTGAAGTGCTCCAACACGGAGTTCGCAATAGCCTTTGATGCGAGTGTTGTTTAAAGTAAAACTATGTTTACTTCTATAAACAAGAGGCAGAGAGGAATATTTAGATAAGCAACAATGTTCCAGATGGAAGAGGAAGTTGATATACATGGGCGGAATATGGTGTAAGCAGACACCCACTAGCTAGGTAAATTATGGGTGGTAGTGACGGCAGAAAGTATAGGCTTTGATATGATGCAGATTAAGGAAAGGGAAAATAAAAAGGGAAAGATAGGATTACAGGGAGGCATAGAGGAAGATGTGGCTATGAAAGGACCCATGACTGAAGCCTATTGGGTGTCAGACAGTCCAGAAGACCTATGGAATGAGCAGGAGGAGGTAGCTTGGGCTGAGAAAAGACAGTTGAAATACATTTGAACACAAATGGAAGGGAGGAGAAGGAAGGAGCAGAAAACACTGTAAGGTTTCAGCAAGGATGGAAGAAGGAGATGAAAGAAAATCCTGTGGCTTAATGAGCCAAACATCCTTGTTGTGGCAGCCAGTGCTTTGGGAAGGGATCGATAAGTCCCCAAGCTCTTTCGAAGGGAATTTTTAAAGGAACCGTTGTCAGAACATTTACCGTTAAAAAGTTCAAGATATGTTAACGAGAATATAAAGGAGTTCTTTCCTATGTTTAGTAACGTTCAAGATTCAAAAACAAATATGGACATTGAAGTTATAAATAAAAGTTTATTGCACCATTCGGGCTCTGGGTTCAAGAATCATCATTGTGGGTTGGAACCGCCTATACTAACCTTCAAACTGTCACAGTGGGATTTACACGAAACATGTTCTGTTGGCCGGATTGCTGTCCACTTGGTTCAGAAGGAGCAACTGCAGACAAAGCTATTCATTTGGAGGACCTTGTTTTTACAATGAACCTCTTTGCAGGACCTTTTTCAAAGGGATCCATTGGAAGCTTGAGGACATTTGGAGAACGGATCGGATGGCAGTGAGTAGGGCTGCGCTTAAGCAGCTGACCAGCCATTATGTCCACGCGATCAGGGACACTAGAACAGCCCATGCCTCCCTGAGAATTAGTGAGGCCTGGAACCGCCAGGCGGAGTTGTTCCGGGTGGTTCGAGACCTCTCCAATCCTGGTCAGCTTGGGCCTCCTCCTAGTGAATTCACTAGTGAGCAATTTGCAGCCTATTTTAGATCTTAAATTGAGGTTCTGATCTGGCCTCCAGTTGCACTAGTCCATCCTCTGACATCCCAGGGGCCTCAACCCTTCCATCTCACTGCCTGGTTGAGTTTAGGCCTGTGTTACCAGCAGAGGCCTCCAGGGTTATGGCTTACTGCCAGCCGGCGGCTTCCCCCTTTGACCCTTGCCCAGCCTGGCTTATTAAATCCGCCGGAGGGAACATGCTGGAGTATGTCTCTTCTATTGCCACGGCCTCCTTCAGGGAAGGATTTTTTGCTTCCCGTTTAAAGGAGACCATGGTGAAGCCCACTTTTCAAAAGTCTGGCTTGGCATCGGATGATTTGTCCAGCTACCGTCCGATTGCCATTTTTCCTTTCATGAGCAAGGTTGTTGAGAGGGTGGCCACCATCCGGCTCCAGTCCTACCAGAGGGAAAATCGTATCCTGGACCCCTTCCAGTCCGGGTTCAGGCCGCTTGGGGGGACTGAGACTGCCCTGGTCGCTCTGCAGGATGACCTCCTCAGGGAGGCCGACAGGGGGTGTTTCTCCCTGTTGGTCCTCCTTGATCTGTCAACTGCCTTTGATACCATCGACCATGGTCTCAAAAATCAGCAATTTAACCAGTTTCAATTGGTGAGTTTATGAGGACATGTTCTAAAAATAACCTGAGCTGGCCTTTATTGTCCCTAAAGCGGTAAATCTGGAATCAACATCAGCAATTCAATCTGTGTTCAAAAATGTGGCATTACATTAGGTGACGTCAGAAGACAAGGATTCAGTCTCTTCATTGCACAGGCTGAATTTGCTATATATGCCTCTGGATCAATGTACATGGCTCTGTCAACAAATGCTGTTTAATGTGACAGGGAGGAATTTACACTGCTAAGTGAAACAGCTGGCTGAGTTGCTTTGTTTGGATTTATGCCTTTATTTTTGGCTCCTGAGAAGGAGAGCAGGTATCTTATATCACATAGACTATGCCATTCCAATGTTTGTGTTAAGTGATTCAGAGAATTAATGGAAGCTAGACATGCATTTAGTATAGCGGACAAATGAGCTGTCAACATAGTGCCTATAAAAACTATGATATAACTATAGAGATCTTCAAATAAGTCCAGATTGGCTCAAATACTCACTTATAATAATGTGCAGCGGCAATAGCATTGGCCTGACCCCTTGGTTCTCTGACATACATAAATAGTGCTGAGAAATAAGTGGAATGTAATCATAATGTTAATACTGGAAAAAAGAATAGATGTCATTATGGAGACACTGACCCAGTTCAGATCTCATACAAAACCTGTGTGTTTAAGAATTTGCAGTTTGTTTAAATAATGTGTTGAATCCAGACTTATGCACAGCGGACAGATCTCACCCTAAGGCAGGGGATGGGAAAAGTATGACCTATGGGCCACAAACACCTCTCAAGGGATTTTGCAGCCCCCAAACCAGCACTTTTCTCCTTAGGATCATCGAGGGGAGGTCCTCAAGACACTCCACCTGCCCATCCAAAACACAAAGATAGATACCAGAAGTTTGCATCCAGGGTCTTCCTATTTATTTAAAATTTAATTTATTGAAAATATTTCTGTCCAACCTTTCGCCCTAAAAAGACCCAGGGTGGCTATTTGTTTGCTGTGTGTGTATGTGTGTAGTGGGGGAATCACAAATATGTATGTTAAACTGCTGTGCTAGGTAATTAATGGATACCCGAGAAGATACTTATTCCAACACCACCCTGTTCTTTAAAACTTAAATTCCCTCTTCTATCTATTTTCCTAGGGGTTTTTGTTATTTCTTGATTAGTCATTATCATGCCTGCTTTAAAGTAAGCAAAAATGATCCTATGCAAACAAATCTCTAACCTCCCAGTTTCAAAGAAAGAAAGACATTCATCTTTGTGTTTGTTGAAAGTGAAAGAAAAAAAATAGTCCTGTGTTTTCCCAACTGTATTTAAAATATACTATTAAAATTGAACTAATAATCTGCATAATTACTGTACTTGTAAACCACCCAAAGGGTGCTTTAAGTGCTATGGGGGTATATAATCAGAACACTTTTGCCTCCTTACATAAGCAGCAATTATTTACATTTCATTTCTAATGCTTCCATAGCTTGAGTTTGCAGTGACTGTCTCCCTCCCAGTGACGGTCTCCTTGTTTAAGTATTTTCTTTTCCTTGGGGAAAAAAAGTGTATTGGTTGAAATCCTTCTACTCATACTTAACAGGCTGCACTTGTGTTCAGAACATCAGTGGCTTTGCATACAGCATTTAATTATTGTATCTTCAGCCTATATTGGCAGGGCTTGGGATGGTTTGACACATGTGTACCTGGTGCGCTGCCAAATGATGACTCGCATGTGTGAATGAACCCCAGATCAAACACAACAGATGGAACATTTATACCACCCAGTATCTTCTAAAATGAATCTGTTCACATTTTGATCTGCCAGAAATCAAATGACAAGGAATCAGGTGATATACATGTCTGTACCAGGCTGTTGTTCAACAGGCTGAATGGCTGGTCTCTGGCAACTTGGCCTCTGCTTGTCAGACATGGGCCTATTTCTGCTGTCTCTGGAAGCAGTGCTATTGCTGCCATTGTGATATTAGATTCATACCTGCACGGAATCTCATTGACTCCACCATCTATACCCCCCTTTCTCACACTTGTTGATTAAGGTCACTGGAATCCAGATTAATATCTCACCCTGGCCATATTTAACTCGAGAGAGAAGGCTGATTAGCACCATGGACACACATATACCACAACTCTCATGTTTATACTAGATGCAGAGATCCTTGTCTGATTAGACCTCTGCTTTCTACTTCATCACACAGTTACTTATTTCCCAAAAATTTCAACATGAATTGATTGCTGCAGCACTCTTAAGAATGGAGAGCAGTCAAGGACATTGTTGTGTGTGAGGGAGTGGGTGGGTTTTGTTTCTTTGTGCCCTGGTTGACCCCATGCTTTTCCAACATGGTGATGTACTCCACTCAGATTCTGTTATGATTCTGGCAATATTATACAGGAAAGGTATATAGAATCTAATGCAATGTAATAATGAAATGTTTTATTAAACCACCACTTGGACTTCTGACATAACAACATAAAACAATCTATCTGTTTATAGTCCAAGTCTTGTTCCCAAGCAAATGCCTGTGAGAAATGCACACCTGGAAGTAATAGCACCCTTCTCCCTCATGTTCCTCAGAAGCTTATGTTAAGTGGCATAGTGTCTCTAATGCTGCAGAATGATAATTCACATTTTTCTAAGCTTTTCTGTGCTGTCTTTCACACAACAATGTTTAGGGGTTGAAAGAAAGGAAGAAAGCATGCTCAAAATAGGTCGCATAAAGGTAATAAAAGAAAACATTAAAGTCATAACATGCAGTTGTGATCCCCCTCCTTCCTCTCTTACTGGAGGTCGTATGTCATCCTGACTATTCTGATTTTAACTTAATCAGCTCAAGTACTCTAATCTTTTTTGTGTTTCATTGTTTCCTTTCTGTTGCATTTACATTTGTATTTGTTTTATTTCCACAATTCTAATCTCAATGTGAGTTGATTTGGGAGTTAATGTTAGTAAATTCCAAGTAGGACTCTTCTGTGTGGACAGGACATTGGTGGAAATAACATATCACTGGATAAAGCTAAAAAAATGCATTTTGAAGGTATGAATAGAGATTGTTTTAGTGTTATTTCGGAAGCCTTGGTCTCGATTGTAAAAAAAAGTGAATACTGTATTAATCACAGGAATGATTTCCTTTCTTAATGAAAGGAAACATTTTGCTCCCACAAAAACAGATTATATGGAAGTAAGTTGGACTGCTTGTCACTTTATGTCACATAGACAAACTTTCAAATAGCTTATGACTAAGTATTCTGTGAAGCAAATACTACAACACTCTTTAGGAATATCAAGTACGTTACAGGACAGCAAGATCCATAGTGGAGGAATGTCCATCTGTTCTCTCTGCCGAGATTCTTACAGTTCCATTACTGATAAATAAAGGATCATATTTGAGTGTGGAGAAGACCCCACAATTTGTAATAAGGGAGATGAGTGTTCTGTAAATACATCAGTCTTATGCATTCTGCTTTTTTGTATTTATTTTGCACTGTGTAGCCTTCCATAAAAAAGAGATGGGTAATAAGATATACTGACGTTCAGATTGTATGAGTTACAAAGGTTTGGCCCTGAGGCAGGTAGCAGACATACTGTATGGTAAACTGCACTGAGGTCTGTTTTCTATCAAGACCAGATCATCACACGCATATACTCACATGAGAACAGCTTGTCCTCCTGCCCACTGTTTTTAATGTGGCTGCCAGCATTGTGGGAGAATCAATTTACATCCCACAATGATTGCAGTCAAGATGCTGTCATCTCCAGTCACTCAGTGCAGTGCAAACAAGGTGTTCTCTGGCTATGGTGCAAACAGCCTTTACAAATATCCCGACATAGTGCAAACCCAACAGCCCTACTGGAATGCAGCAAATCAGGACATAGTCATGCATGAGCCAATGCCAGGCTCCATCCAAGAGTTAAGCAATCTAAGCATCACTTCATTCCATAGGGGAGAGTAACACTGTCGTCTTGTAACTGTTCTGCTGAAAAAAAGATTTGGTATGGTGGTATAACTTCTTCTGGATTATTTCTAAAAACCAGCACTATTTGAATGTACTGTATACAAAATGTTGCTATTGGCATCTATCATCTATCTGTTTTAAAGTTTGGAATATTCTGTTGTTGAAAAATAGCATATTTGAATTCTCTGTTGAGAAATAGAGAGGTGTGTGTCCCCCCCCCCCACCGCCCACACACACACAGGGATCACACAGTATATAAAATATTTTTTCCAGCTACTTTATTGCAAGGGTTGTCAACTCAACAGCATCCTTTAACAGTCAAAACATGAAACTATGAGATGGCAGGGATGGGGCAGGGCAAGTTAGAAGAGATGCTGGAGCAGCTTCACCACCTCTAGTAGAAATGGGCATCATGACAATAGGGGTAAATTGACCCCAAATCCACATGAAAGCAGTTGTATAGTAACTAGAAGCCCTGGCAGGAAAACCCATTGTTTTTTGTGGCCAGGCATTGCTGCATGCATCCAAGAGGCATTACCTACTGTATAAATGACATATGCAAATATATATTTTTCCAGAGTCTCTAATGTTTCTGGGATTTATAAATTGCTCCCTGCCAGTCCCCTGGCAAACACACATACCCAATTCCTCACTGTTACTGGAAAGGAGAGATTGCTTACGAGTCATGACACCAGCAGTCCATTACATCTTGCAATGTGCATGCTGTCATTTATGCTTTCGCCAGCCCCTCTCCTCACTCTTGACTTCATTGCTATGCCAATATTGTTTTAAGTACAACATGTGTGTAGAAAGTGAGCCTTGGCGCCAGTGGGAACAGCTGGAGATGGATTGCTGTCCTGTGCCCTGAAATTCAGCTGCTTATTTAGAGAATTAAAAGAGTGTGTC
Organism: Phrynocephalus versicolor; assembly: GCA_023846285.1. NCBI lineage: Eukaryota > Metazoa > Chordata > Lepidosauria > Squamata > Agamidae > Phrynocephalus > Phrynocephalus versicolor. The sequence continues at coordinate 17,646,130 of JAHTLZ010000330.1, read as the reverse complement.
TATTCGAGTGTTTTACCTTTGCCATACACACCCCAAGGGAGCTTTGGTGGGACAGCAGAGATTTGAATGCAGGTCTTATAAGTTGTAATATTACAATTATCCACCAGAACACACAGGCTCTCTGATGATGCATGGGGAGGATGAAAACAGCACTTTTGTTAACAGCGTTTGCAAGCATTTCTACTTAAAAGCTTCATGAGGACAACAATATGTAATATACTGTATTTCCTCATAGGGGATGTTGTAGTTGCTGTCTCCCAATGATGGTTTAACATAGTAGTTTTAAAGTGGATAGCATTTTCTAATAGAGATTTTTCCTAAAATGGAAAAATTCAGAAAAAAGTTTTTTTTCCATTTTCTCCAGAAGACTTTTGGTTTTTTTCCTGAAAAATATGCTTTTGGGTTTTTTCTGAAAAATTGAAAACAAGAAAAATGATTATGGAATGTTTAATTTTAACATGATGGATAAAATATTTTAAGACAGGGTGTTCTAACATTTTCTGAATCATGCATAGTATCACATTATTCTAATTTCTGTGCACTGAGGACAAGCAAGTTCTAGGTTACAAACTGAACTCTCCAATGCAAGAACAAGGTGCATTTCTTCCTTTGGGAAGTGTTGCTATTGTCATAAGAAAAAGAAAAGGGCTTCACTTTTGTTTTTGCGTGTGGGTGCGTCTGTTTCAATTATTTTTATGAGAAAGAGGTTTTTATTTTATTTTTATTTAATACTGCGTAGAGGAATTATGAATTGTTTATTCTGGATTTTTAAATATTGTTTTGTGGTGGATTTTTGTTCCCCATAAACTAGTAAACAGTTCAGGAGATTGTTACTCCATTTGTTACTTACAATTACAAATGAATTTTATTTAAAAATAAATAATGTTTGTAATAATTGTTTGAATGCACTATATTTTAATATGCTAGTTGTGATAATTTTATACCAAGTCAAATTGTCCATAGTCATATTTTATGTTCCTAAAGCAACAGAATGACTTTTAAGCTGTAAAAGGGGCTGAGGACTGCTAATGTAACTTTTTTAAAAAAATCCGAAAATTTCCATTTTTTTTCTGAGCTTCAAAATTTCCAGAAATTTTACATCTCTATTTTCTAATGAGGGGCGTGGTGGCTCAGTGGACTAAGGCTTCCGAAAACGGTCGACTGCAAAGTCGGCAGCTTGGCGGTTCGAATCCCGGGTGCCACACAGCAGAGCTCCCTCCCGCTGATAACCCCAGCTCCTGCCAAACTAGCAGTTCTAAAGTATGTCAATGCAAGTAGATAAATAGGTAGCGCTGTAAAAAATGGGAAGGTAAAACAGTGTTTCCTTCCAGCCACGCCGGCCACGTGGCCATAGACTTGCACAACACTAGCTCTTGGCTTGAATACAGAGATGAGCATTGCCCCTAGAGTCGGGCGCGACTAGCACACATGTGCGGGGGAAAACCTTTACCCTTTACCTTTATTTTCTAATGAGGCATTCTGTGATACTTATGCTTCTCTGGTGATGGAGAAAACAGAAAAGCACATGTCTTTTACATCTGTGTCCCTAAATTTAGGGAAAGGGTTTCTGCATTTGGTGTATAGAAGAAGACCATGTGAGGACTGTGTTCTTCCTATAGCCCAAATCCGTATGTATTTATACAAAAATAGCATTTCTATTATTTCATGTGTGCGTTTGGCTCTTCAGAAAAATCATTCAAGAACTTGAATAGACAAGTCGCATCAAACTTGGATGGCCATTGATGCATTTACCTTATATATTATATAATATCAACATGATAACATTATCAGAAGATTTATGCTAAATGCTAATCAACTATTAAGAACTGCATTATTAATTCAGAAGGAACAATGCAAGTATCTTAGTAACTTTGAGGTCAACTACTAATCTTTTTTTTATTATTTTTAAAAATTTTAAAGACAAACAAACAAATAACAATACTAGTGCATCCCCCCCCCCGGGACCATCCAGTTCTTCCGTGAGTTCTTCTTTATTACTCCAGCGTCTGTTGTTCTAATATTCTTCTCAAAGTCCTCTTCTCCAGAACTGCCTTGAAATATTCGTCGGTTCTTTCCCCTTCCCTTCTACTAATACAAAGTCTATAAGTTTTCCCCAAATGTCATTAAAAATGTCTTTTTTCATTTCTCCTCGTTTAACTTTTAAACTACAAGACAATTTATTGTTTATGGCTATATCCCAAAGTTCGTTATACCAATCTTCCATCTTGAGATGTAGTTTGGATTTCCAGTTTCTTGCTATAATTAATCTGGCGGCTGTCATAAGATTTGCTATTAGTTCCTTGGTTGTAACATCATAATCTTTACTAGTTGACAATGATAACAATGCTGTCTCTGGATTACAATCAATATCTACTTGAATCATCTCACTTAGCTCTAAAAAAAAACCATTTTCCAAAACTTTTGAACTATTTCACATTCCCACCAGAGATGCATGTATGTACCTATCTTTTTTTCACATTTCCAGCAAATCTTAGAATATTCAGCATTCATTCTATTCAACCTAATTGGCGTCAAGTACCATCTAGAAACCAATTTAAAGTAATTTTCTTTTATCCTAACCGATAATGATCTCAAGATTCTCATGTTCCAGATTTTCCCCCAGTCTTCTTTTTTTATCTCTACATTAAGGTCTTGTTTCCAAACCTCTCTCAGAGAATCTGACTCCTTCACTTCCAGTGAGTCCCCTATTATTTTGTATATTTTACGCACTAGTCCTTTCTCTATATTGTCCTGGTCAGATTCAAGCGATAATAAAAACTGTTCAAACTTTGTACATTCTCTAAGTTGACTGTTTCTTCTGACCCAATTCTTTGTCCATTTTTCTAACTGGATATAGTTTATCATATTAAATCACTAGATCGCAAAGTGGTTTTTATGATTTGTTCTAATTTTGGTCAACCAGTCTTTTAATCTGGCTATTTTCTTAGCTTTAAATAACCCTAAATAATGCTTCAAATTTGTAGGAAAATTTTCCGAGTCTGTTACTAAACATAATGGGGAACCCTTCGGTGGTAAGATTTTTCTATATTTTCTCCATGTAGTCATTAAACCATTCAGGAGGGGATTCTCAATCTCTACCTTATTTTTAAAGTCACTGAACAAGAATTTGTTTATTTCCCCCTTTATGTCTAATGACTCCAGCTCCCACCATATTACCTTCTCTGGTTTGAATAAGATGTCTCCCAAACAACTTATTTGATTAGCTATATAATAATCTCTTAGATTGGGTATACCTAATCCTCCTTCTTTTTGGGATCTATACCACAAAATTTTGTTTATTCTTGATTTTTCCCACCATTACAGTACCTATTTATCATGTCTTTGAGAGTTTTAAGATCCTTTTCTACAAACTGAACAGGTAACATTCTAAAGATAAAATTAATTTTAGGCAGTATCTTCATTTTTATCATTGCTATTCTACCAAACCAAGATAAGTTCAATTTAGTATAGCTTTGTATTCTATTTTTCATCTCTTCTTTTAATCTTAAAATATTTTTCCTTAGTCTTGGTAAACTCCTTATAGAGTTCTAATCCTAAATATTTAATACTTTTACCGCATTTCAGCCCAAAGTTTTCCATTATCTTAAGATTTTCTCTTCCATAATTAAACAATAGACTTTCTGATTTTTGCCAATTAACAACACATAATCCAGTTATTTCCCCAAATTCTTCTAAATGAATTTTTACTCTTTGAATTTTCTCTATTGGATCTAAGATTGTCAGTAGGGCATCATCCGCGAATAGACTAATTTTGGTTACCCCATCTTTCCCAATACCTTTAATGGATTCATCATCCCTTATTGTGTTTGCCAAAAGTTCTAGAACAATGCAAAAGAGAACTGGAGAAAGAGGACATCCTTGTCTAGTTCCCCGGCCTAGGATAATTTGTTCGGTTATTCCATCATGAACTATTATTGAGGAAGTACCTTCTGAGTACAATTGATTTATAACTCCTAAAAAATGTTTTCCAAATCCCCATTTTTCTAACAAGATTTTTAATGTAGCCCATTGAACACAATCAAATGCTTTAAAAAGATCTAAAGATAACATGCCTGCTTTGGTATTACTTTTTCCCATTTCATAAAGAACATTCAGATTTCTTCTTAAAATGTTCGCCATTTGTCTTCCCTTGATAAAACCACATTGATCATCTTTAATATATTTAGCTACAAAATTATTCATTCTTTTGGCCAGAATTGCAGTAAAAATCTTAGCATCCTGATTTAATAGGGAAATTGGTCCATATGATCCAATGTCCATTAAGTTTTTATTAGGTTTAGGTATTAAAATGCTTAAGGAGTGGGTCCAGGATTTCGGAACTTGTTCTCCTTCCATTATTTTATTATATAGCTTTTTTAGTTTGGGTACTAATATTGTTTTGAGAAGTTTATAAAATTCAGGTCCCAGACCATCCACTCCAGGAGTTTTATTATTCTTTAATTTATCTGTTACCTCACCTATCTCTTGATCTGTAATGGATTTCTCCATTTCCAGCATATCTTCCTTTTCCAAAACCCTCTTCAAATTTTTGGTGATATATTTTTCTATATCTTCCTTGCTCTTATTTTTTTGCTGTATATAGAGATTGATAAAACTCTTGAATAGCTTTTAATTTGTCTTTCATTTGTGTACAGACCCTACCTGCAGAATCTTTTATATTCCCTATCATATTTTTATCCCTTCTTTTCTGGGCTAATCTGGCTAAAAGTTTTGAATTTTTATTACTATATTCAAAAAAATTCTTTTTTAAATACAGTAACTTTCTTTGTACTTGTTGTAGTTCTAATTCCTCTAATTCTTTTTTTTTGCCTCAATATCTTCTTATCATTGTTAGAAAAAATTGGGATTCTAAATCTGCTGTTATATTTTCTAGATTTCTTTTTTTAAACTCTTCAATTTTTTTTTATTCTAGAATTTTCTCTTATAATAAAACCTCTGGCTACAGCTTTTAAAGTGTCCCATATAATTCCCGTTTTTCTTCCAGCCTTTTCATTAATGTCCCAAGTTTCCAACCAATCTTTTTTAACTCTTTCGAGCACTTCTGGGTAATGAAACTTTTTTGCATTCATTCTCCATCTTCTGGCTTCTCTATAGTTTTTATTTATTGCTATATCAATTGACATTATAGCGTGATCAAATGTTTTTATAATTTCAATCTCAGTATTATTTACTTTAGGCATTAGACTTTGTGAAGCAAATACAAAGTCTATCCTAGAATAGCTCTTGTGAACTGGTGAGTAAAAAGTATATTTTCCTTCATCTCCTTTAAGTTCTCTCCAGACATCCTTCAATCCTGTATTATTTATAAATTTTGTTAATGTTGTGTGCCTAACCCTCCAGTCTTCCTTCTTGTAAGCTGATTTGTCTTTAATTTTATCTAACACCATGTTGAAGTCTCCATTATTAAATACCCCTTTTTAACCGTTTCAATCTGATCCCAGAGGACATTATAAAAGCAGCTTTGGTTAGCATTTGGTGCATATACATTTACCAGAGTATATTGCTCTTTACCCATTACAACTTGCAGTATTATATATCTGCCTTCTGAATCTTTCACCACATTTTCGACAATGCATTCACAATTCTTTGAAATTAAGATGGCTACCCCCTTGCTTTAGATGTGCCAAAACTTTTCTCATAAATATCGATGTTTGGGATTTTTAATTCGTTAACACCATCTTTTATTTGATGAGGTTCTTGCAAGAAAGGAATATCAATTTTATGTCTTTTAATCATTGCTTCAATTCTCTTCCTCTTCAAAATTGATCCCAGACCCTTCACATTCAATGTTGCTAATTTTATAAACTTTCCCATAACTTAACTTTTTTTCTTTTAATATTCTAGAATGGTCCCATTGTGCAAAAAGAAAACTTAACACCTACAATTAATAAAAAAAAACTAAAACTAATCTTTAAGTCTGGTCCTGTCATAAACCTCTGTAATCTTATTTCTTAGGTCTTTGCATTTCGAAGCACTCTTCCCTTCCCCATTTTGTTGATGGATGATGTCTCTGATATATGTGAAGTTGCAAATGTCCCCTTTGTGTCTTTGACAAAGTTAGTAGAGATCCTGCATAGAATACAAATATGGTATCTAAGCAGGCCCAGCTTTCTTTGTTTTCAAAAGGTCGCTCCCCCCCCCCAGATGAACTATGAGTTTAAAACATTTTTGACAGCAAGATGCTACTGGAGAAATTTTAGATATGGCAGCATATGGGCTACACAGAGATTTCTTTTATGTTTGTCAGAGCTTGATTATCATAGAAAGTAAGACGTGTGCTGTATCTGAATGTTTTCCTCACCATATTAGAACATGTTCACCACTGGGAACATTTTGTCAAATGAGTGTAGAAATCATTGTTTGTCTTGACCTAGCAGGAGAGGATACAGAATTGCAACATACTTCTCTTCAAGATGATGAGGAATTTCCTGGCAGTCAACAGAGTTCTGACATTGATGAAAGAAGTGTTTAATACAAAATTGCTCATTTCTCACAAATTTACTCTCCCCCCCCCCCATGCACAATTTGCACAGTAGCCCAGAAGTGGGATAAAGTCTTTGTCATACTCTTGGCTGGAGGTGAGAAGTCTTGCAGAAATTTTAAACTCCTTCTTTCCAGATTTCTCACGTTAAGCCACTGCTAACTGGCCAAATGAGGAATTTAGCAAGTATTCTTTTCATTTTCAATGCAGACAAAGCCTCAGTTAGCCTTGTTGTCTTACCAATTACTGCAGCAGATGGAAGACACTAGGCAGAAGCATTCTCTTCCTTTTCCAGGTATTTGAAGTAATAAACCATGAAGTTAATGGTTTTAAATACTTGGATGCCAGGGTATATAATTATATTTAGCAGGGCAGAAACATTCAGCTAGTAGACAGTTTGTTACATCTGCTGGTATAACTTTCAGTAGAGAATTCCTACCAGATGACACTCATATCTCTCAGCACACAAGAGTCGTGTGGCTTGGCATGCAACCAGAAAAACCAGTGTCAACGTCTTAATTGGCAGCCGTTTGCTGTTGAAAGTTATGCTAATAGATTTATGCCAGTGCATTTATGTAATAACTATGCAATTAATTACTTGTTGTCTACTCCACTGTATGTTTACTCTTGATGACCTGTTTTGAGAATGCAGTTTTTCTGAACTTTGAGGAGCCTGCTAAGCTCGCCCGCAGCTACAGGAGTAAAGAAGACGTGACATAATATTGGAAGTGTTTTGTATAGGTTAAATGTAAGAAAGTTGTCCTCTAAAAGCCCTTGGGCTCTGTTTGCTACTTTCAAGATAAAATGTTTAATAAGTATCTGTAGGCGGTAAAGCAAGCTTTCATCTCAAAACCCAATAAATAATATTGCATCCATTTTCCAGCCCTTGCAGAAATCAGATCATGAAGGGATAACTACATTCAGATCATTTACCTGCTGTGCAAATTCCCCCGTACTATCTCTCAAAATGTATTCTCTATCATAAAAAGGTGTACTACACATGCAGTTTGATTGTACCAACTGAGAGGTAAGCTGTTAAAATGGATTTAACTATTTTATGAATGCCAAATTATGTAGAGCAGAAAAAATTAGTCTCATGAAAGAGAGAGATGGAAATTGATTTTGATAAAAGGAAATTCAAGAATACATGTATATTTATTAACTCATAAAGAGCAGTTTTATTTGCCTAATTATTACATTTTATTATAGTGCAATAAGTACAGTAGTTTTATAGAAGACATATGTTATTATGAAGCTAATTCTTTGGGCTTTGATAGTTATAGCAACTTAATTTTATGTTGTGCGATTTCAGTTTATTATTATTATTATTATTATTATTATTATTATTATTATTATTATTAATATTATTATAGTAACTCCCCACCTATCACAGGGGTTAGGGACCCAACCCACAATAATTGAAAATCTGTGATGTACAAATGCAGGGTCAGGTCAGGACTGGGGGGGCCTGTTCAGGGCCTCTTGTATTTGCCCCAGGCCTCACGCTGCCCTGAACGCGCCTCCAACGGCCTTCCCAAGCCATCAGAGGTCCCAAAAGTGCTTCTCTATGAACCAGAAGGGACTTCTGAAAAACTGGAAGTTGCCTCCAGATTGCTCGAAAGCACTTTTGGGACCTCCAAGGGCCTTTCTAGGCATGTTGGAGGACT
>JAHTLZ010000330.1:17627825-17637921 GCA_023846285.1 Phrynocephalus versicolor | reverse complement strand
GAGTTGTGGTCCAAAACATCTGGAGGGCCGAAGTTTGGGCATGCCTGCCCTAAACCTACCCCATTTGCACGTCTGTCTTTCTGTATGGTTCAGCTGTCTCCTCCATCCCCAATGGTTCTTCCCTAACTCTTGGGAGCTGGGAAGCTTGAAAGGAAACCGGACAGATAAATTTGTACTTTCCTGAACTCCCCCAAACTGACGTAGAGCAATCCTCTTCTATGGATACTCTGCCCAATGTGGTTCTGATTCAAGACCCCTTTCAAAAGTTGTAACATTTTATTTGCACTATCCCCCCTATTAGTAATACCTTGCCATTTTGAACAGTAATCCAATATTAGAGGTGCATGCATGTGTACCTTTAATAATCAAACATTTTGTTACCTCTTTTTTAAAAAGTTGCTCACTGCAAAAGCTGGCATGTGCATTCAAATAAGCGAAAGTTTAACCTCTAGTAAGGTGATGTGGCTCCCTTTTGGGGGGTTGGCTAGTTAAATATCTTCAAGAAAGGCATGTGCCAATCAGGGAAAATCAATCCAATGGTTTAGTTTTCAAATGGGCCGCCCAGATATTTATGCCAACCAATTTTATCTTTCTTGAAATTATTATTGAAACAGGCTCTAAAGTGCTATTCCAAAATAAAAGGACTTGAAAAAAGAACAACAAAAACAGACAGAAAATGTCAGTTTTCAGGAGTCCATATTTGATGATTTTGCAGCTATCTCCTGACAGGCAAATACACATATGATCCTATTCATGTAGACTAAGGTGGTTGAAAATCAACCATAATAGTTCATATTTGAATGAGATGTGGAAAAAAACCCAGAAATCAAGTTCTAGGATTTTCTCTTGCTTGTCCTTTTATGAATGGTAGTGTGCACAAGAAGGGATAATGTAGACTATGTTGACATTTGTGTTGTCAATATTGATGCTAGCCTTTGCTATTTAAAGATTGACATCCTTTTTCCTTATGGCAATGCAAACATGACATTACAAAGCAATGGTGGAATATTTTCTGGCATTTTGAACAGTGGACATTGAAGCAGTATTTCACATTCACAGTATTTATTTAATATAAGTCTTAGATAACTAGGACTGCTAAGAGGAAAAAGGTAGTTTATATCAGAAGTCTGTAAACTGAATGTGTTCTCTGTGTGTAGCATATCAAATTTCTATAATGTCTGTCAGACATTGCCTATCAGAGATAGTATTTTCCTGAGGGAAGTCACTTGCCTCATGTGAAATGTAGATTATTACAGTAAGTATTAAACAGACTAAATGTTCTCTACAGAATGGACTCATGGGTTTGGGAATGTAAACCAATGGGTTCAGTGAAAACTGTTAACATTGGAACACATATTGAAATGCATGATGAAAGAAAATACAGTACATAACCAAAAATCAAAAATGGAGGAAATGGGATGTAGGGTGTAATACACTCATAATGTGTTTGGACAGCCACTTCAAGGCAATTGGGTTTGTTTGTTTGTTTCCCCCACCTTTGTGTCAGGACTGACTTCAAATAATTTTTTCCAGGTACACAAGATTTCTTTTTTTTTGTTTTTTACGAAATGATGATGGCATTCTGGGTGTCTCAAAATAGTCATTGGGAGACCATGACTAATAAAAATTAGCCTATACTTGCCTTCTAGTTGTACCTCTTCTTTATTAGCATTATATTCTGGGCTCTGAATATTTCTGTAGGCAGCAAAGTCTGTTCTGTTTCAACTGGCAAGCTTTGTTTTGATTATTGTGATTTATTAACAGTATTATTAGTATTATTAATGAGTTGCTGCTCTTTTTTCACATTTGGATTGCTGTTAGAGACAATGTAGTGATCTTCTTTCTCTTGCTACATGTACTTTTTCTGTTGTTGAATGCGTTGAATATTATTTTGTTTCAAAATTGAAAATCAATAAACAAAGTAAATATGGGATAAGAAATTAAAACGGCCCTTGGTGTCAGAGTGATAAAATGAGTATAACCGTTTGACACATATTTTCCATTTTGCAGTTCTAAAGCTGTTTGGTAGACATGGAAGCATAGAAAAATAAACAAAGAATAAATCAGTTGCATTGGTAGTAACATTGTTTTTGTACAATGACCAGTGTTAATAAGAGTTCCAGGAAGAGCTTTGTTGCTGCAGTTGCTGTACTGATTTCCTTTAGCTGTCAAGTGGGGATATCCTAATGATTAGGAGAGGAGCAAGATGAGTTAGTCTCCAGCTTCCCTTTAGATTGTGAGTCAAGATAATGCAGCACCATGCTGTGAAACAAAGACAATGGGATGTGAATAATTTTTGTATTGAAGAGTGTGGTAAATTTTAGGCAAACTCATTAGCAGCACATTTGTTACACAGTAATTTTGTTACTTTATGAATAATTGCGCTTTTACCCACCTCCTAAATCTTAATTTTGAGGTGTTTATCTCCTGGTAGTGCAGACTTTTAAGAAATAAAGAAGTAATCTACCTGATGGGAAGGTAAATACCATACTCACTGCTTCTAGAAATAAGTTCTTTGCCATGCTAATGAAAACAAAGTAACTTCTAAAAAACACAGGATGATATGCTAAGACAGTGATGGTGTGCGGTTTAGAAACCGAGTGCCCAAACAACGATTCAAAATCCACTTATTTTTTGCAAAGTGCCAATATGGCAATTTAACCTAAATATAGTGGTACCCTGGGTTACAAATGCTTTGGGTGCTACCCTTCGGGAAAGTGAGGAACGAAGAGCAGGTTTTTGAATTTCCCGTGGCCACAGCACCCTCGCCACAGCAAAGTCTCAAAACGGTTCCATGCAGAGAGCTGGGCGAAGCAGGGGGCAGCGGTTTGTGGGCTTCTTCGAAGCCCCAGTTTACTCTCAAGCCATGCCACTTTTGGGATGCCCAGAGCACCTTAGATGGAGAGTGAACTGGGGTTACAAACAAGCCCACAAGCCACTGCCTCCCCTTCACTCGGCTGTCTGCATGGAGCACCGTGGCATGTTCCGAGTGGAGGGGAAAGGGCCATGGCTCTGAGGGGGTGATGCCTCATGTCAACAGAAAAGGCTCCACGTGCCACCTTTGCCACTTATGCCATAGTTCGCCACAATTGTTATACAAGAAAGGAGAGATTATAATGTCTATGGATCTTCAGAATATAATATGACAAGCTGAAAGAACTCTTTGTGGATTTCCCACTTTGCCAACAGAATGCTGACCTGGTTCAAGTTTTGGTTTGAAATGCATCTGAATGATTTAGGAGAAGCACAGTTACCACATTCCGCAAATGTGTTGCATTTTATAGTTGTGAAACCCAGAAGGAGACATTTTGTGTTCACTGATACTGAGCACAAAACAGTGTCAGGAGAAACCTGTGTGCATGATATTGATGATAGACTGTATTTGTTCATCTTCGGTTGCACAAGAAAATCTATACATGCACATTCCTTCCTAATCCTTTTAGAAATAGTAACATGATAAAATTCAGATGAAAGCATTAATTTGCCTATGGGAGCCCTGAGTGGTGGCAAAGATTCTTGAGTCACAGGTTGAGATTTCTAGCAGTGCTCCTACAAAACTACCACCTGCCAGTGCAGCCTGGAGGGGCCAGTTTGTGGTCCACCAGAAATTACTGGAGTACAGCCAGGGCCATTTTATTCAGAGGACAAAGTGGGCATTTTTCCAGTGCCCACTGGGAATTCTTTGTTTAGCCTTCCATGTTTGGGTGCCACCCTCCTTCCCCCTCCTGACCCTCACTTTTTCATTTTTGTTGACTGCACGGCTCACAGATAATGGCTGATACCTCTAATGCAGTGTTTTTCAACCGCTGTTCCGCGGCACACTTGTGTGCCGCGACATGTTGCCTGGTGTGCTGTGAAGGAGCAGCCAGAGGAGGAGGAGGAGGAGGAGGAGGAGGAGGAGGAGGACCAGAGCCTCCTGTCGGTGCATGCGTCCTGGGCATGCAGGAAGTGGCGATTGCTGGGAAGGAGCGCGAGGGTGGGAGGAGAGAGAGGGGGGGGGCATGCGCAGTCTCGCTCCTCCTCCTCCTCCTCCTGCTCTTGTTGCTTCTGCTGCTGCTGCTGCTCCTGCTGGCGGTGACCATTAGCGGTCTCAGCTCCAGTCCTTTCCCCTCCCCTCCTCGGTGAGCTTGCCTCGGGCAGCCGGGGTCAGTTCGAAGGCCCCTCCAGAGGAGCCGGGGCTGGGGGGCTGGGTGGGTGGGTGGGATGCCTGGCAGGCTGGCTGGCTATCAAAGCCGTCGCTCGCTCGCTCGCTCGCCCCTCTTCTTCTTCTCCTCCTCCTTCCCCGCCGCGCGCCCTTGCTGGGCATCTGCCGCGCTCGCGGGTCAAAGGGGGGGGTCAGCTCCTGTAAGACCCCGGGCTCCTCCCGAAAAAGGGCTTGGTGTGTGTGTGGGTGTGTTGGGCTTCCTGGTGCCGCGGGTGGCCAGCGCCCCTCCCCGCCGTGGGACCCCAATGTCGCCCACCCACCCGGCGCGTCCTGCAACCGCGCAGCCCATCATCCCCAGGTGCAGGGGGTGGGGGGTGGTCTCGAACCATGGCTCAATCTACTCCTTTCCCCCCCGCTTGTTAAATTTTTTAACATTTTCTAATGGTGATGTGCCTCGTGATTTTTTTTCATGAAACAAGTGTGCCTTTGCCCCAAAAAAGTTGAAAAACACTGCTCTAATGAGCAGGTGTGTTTTCTTCCTTCAAGTCCATCCTCAGACTGCCTGCTACCTGCCTGATGCTCTCCCTGCAGCTGGTGCTGGCCCTGGAGAGTGAGTGGAAAGGAAACTTAGCGCAGCCAATTGGTGTTCACCACTACTCACTCACACATGCTGTCCATGCATCACCACCCCTCAAAACTCCAGCTGGCTGTTTACAAAACATTCCTCACACCAATCATTTTGGACAGGAAGGAGATTCTACCTGCTGATGAGGGAACCCTTATTGGCTCGCAAGATGCTTCACATCTTCAAAAGCAACGGATGGTGGGAGTGGCCATTTCAGAAGTTGGCAACGTCATTCCAGACACAGGAAGGAGGCCAACTTGCCAGTGGTGCTCTTTTTTAAAAAATGTTTTTAAAGGGCTTCCAGTAGGAAAGTGGAGGTGAACCAAAAGGACTGAACTCCTAACCTCATTGGTTTGAAGGGACAGGACTTATATGGGAAAGAATCCCCATTGAATCTGGTGGGATTTCTTATTTGGAAAGGCAGAGGAACCCAGTCCCTCTGATCTCACTGATTGTCTGGACTCTGTATACTATCTTACCCCTTACAGGATCTCGAATTGCTTTTTGAACAGCAAATTGGCAAATCCTAAGTGTTTATTTCAGCACTGTAATAGGAGGCAACATTTAATTTAGCCCTTTGACACCAAAACTCTTATTTTTATTGCAAGTTTTTATTTGGATGCACACTTGTTTTGTCATCCTGAAGGCATGTTTTCATTGTTATGTTGTTTGTTTACTTAAGCACTGTTTACTTATTTACCCAAGATTACCTTAATGAGTCAGCCTTATTTATACTATATTACATTTTTAGGTTGTGTGACCTAGTTAGAGAGAAGGTAAGGGAGAGGAAGTAAGAAATCATCTGAATTACAATTAAACATGTAGCTTGAAGGTGATTGTTGTTGTTGTTTTTGTTGTTGTTTTTGAGTGGAACCATTGGCTATGTTGGTGGGAGTTTTGTGAGAGTTGTGATCCAACAAGGCAATATTCTCAAGCTCTAGCATTGGAAGGACAAACTGACCATCCTTGGCATAGATCAGTGGTTCTCAACCTGTGGGTCTCCAGATGTTCCTGAACTGCAACTCGCAGAAGTCTTCACCACTAGCTGAGCTGGCCAGGGTTTCTGGGAGTTGCAGTCCAGGAACATCTGGGGACCCACAGGTTGAGAACCACTGACATAGGTAGTACTGTGCTAGACCTGGCCGGTTTGATCATAGAAGAACAAAATTATTTCATCCAAAAATGTAGCCAATAGATAGCTTTATGGGTCCCTTTCCAACTCCACTCTTCTATGGTTCTTCGAATGTATGATGGGATTTGTATGTTCGTAACAAATGAATACAGATGTATGTATAATATATAGTGTAAAAGGCTCTTTCTACCTTTCTCTGTTTCAGTTTGTGGGGACATCCACGGACAATTCTTTGACTTGATGAAGCTCTTTGAAGTGGGAGGTTCTCCTGCCAACACACGATACCTTTTTCTAGGGGACTATGTTGACAGAGGGTACTTCAGTATTGAAGTAAGTCTACAGTATTCTTATATAAATGTGTGATTCAACTTTTTCTTTGTACCATCCATTAGAGAATATTCTTTGACATAAAATTTCCAGGCTAAATTGTTGTAAGGCAAGGGTGTGTCTCTTTTCTGTACAGAAAGCTACCTAAATTTGATTTCTTAAAATGTCAACTCAAGTAAGCATTACTTTTGTTATATTTTGAGAGGCTTTCTTTGTTTTCTGCAGTCTCAAAAGTGTACATGAATGTCAGTCTAATCACATGTTTCCTGAGAATCTTACTGCATTGTGGCAAATACCAAAATAGTCATCTTTATTATTCTTGTTTGAAAAGCTCAAGCTCAAATGTCCTTAGCTCAAATAATCATCTCCATGATTATTTGAGCTAAGGAAATTTGAGCTTGAATTTTTCAAACAGCAGCCTTCCACGCTACATGTTTGTCTGATGGTGATACTAAAGGAGCCATTCAAATGTTGTATAGCTTTTTGTGCAGGCCTGCTATTCAAAAGAAAACCTTTAAAGAATTTCACTAAATACAGGGTGCTCGCAGCTTACAATGGCTCACATGACACACTACACTGATTTTAGGACCATTCAAATATTAGATACTGCCATCCTTGGTATCCAGCTCACTTTTACAACACTATGGCTAAAACTGACTGATGAAGCTGTTTGGATGAGCAGCGAAATGTTTGTCTCTCAAGAAAAAGAAGTCCAGTAGCCATGACTCAACTTCCAGATAAACTCACCTGGATGAATGAGAATCTTCACAGACATTTAGCAGGAAACCAATTAGGTTCTAAATTCAAGAGTCTATTGTATACTCATACCTTTGAATTATATCTGAACTAGTATGTTGGATCCCAGACACTGGCGTTAGGGGAGAGGATGAGGACTAATTAATGTTAGCTTTCTTGGCTGGAGAATTAGTCCTAGAATCAGACTGTATCTGTCTTCCCAAATGAGTTGCTATCCAAAAGTATGGTTATTTTATGCTGTTACGTTGAATACTAGAAATTTCTCACTAGAGAATTTTAGCTTGAAAAATTCCACGATCCTTGTGTTTTATTGCAAAAGGGCAACCCTATTAGTGCAGCAAAAACAAGGAACTGAACCTAGAGTAGCCCCATTGAATCAGCAGGCTTTACATCAATGTTCATTCACACATCATCTGTTGATTCAGTGAATCTATTCTAATTGGAACTAGCAGTTAGATTTAGATGATGACATATGGTATCTTAGATTAGTCATGTACCGTATTTTTCTGTGTATATGATACCCCATGTATAAGATGACTCTCAATTTTCCAATCCAAATCAACAGTTTCTCTACTATGTGGCTATCTCATTGGCTTACCTCCATGTATAAGATGACCCTAAATGTTTAGTCTAACAGTTTTAGTAATAAAATGTAGTCTTATTCATGGAAAATACAGTAAGTGCTTATTTCATTCTTGTAGATGAGAGTTAAAGTTGTAGATGTTTTCTTGCACTTGCATGAGAGAGTTGTGTTTTTTGTTTTTGTTTTGCAGTTTGCATTTAAAAAATTATCCATACAAGATATGGATAATAATAACCCTCAAATCAATAGAGTATCCCCAGCAGCTAAGAACTAGCTAATTGGTTATATTCTGGACATATAACAACCCAATCCCACCACTTAAAACTCCCTAATGTAAACTGAGGTTAGCATGTTTTACATCAATTCAAATTTGAGTTCTCTCTCTCTCTCTCTCTCTCTCTCTCTCTCTCTCTCTCTCTCTCTTTCTTTCTTTCTTTCTTTCTTTCTTTCTTTCTTTCTTTTCCTGCTAGTTGGAAATATTCTTTTCTGTAGGCTGCAAATAATTTGTTTCAAGCTTAAAGTGCTGAAGAAAACTTCTCAATTGTTGAATAAGAATTGGAAATTATGTGAAGTGGGCGGATGAAATTTAATAATACCCTTGAAAAGGAATGTAACTTATATTAAATGCACATAGGAGAAATAAATAAGCTGTCACACACCACAGTAAAATCTACAAAGTTTTAATACATCATACTTTTAAATTAAATTGTTTACATTTTCATGCAATAAATAAAGATGGGTTTTGTTTTGGTTTTATTTGTTTGCAAATCCTTGCTGTTCTATTATAGGACTTAATCATTTGTTTTATATTTTACCTTTGGTAGACTAAAGAGAGGAAGTTATATAGCACACAATTTACTAAATGTAGCAAACTTTACAATTTGGAAGAAGGATGAATTTTTTATCTGGAAGTGCCCCTTTTCGTATCGTATAAAACGTACGACTATACTGAGACAGTATTTGAGGTTTTAACAGTGGCTTTACCTTAGTCACCTATGTTATAATCTTTACAACACATAATAAGGTGAGTACTGTCATCCCCACATTCTAGATGGGGGTGGGAATTCCAGCACCCAAGGGGTGGGTTTCCACATGATCACTTCATGATAAGAACTGAATTGAAGACTGCCTGATTCATGAGTCCCATGTTGGTACATGCCAGCTTCTTTCCAAGCCCATGTTTTTGCAGACTCCATAGGGGCCCCAAAGTTGGGAAAGCCTCCCAAGTTGGGCAGTCCTGTGTCTATTTGTCTGTAGCAGTCAGTTCCACCTGGCGGCCTCAAGTTCCAAGTTAGGAAATGCCTCAGAATCGAAACATCAGTGATGGGCAGAAGCAAAATTGTGGGATGAGGCCTGAACAAAATAGGCTGGGCCAGATATAATGGTTTCCAAAATAAATGTTTCCCCACAAACCATGCAACATCAGTTCAGAAGCAAGCCCTATGCCAGCAGTTGAAAGGGCTACAGAGCATAGTTACATTCCATGCAACAGTCTCCCAGACCACAAAGCTCAGTCCTTGGCTTCAAAGTTTTGTGTAGCAGGTGCTCAGGCTGCAAAGCCAGTCTCAGTTGTGCACAGCAGGTTCTCTGGCTGCAAACCAGAGTTTTGCAGAGTCACTTCCTAGGCTCCAAACCCGAGCTCAATTCCATGCAGTGCCCTTTCAATCATGTATTTGGTCTCATCTTCATGTGGGGCATCCTCTCACGGACCACGTCAAGCCTGGGACTAATGACTCTCTTTATCATTGTGTTAAGAGCTGTACAAAAGCAAGACTTCAGGATTTATTTGGCACTAGGAAAAAGAAAAGGATAATTTAGCTTGATATACAAATGAGGCAAAATTTGTAATCTCTTACATTCTTTACAGAATGCTTCTCAGAGCATTGTAAATTATAGTTTCACCATTTACAGAGTCCTACTGCAGAGTACATTTGTGAAAATTCTCCAGGCAAGGAATCCTGGGCTCCTCCCCCTGTCTTAATAATTTAGATAATTTAATAAGTTAAATAATGTTATTTTTTTCAGTTCTTAAAGAAAATGGATGCAGAAGGTAGAAAACTATCAAGGTTAAAAAAAAGGGCGTGGAGATACCTCCCTAAGACAGCTGGGCACTTGGACCAGAGAGTAGTTGTTCCATATAGGACAGTCATTCTCAACCTCTCTCCTGAGGTTCTTGGATTATAGTTCTCAGAAATCCTGGCTGCACAGCTGGTTGTGAAGGCTTCTGGGAGTTTTAGTTCAAGAACATCTGAGGACCCAAGGTTGGGAACCACTGATTTAGCAGGTGAGGTCAACACCAGTGACACCTTGGAATTGAGTACCAGGATCCACAGCAGTGCTGTGGCAGCAGGTCTCAGTTGTGCATTCCCTTCCAGTAGGGTACTCAGCAATCCAAGTGCCATCTGAGGATTGTGGTCTATGGGTCTGTTAACAATTCCTTCCTTCCTTCCTTCCTTTCTTTGATTAGTAGAAAGCAGTATAAATTTATTTATTTATTTATTTATTTATTTATTTATTTATTTATTTATT
>JAHTLZ010000330.1:17593831-17608662 GCA_023846285.1 Phrynocephalus versicolor | reverse complement strand
ATGTATGTATGTATGTATGTATGTATGTATGTATGTATGTATGTATGGAGATTCACCAGACATATAATATCACATTTCTGCTTTGCATGCTATGTATCTGTGCAAAATATTAATGTATTCAGAAGCTTTATAAAATTAATGACCTTACTTGTTTTGATCGATGCAGCAATTCCTCAGATGTCATTGTGCTCTTAGTGTACAGAAAGCCAAATATTTTGAATTCCAATAAGACTCTTAAGTGGTAGTGTGCTTGATTTCCCCCAAGATGTTTTGATTGTAAGTGAACTTAAATGCCGTGTGATCATTACCTTGCCTATTGCTAGAGAGAAAATACTACTCCCGTTGCTTTTCCATCCAAAGTTCTAGGGGGTTTTCATTTTCACTACAAATTGACTAGTAGGCCAGCTGAGACAGTAACATTTTTGTCACCACAGGAAAACATGCAGAAGAAAAGCAGGCACATATCTGGCTATTCTGCAGCCTGCATTAGCAATATCAGCCTATTTTTAAACATTTTCTTGAAAGAGTTGTATAGATTTTTTTTTCCGCAGTACCATTTGATGCAGTTCTAGAAACACACCAGCTATCCAAATTACTTCCCAGGGTGCTTGGGAACAGTTTTCTGATCCCTGATGTAGCTACCCACATCAGAACAATGCTGTTCAGAAAGCATTTGTACTCCCTGTATGGGGAAAGTGCGACAGGAAAGGAGATAATTGTACTGTATTTAGAAAGTGAAGGAAATGAGTGAAGAAGTCTACAATCCTATGTTTATCCATGGCCCAGATTGGTTTGTTTCTCAAGAAGTTTCCAAAACATTAATATTTCTTTATAAATGCAGCAGAAACAACATAAGATTTGGGGGCTAGGAAAAGCACACGGGAAAAGTCTAAATACAGTATTCCAGTGTATCCATCCAAACAGAGGGACATCAGGGTCATTCAATGTCAAATCAACCACTGCATAGAACCTTGGTGTCACTGATTTGGTTCATTTTTGGTACATTTGTACCTTACAACGAGATGTGTACAAATATTTTTTCCAGATTTTTTGGGCCCACCTGTTTCTAAGATACTGCACTTTCAAAACTGCAAAAAAAAGGAAAAAGAAAAAAAGCCAAAATTCACTACCCACCATAGCTACATGTGCCATTTAATAGATACCTGTGATAGCTACAGACCTGGGACAGGTGCCATTTTAAAGCTGATATACAACATGATGAAATTGTATATTTTAAAAAAAATACACATTTAAATAAATATAAAATTTGAATTTTTGGAAAAATTTTAAAAAAAAAAATCACAGTTACGCTACATATCTTGTAGCCAGTCACCCCAAATTTCAGGATGGTATGCTAATAGTATCATATAAAAGTTAAATTTTCTTGTTGGTATTGACAAGGAATTAAATTGGCTTAGCCCTGAAAATAGACCAAAATTTCTAAGAACCTTTTTTCCCCTTGGCTAGCATGTTAGATGCTTTTGTCATCTCCTGTGGGTTTACCTGGTCTCACACACGCACACAGTGAGTCCCACTAGTTCCTGCTATAATGCAGTTCCTTGGTCTTAACTCAGCAAATTTTGAAAATCCTATTATTTATTTATTTATTCGTTTTTACAACTTATATGCCACCCACTACCCAAAGGTTTCTGGGCAGCCTGCAATCAAAAGAATTAAAACAGTTAAAACTTAAAAAAGCAACAAATAATTAAAGCACTAATTAAAAACATTACACTAAAATCATTACACTAAAATTGCCATGACAGGACCCACAATCTATATTGCATCAATTAAAAAACGTCTGGAACTGGAAGATTTTTACCTGGTACCAAATGTCATCAGTGTTGCCAGGCGGATCTCACTTGGGAGGGGGAGCTGCCAAGAAGACCCTATGTTTACAAGCCGTCCCTCTCACCTCCTTGAGGGATCTCTTTCAAGAAGGCCCCCTGGCTCAATCTTAATTGTCGGGTAGGTTCATATGGAAGGAGGCAGTCCTTCAGGTATCTAGGTCCTAAGTCATTTAGGGCTTTATATGTCAAAACAAGCACTTTGAATTGGGCTCAGACAGCAACTCGTAACCAATGCAGGTTATGCAGAATCAGCGTGATGTGATCCCTGGCGGCCCCACCACTTACCGGCCACGCCACACAATTCTGAACCTGTTGGAATCGCTGAATCCTCTTCAAAGGTTGCCCCACACATTACTAACACTAACACACCTTCTTTTTTGTTAGAAGCAATCCACTGGGGCTGTTGGAGTGGAAGCATTAGTTCATAGGGTGCCGTGTTTGCCCAGGGACATCAAACTGTTTCCACAGTCCTCACATTCTTCATGGAGGCTTCTTCCATGACCTCCATCTAGTTCAACTTACTGTATATGTATTTTGCCAGCACTATGATAAATTAATATTAATTATGAAACCATGGAACTCAGTGGGTTGTGCCATTGATTGCATTCAAGCAGATTCCCATGAGCTTACAAGACTCATTGAAATCCATGTAATATGCATTCATGTAACTATAACAAGCTGTTAATCAGTACAACCCTGTCAGCCATTAATGGTACTAATAACTTTACTTCTGCAATTTGTTGTAGGTATCGTATGTACAGGAAAAGCCAGACAACAGGCTTCCCTTCACTAATTACAATTTTTTCAGCACCAAACTATCTAGATGTATACAATAACAAAGGTAAGAGTACTTTCCCCACTCCAAACCTGCTTTAATGCATTGCTTTGTATTTTGTATTGTTTCAGCCATTTAAAAAAAATCCCTTTGCAGATAGTAGGTTTGTCTGTTACGCAATTTGCTTTAATCAATTCTTAATGCAGTAGAATTTACTAATGTTCAATTTCAAGACTAAGTCAACTTTTATGATCTTATTACATGTTACATATTAGGTGTGCATGGATTGTGTGTATTAATTAATTGGTTGTTGTCAACCTAATTTGCTGAATGGAAGTGGTAGTGCTGCAACCACATTCAAATAATGTCTGCAGTACTGTGGGCCAATCATAAACTGAGTTATGCCTGCAGAATGTTACAAAGCTTCAGTTCAGCTTCAGAATCATATGTGGTGTGGACAAAGTAGATAAGGAAAAACTGTTTTCCCTGTCGCACAACACTAGAACTAGGGGGCATTCCATGAAACTTTTGGGTGCTGGACCTCTTCACCCAGAGGATCACTTTAGCCATTGATAGCTTTAAGAAAGGATTAGACAAGTTCATGGAGAACAAGGGTATCAATGGCTATAATTATGGATGCCTAAGGACAACCTCTGGAGGGGTTGGACAGATAGGCAGGATATCTCTCAGTGCCATTTGTGGAGAATCATAAGCAGTGAGGACATCTGCTTGGGAATACCCTGAAGCAAATGGTGAGCCCCTGTGTGAGACAGAATGCTGGACTGGATGGGCTGTGGCCTGTTCCAGCAAAGCTGTTCTTATATTCTTACAGTAATACCTTGGTTTAAGAGCATATTGCAAGACAAGCAAATATTTCTTCTAAATTTTGCCTTGCTCAACAAGTAGTGCCTTGATATACATGCACTGGAGCAGGCCACATGATCACAAGTGAGCCAGTGGTGCCTCTCCCCCCCCCCCCGGATTGTAGATGATTGTCTGGAACATTCTTTCTCAGGCAAGATGCAAAAACAGAGGGAGGGGAGAAGAAGGCAGATTTCCCTTGTACCAGCCAGAAATGTTTTCAAAGAAGAGTGCAGATTTTTCATTCTATTTATATATTTATTTAGTTTGTTTTCAACATCCTTTCTTATTTTTCAAGCAATTTCTAGTCATGGGGAAGCTAGCCAAGTTTGTATAGGGCTACAAATTACACTTTATTATTGTTAAATTAAAAACATAGAGTAAAATCCAGTGATTAGTCCCAAGCGGACCATATTTCACAGCCAGGTACCTAAACCATGGTCTGGACATGGACTTCTGGCCAACTTCTTTTTGTAGCAACACTGTTAAATATTTATCCACACATACATCATTATTTACTAATGTAAGAATTTTGGAAAATTTTAGTTCTTTTTGTTATGTGTCATTAGCTGAAATCCAGTAGTAATCAGTGAAAATTAAGTGGGGGTGGTGACTCATCAAATCACCACTGATTCAATGGCCCTACTCTGGTTGTGACTTACTCCTGGATTTCAGCCATTGAATGACTCTGGAGCCTCTAGAAAACTTAGGAGCTAATGACAATCAGAAGGTTCCACCATTAAGTAGCCCTGCTCAGATTTTGCAAATTAAACACTGTGGCTTCCTTTAATAAAGCTATCTACTGCGTGTTCGGCCTTCTAAATTTTTGACTAGTCTCCTTTCCTTTTTGTGGTCTCTGTGGCCACACACCAATGGGCTGTTCTGTTTGGTGCATGTGTAGAACAACTTGGAACCTTGTAGAGCACAGCAGGAATGGTTTGGTGGGGCATCTGCGCCCTCACAAGACTATGGTTTGGCCTCTCTGTTTTGTTGATCTGTTTCTTTTTATTCACCATTAGTTTCAGGCATCTCAGAACTCTCTCCTCCTTAGCTGGCTGAGCTCCTGAGAAGACAATTGTCACTTATGAATATTTGTAGATAGTTATCCCCTTTTTTTGGACACCTGCCAGCCCCTTAACAGTGCATGGCACCACAACCCTTTAAGAAGTGTGTCTTCTGTTCTGCTAAAATCTCTCTGTCCAACTGATACTCTTAAGTGCCCACTTTGTCAAGGAGATATTTATAACACCCAGGCCTGCAAATACTGTGGGACCTTTACAGCCCAGGGAATAAATAAAATGAAAGGGCCATCTTTGCAATATCCAGTGGAGTAAGGCAATCTAGAATCTACTCCAGTCAATACAGATCACTTTTAAGAAGCCTCTTACAGCCTCCAACATCAATATAGAAATCAACACCTTCCATTTGGGCCACGTCAGTAGTGACTCTCACAACACAATCCTCTGTTCCCCTTGCTTTGCCACCAAAATGGAAAACAACTGCCTCAGAATCAGATGTGAAGCACAAAAAAGAAGAGGCATAAGGAAAGCTCAGGGTGTATTACTGGTTTCAGAGGAGTCTCCACTGGGCTCGTTACCTCCAGTACAGAGACCCAGCTCTGTCCAGAGAGTTGGTTATCAACTGTTCTCCATCTCTATCACCAGTACCAGCCCCAAAGATAATTCTTGAGCTATCTCCTGAAAACCAACCATGTGAGCCACTGTCAGTTGCTCCAAATTATAGGCAATAATCTTCACACTCGCTCTAGTCCTATCATCATCCCCAAGAAGAAACAGAGAGAACTTATCCATAGAACTCTGGCAAGCATCCTGTTTCCCACAATTACTAACTGGCTGCCTATGGAAAACCTACTAGCAGAACATGAGGACAGTAGGCCTTCTTCACTGTTCCTCACCAGCCATTAGCTTTGAAAGGCAATCTGTAATCCTGCAGGCAGCATGTGGCTATTGGGACAACCAACCGCCTTATTTTTCATGAGCATGTCCAATCCCCTTTTCAGATCCTGTCAATCAAGGATCATTGTCATATCATGAAGAAGTTTAACTATGTAATTCGTGAAGCATTTATGCTTCTCTGATTTAATTTTCTGACTTTTGAGTTTTACTGAAGGACTCTAGATTAGAGATTGGCAAAAACTGCAGTTCAGTGCTTCAGCGGATCAGGCCCAGGTGTTATGTGGCACCCCGATTCCCCATTTCCTCCCTCAGGCACCCATTCAGAGGAGAAGGCTGGGCAGGGAAGCCTGAGGATGCTGCCTCTTGAGTTGGACTCCTGCAGGAGGAGGCAGGATGGGAAATCTGGGGTTCCTGCACAACACCTGTGGGCCCATACTGTACCAAAGTGCCTAACTGTGGTCCATACCCATCTCCACTCCAATTCTATAAAAAAGCAAGAGTTGTGGTTTATTTGTGTTGCTGTTTGTGGGTTGCAGCAAATGCAATTTGCAATTTATATTCATGGTACAGTACTCCCCCGTTTATCGTGGGAGTTAGGTGTCTGACCCGCCTGCAATAAAGAAAAATCTGTGAAATGCAGATGCCTCAGCAAACTGACCTTGAGCTGCTCCTGCTGGTGTACACTTCCTAAGAGAGGCCTTTAACCCCCTCCTGACACCTCCGCAAAGAGATCTGGGGCTGCTGCTGCTGGCATGTGCTGCTAGTAGCAGCCCAAAGTTTGTTTGCTGAGTTGTCAGGAGGGGGTTAAAAGCCATTATTTGGAAGTGTGCTTCTCTTAAGAAAATACTGGGACCATAATATTTGAACCGTGATGTGGCCTACACTGGCTTGGACATGTGAGAATGCACGATGGCCGGATCCCAAAAGATCTTCTATATGGAGAACTAGTGAAGGGAGAGCACCCCACAGGGAGACCACAGCTGCGGTATAAGGATATCTGTAAGTGGGACCTGAAGGCCTTGGGAATGGACCTCAACAGATGGGAAACCCTGACCTCCAATCACACTGTCTGGAGGCAAAAGATACAGCATGGTCTGCATAAATTTGAAGAGGCATTTGTCCAACACAGAGAGGAAAAGAGGCAGGCACAGAAATAACGAAACTCAAGGACTGGGCAAGAAGCAGAATACTTCTGCCCCCAGTAGGGTAGAGACTGCCATTCCGAATTGGCCTATTTAGTCACACTAGGTGTTGTTTTTAGGATCTCTACTCCAGGCATGATACCATAGTCTTTCGAGACTGAACGATGCCAATGCAATGATGTGGCAGGGACTATTGTACCCAGACCAATTTTAACATATCCTCCACTTACCCAACATATCCTCCACCCAGACCCAATTTTAACATATCCTCCACTTACCCATCTCTCTTCCTAAACTAATATGCCCCAAATATGTTACCCTTTTCTGTAGGATGATGGGGTAAGTTGCTTCAGCCACTGGTCCATTTTGATTGCCCATTTGAACTTGAAGGATATCCTGCATGTAGTTGTCTAAGTCAGTCTTTCAGAAACTGTTCTGTCAGTGCCAGATGAACACAGTTGGAGATAATTAGGGTTCAACAGGGAAGATGAACAACATTATAATAGCCAAAACAGTTTCTGGTTTCGCTAGAATTTTGTTCTAGCTACAAAATGCAGGAAGCAATCAGATCATACAATTGTATTTGATAACAGTAAGGATTAATTCTGGGAAGGACAGATATTTTTCTCTGAAAGCTTAATGGGCAGTGTAATTATCTTTTGTACAATATTTCAAAAATTGGCAATTCCCAAACATTGTAGATTTAACTGCACAATAAGACTAGAAGAACATATTAAACTAAGCATTTTCTTTCATCCATGCTTTGCTTTCAATTAAAATTTTTGTAACTGGTTCTTTTCACATTGATTGGGTATAAAGCGTGTTTCTCTTTCAGTTTTTGGATAATGACTAACATACTTTTTCTCCTCTTAGCCTTTAAAATAAAGCTTTTGGAAAAGCAGTTTAAATTGTTTTAATGTTACTTGTTGTTGAGTGCAATATCAGCAGTATACATTATTAATGTAATGGAAGTCAAAGTAGCTTTTTAGATTCTTTGAATGAATTATTCATTTCAACACTGAAATCCTAAAACACATGCTTTTGAAATCCTAAAAAACATGCATGTTTTAGCCAATTGCCCTTCCAAAGGGATTTTTAGAGCCTTCTTTCCAGAGTTACTTTGAAAAATATCTCCTATTTGGTTTTCATAAATTATAAGTATCAGTTCTGACATTTCAGCATTGGTGAGAGAGCCCTTCCAACTTTGAACTGTAGATGGACTTTTGGACACCACGTGCATACTTGATAAACTGCATACATTTTCATCTTTGTGCTGCCAACACCAACACTTCATTTTACTAACATAGTCTGCACAACTCTCTCTGTTTCCCTCTGACACTCTCTCTCTCAGTATACACACACGTACGTAACCATTTTTGCTTTTTCTAGAAAACAGAGCACACACATATATAGGCTCTAAAATAGCTAATGTTAAGAGAGAGGTTGAGAAAACAGCATATGTTCTATCCTTTTTATATCTCCTAAACAAGCATTGCAGAAATCGTGGTTGTTCATATTGTGAGTAGGGGGAATGTAAGTGTGAAGAGATATATTAGGAATCCAAGGCTGCAAGTAGTTATAGGAGTATTTTAAGGCAGGGAAACGTAAATGGAGAGGAGTGTGGCTCTTATCTAGTTACATTTCTCCCAGGACTGACTAGAAACAAAAACCATATGCCTGCAAACCTATCAAATAACAACAACCATCCCGAGGTGTACATAGTAGAATCTCTCTGATCCTGACACTGCCTTAAGTTGCAGTTGCAAGAATGAGGTTCTAACAGATCAGCAAATTATTATGTATAAGTCCAGAAACAGACAAAGCAGAAGAAGGGCTTATACAATGGTACTCTGATTTAAGAGCAAATTGACTTAAGAGTGGAAAACTGTTGACGTTTTAACTGCCGCCTTACAAATTTTAGATATGGTCTGCTCGACTTACAAATATTTTTTCATTTTTTGATTTTTTTAACTTTTTTTTTTAATTTTAGATAGGTACCTCAACTTAAGAGTAGTTCAACTTAAGACCATGCATTCGGAATGGATTAAATTCGTAAGTCAAGGTACCAGTGTATAGCCTCCAAGAGAAAAATTGCCCTGAGATTTTTGCTAATCCTGCTTTGCTCCTTTTTACATTGGATCCCCAAAACACACACTGCCACTTAAAAGAGAGAAGTCAGTAGCTCTTATAAAAGCCAGGTTGTAAAGATAAATATTGATCATTTTCCTGTCAAGTTGTTGTGCAAGAACAAACATACTGCTGTCTTCTGTTGTGTACAGCCATTGACAGTTTGACCCTGTCACGGTTTTATATTGTAAAGTAGTCAGTCATCTCCCATTTTCTCAGCAGATGTTGCAGTTTTATGAAAGGTGAGGCCTATTTCAGTTGTCTCCATTCAGTACTTAGAAAGTAATAGAATTATAGGGATAAATATGGGTGAATATACTAAAAGGAGGTAGATTCTTGCTATATATTTTTGACAAAATTTATGCTTCATTAGATCTTAGCTGGAAGAATAGTTCAGTTGGTTGGACAACCTGACTTGAGTCAGTGGTCAGGAGTATGAAATGACTGCTTTTAGACAGACTGTTCAGGTCGTACGATCCAGATACCTGTAGATGTTATTTATAACTTTGAAGACCTTCAGTTAATGGCTTTAATTTTCACATGTCCCAGGGTTATGGGAACAAGCAAAATTAGCAATCAGTACTGCTGCTCTGACTACCTACATGCATACTTGAAAGTGTTAGGGTCTTGAGGAAAATAAAGGTTGTTGATAACACTTAACTGCCACTATAATGAGCAGCAGTAAAGCTGCAGCTCCATAGGTAGTCTTTCAGTCATTTCATGGACCTACACATTAGCAAAAGCATTCCTAAGAGGATCTTAATTTTTAAATTATATTTTCTTCATGTGTTCTTATGAGTTTAGGGCAGTGTTGGCGAATCTATGGCACGAGTGCTAGAGGTGGCATGCGGAACCCTTTGTGTGGGCACGCGACATTGCCCCCCTCACAGCCACGGCACTTCCCCCTCCGCTCGGAGCACACCACTGTGCTCTGTACAGAGAGCTGGGCTTTGTTTGAAGGGCTACGAATGAGCCCACAAGCCGCCATCACTCCCCCCTGGGTTTCTCTGCCCTGGGCAGAGAGATGGATGCGGTGCTACTCTTCAGGAAAGCAAGGGTTGAAGAGCAGGTTTTTTGAATTTTTCATGGCTACTGCCAGGGTGCTGTGGCTGCCGGAAATTTAAAAGCCTGTTCTTAGACCCTCGCTTTCCAGAAGGGAAGCACCCGAAGCATTTGTAACCTGGGGCACCACTGTATTCAGGTTAAATTGCCATGTTGGCATTCTGCAAAACTTAAGTGGGTTTTGAATCGCAGTTTGGGCACTTGGCCTCTAAAAGTTTCACCATCAATGGTTTAGGGCAGGCCTGTCCCAACAGGTAGACCGGGGACTACCAGTAGCCCGTGAAGGGTTGAAAAGTAGCCCGCCAGCCATCAATAAAAAAATGTGAGGGGATAGGGTCTCTACCTCTACCTCCCCCAACCCAAGGACCACCACTGCCCCAGCAAACTCTTGGTCTGCCAGCCCACTGTCTCAGCCGAGTGGGGCAGTTCAAGGGCCATGGCACAGTCCCCTGCTCTCCCTATCGGCCAGATGATCGGCATGCCACTGTCTTGTGAACAATTGAGTTGTTGGTGCAGAACGGAGGAAGGGGAGTGAAGGGGACAGCGAGGGGCAGGGTCATGGGCATGCCCACCTCCTTTGCATGTGAAGTCCCCCTCTTCTCCCCCCCAGATATTTCCTTCCTCTCATCCTTCCATCCTCCTCCTCCTCCTCCCACCCCCACAGCTGCCTCAAGGAGACTATGATCTGTCGCTCATCCTGCTCCCCTTCTGTCCCCTTCCCCCCCTTCCCTCCTCCTTGCGCCACCATGGCAGTGTGACTGTCCCGCTGCTGGCTTGGCCCATCCCAGCTGTAGAGAGAAAATGGCACTGTACAGAGAACAGTGAGTGAGAGCTATGGGCTGCAGCAGCAGTCGCAGCAAGGGGGGTGGAAGGTAGAAGGGGGAAAACAGGAGAAGTAGAGTCAAGTCAGGCCCTGGGCAGGTTGGGAGGGAAAGTGCACCTTTTTAATAAAGTCTTCCAGCAGCCCGCAGATAGCAAGCAGAAGGGGCTATCTGTGCAAGCATGCATGTGCCTCCCTTGCACCTGTTCACACCAGCTCAAGCGGGTATAAGTGAAGCATGTGCATGGTCAGCCTTATCATAGGAATGCACTGAAATATGTTCCCTCCAGAAATGATTAATTGATTTTCAATGCGTACATATGGAAAACCGCTGCTCTACTTACATTTTTTTTTTTTTACTTATGAGCATATGCTCAGAACAGATAAAATTCATAAGTAGAAGTTTTAGTGTAGTAGCCCTCAGGCACATTCATCTGGAAGAAGTAGACCTCAGCCTGTTCAAAGTTGGACAGCCCTGCTTTAGGGCATTGTCGCAGCCCTCCTGAGATCAGCGTGCAACCCAGACATGTGTCGCAATTCAGTCGCTGGAGACATACTAGTATAAGCTGGCTCAGGCTGAATATGTCAGTCTAGAGCAGTGGTTCCCAGCCAGAGGGTCGGGACCCCTTTGGGTGGGGGTCGAATGACCATTTCACAGGGGTCACCATGAGCCAGTGAAGAAAAAGGCACAAACGGTTTGGTTCTGGAGGAGGGGAGGAGGAAGTGGGGAAAAGAGTGAGTTACAGCTTGGTAGGATGGAGGGGATGTCAGTCAATGGCACCGGAGGCTGCGATTGGCTGAGGGTGCCTCTAGAGGGAAGTTCTCTATGGCACCTGCGGCAGTGGCCTGCCAAAGGGGGCTTGTGGCCTCTTCCAAGCAGGGCAAGGGGTCACCACATGAGGAACTGTATTAAAGGGTCATATGGCATTAGTAAGGTTGAGAACCACTGGTCTAGAGGAATGAACTGTAAATGTTGCCTTAGCTCAAAGATTAAGAGGATTCATTTCTTCTCTATTGCCTATCAAAATATTGATATATTTTACTCTGAAATTGATGTTTAGTAATAATATTAAGCATGTCTATATCCTTTACACTGTTCAGACCTACTCTACATGCATTATCTAGCTGTCATTATTGCAACAATCCTGTAAATTAGGTAAGGGGAAAAATAACCACGTGGTCTATTAACCCCTGCCTTCGGTTTTGACTTCTGCTCATTCTTATATTAGACTACTAAAATATTCCCAATGCGCTGTAAAGCTAGTCATGAGGTCAATTTGAGAAGAAATGGTGTGCTAAGGTCCATCCAGTGAAGTCATGAAAAAGACAATAATGTCATGACTTGCGATACAATTGCTTGTCCTATGTTTTGTCCCAAGTTAATCATGAAAAAGAGAGCACCAGGCACCAGAAATTAATTGTTTAACAACTAAATTGATCTTTTCTTCCTCTTTTCTTTTATAGCTGCTGTATTGAAATATGAGAACAATGTTATGAATATCAGACAGTTTAATTGCTCTCCTCATCCATACTGGCTTCCAAATTTCATGGATGTTTTTACCTGGTCTTTGCCGTTTGTTGGGGAGAAAGGTATGTACTTTACTTTCAACATGGGAACAGTTTCTATAGGAGTTGATGGAAGGAAAGTGCTGCCCGATGGGAAAAAATAGTAGGAGGTTTGACTACATACATTTGTTTGTTTGTTTTTTGTTTGTTTGTTTGTTTGTTTAAAATATCTTTACCCCACCCTTCTTCAATAGGACCCAAGGTGGCTGACAACTCTGAAGGACAATGGAGAGTTTGAAGAATTAGAAATGTGTTGGTGACTTCAGACTCGAGATAACGTGCCTTATGACAGGCAACATAATGCAACACAATCAGAATAAATAGCTTCCTTGTTTAACCTCATACCATTGAGAAAATGCTTTTGATAACAATAAAACACATATTATTGGAACTTTGTCTGAATGACAAAATATGCTGAGGGATGATTGGAATTTTGGCATTACTTTAGTGTTAGTATATTTCAGACCTTTAGACCAGGACCTTATGTCCTTATTTATAAACATGGGGAATATATTATTCACTTCTCGACCCACATGGCCTTCACTCTCAACAAAATCCAAGACAGTACAAGATATTCATCCTATTTGGAGGAAGCCCACGCCAGCTTAAAACTGTTGCTTACGGTAAACTGAAGAGTGAAAGCTATTAGTAAAACATAAGAACTGGTAGTGACACACTATCCTCAAAATAAGAGACATCCCTTCTCAAGCTTTCATAAATATGTTAAGAAATCATGTCCTCTCTAGCATGGAGGGCCAACTTGCTAATTCTTTGTCTTCAGCAAGTTTATGTCTAGATCCCATACCTGCTAAAGATTAAAATTGTCAGTGTAGATCAGGGCCCTTTATGTGATGGCTCTGTATCTTGAGTATTTATTTCCCAGCAAATACCTATAGGTCACCTCATTTTGTAATCTCCACCATGAAATGAGTGCATACTTGAGGGTTTTTTTTCCAGATTTTAAAGCAGTTTAATAGTGATACATGCTGCTTGATTTATGACTTTTATTTTATTGCTTTCATGTAGGTTGTTGCTGTGTGTGTTATATATTTATGTTATGTTGAATTGCCATCATAACCAATGATGGAAGCATGTTTTCACAACTTCTGTTGATTCAAATGGGCCTGCATGAACAGTGACAGATAGGTTGTAATTAGAACAGGTCCATTTTAATCAATCAAACTTAAATCCTCTGTTATTTAATTGGCTTCCTTTTGTGTCATGTACTGTGCTAAGGAACAGGATTTGGGCCATTCAGCAATAAAGGTGGAAACAGAGTTAAATGAGTTCAAGTCCCTCACTAACCCACAGATGAAAACACAAGTATATATGGGAACTCACAGATCTCCTGTCTATAGGACCTTTTAGTAGAATGTATTTTCTTCCTGACGTTTCACCAGACTCAGTGGTCGGCATCTTCAGAGGGCAATGAGCTCAGGGAACTTGGAGTTCCCTCTGTGCCCTGGAGTATAGAATGAGTGAGACTGTGGGGTTTTAAAGTTGTGGGAAAGGGGAAACTTGTCCTATGCAGGAGAATAGGTGTTAGTCATTGTATTGTGATGGGGGGATTAAGAAGTTTCACTGCAATCAGGGGTGCCAGTGATCCTTCCCTGTGGTAGATGGCTGTCATTAGCTGTTCTGTTGTGTGAAGTGATCCTGGGTGCTTGTGGCTGGGTGGAAATAATTAAACTTTGATCTTTTGCAGGCAATAGTTTTCAGTACTGGAAGCCAGGCTTTGTGGATTTGTACACTTTCTTCTGTTGAAACTGTGTGTTTCTGGATTTCAGTGGGTTCCCTGTGTAGTCTGACATAGCAATTGTTAGTGTTGTCCAGTACCTCTGTGTCCTCGAAGAGGATTTTAGGTCTAGTTTGTTTCAGGGTGTGCTCAGCTACTGCTGATTTTTCTGGTTGTTTTAGTCTGCAGACTATATTTATATGTGACATATACCTTAGTTGCATCCTAGTTGGCTTACTGTAACACACTCTACATGGGGCTGCCTATGAAAAATGTCAGAAAACACTGCAGCTCCAAAACACAGCAGCCAGAGTGCTAGCAGGGCTGTCCACCTTTACCACCGCCATCCATTACAGCAGGTCCACTGGCTACTGATCTGTTTCCAGGCTAAATTCAGAGTGCTGGTTGTAACCTCTAAAGCCCTAAACAGTTTAGGCCAAAGCCATGTCAAACCCCACATCTGTCTTTATGACCCTGCACGGTTGTTAAGATCAGGAAAGGTCTTCCTCTTGGTCCCCACACATGTATGTTTAATGCCTACATAAGAAAGCACCTTCTCTATTACTGCTCTCAGACTTCTTAAAGGAGGCTAAACAGAACCCGTCTTGACTAACCTTCCACAAGCAGGCAAAGACCTTTCTGTTCAGGCAAGCTGTCCCTAAGTGACTGGCTGCCTAAGAGGGAATTTAAATGGATTGTTGTACCTCACTGCTGGAAATGTGCTTTGGTGTTGTTTATGGTTTTTGGTTTCCTTAGTATAGAATTTCTTTGATCCTTTTTATATTTGTATACTCACTGTTGTTACCTTTAAATACTGTACTGTCTTTTAATCATGAAAGCTGCCTTGGGTCCCTTTAAATGAGATAGGCAGGATAAAAATATTTTAACTAAATTATACAAAATATACATTTTGTACTTTTGTGTGTGTGTGTGTGTGTGTGTGTGTGTGTGAAACCTATAAAGCCCTAAACAGTTTG
>JAHTLZ010000330.1:17540737-17593821 GCA_023846285.1 Phrynocephalus versicolor | reverse complement strand
ACACACACACACACACACACACACACACACACACACACTACACATTATTCCAGTTAAGAAATCTAGAGCTCTAAAATGTAGGAAGATAAAGTCTTATATAAGAAATAAAGGCATTATTTCTTATGGGGAATTTTGCTTTGATATACGAGTGCTTTGGTTTACAGCAGACCTGCCCAAACTTTGGCCCTCCAGATGTTTTGGACTGCAACTCCCACAGTCCTTTGCCATTTGCAATCTAAGCTTAGAATTCTGGGAGCTGTAGTCCAAAACATCAGGAGGGCCGAAGTTTGGGCAGGCCTGGTTTACAGGCATGTTTGGGAACGTATTATGCTAGCAAACCAAGGTATTACTGTACTATTCACCAGGGGAACTGCATCCCGCTTTCAGATTCTTGAAGAGAAATTTGGCAGACAGCATACAGAGATCTTGTGGGAGGACATGAACCTGAAGCTCATCCACGTAGAGTCACTGAATCTATACCCTATAAAAAGAAGAGTAGAATAATTGTGGTAGGAGATTCCCTACTATGTAGGATTGAAACTGAAGTTTGCTGTGGAGATGGAAGGATTGTCATTTATCAAATCCATGTATGCAAATCACTTTATTCTCATTCACATGAGAACAAATGACATAGCCAAGAGGAACATCAAAGTAATTGCCGGACTTTGAAGCTTTGGGAAGGAAACTCGATGATTTGGGGGTCCAGATAGTCTCCTTGTCCATTTTACCAGTACTCAGAAGAGGAATAGAAAGGGAAAGGAAAGTGCTCAAGGTGAATTACTGGCAGCAAAGATGGTGCTGACATGTGAGGGATTTGGATTTTGGAAGAACGGGTTACACCTCATGGAAGATGGAATGCTGGCAAGTGATGGGTTGCCCCTCGCAAGGACTGTGAAGAATGTGTTTGACCACCGCAGGAAGAACATCATCAGGAGGGCTTTAAATGGAATTGGAAGAGAGGGAGAGAGGCAAGCTCAGAAGGCTTATGCACAATAAGAGGAACAGTCCAAGCAGTTCTGATGGGGCCCTATAATAATCTTAATAAAAATGTACAAAGGAAAGCAGGCCACAAATCACAAAATCTCCAGGGACTGTGAATGTCAGGAGCAAAGGAAGCAAAGAATACCTGGTTCAGGAGGATAAATGTGACCTGATAGGGATGACTGAAAGTAGCCTATTACCTTGGGAGTTGGTGAGCATGCCAATGCTGGAGGCATTCATTAGAAAATTGGACAACCATTTGTCAGATCTAGTTTGATTTAGATTCCTACATTCAGTAGGTTGTTGGACATGAAGGCCTTATAGGTCCTTTCCGACTCAATTATTCTATGTTTCTGTGATTGGTGGGTTGACTCTGATGATTGGAATACAGCAGTAGAACAATATAAATTGTTCAACCCCCCCGCCCAAAAAAAATAGAAAGAGGTAAAGCCACAGCATATGTCAAAAATACATGTATATTCTTGTATAGAAATACAGGAGGTACAATTGGTTGTCCCATTGATACCATCTGGAGTAATATAATAGGGGCAAAACTAAAAATTACTGTATGTGGTAGTTGGAGTCTACTTTCTATTGCCCAATCATGGAGAAGATGTGGACAAGACCTTTAAGGAGCCTCGTGGCGCAGTGGTTAAATGCCTGTACTGCAGGTAAAATTGTGCTCACGACCTGGGTTCAATCCCTGGTAGCAGGCTCAATGTTCACTCAGCCTTCCATCCTTCCGAGGTCGGTAAAATGAGTACCCAGCTTGCTGGGGGGGGGGATGTGTAGCCTGAACACTGTAATTAAAATTGTAAACCGCCCAGAGACTACTTGTAGTGGTATGGGGCGGTATATAAGCGGAACACTTTGCTTTTAAAAAAACAAATTGCAATTATTTGAAAGAGATGGGCCCCTTGGCAGGAGATCCTAACAGGAAAAAGAGTTGTAAGATGGTTGTGAGTTTTTTAAAAAGGTAATTCTAAAGACACAACTAAAAACAATGTCAACAAAGAAAAAAAGGTGGAGTACAGGGAGAAATTTTCCAATGTGGTTTCACAAAAAGCTCAGAGACGACTTGTAAAACAAAAAAAAAGAACACACATTGGAAGAAAGGCTAGGACACACACAAAAAGATTACAGACAAGTAGCAAAGAATTGCAGGAATGGCATTAGGAAGGCAAAAGATGAGAATGAGCTGAGGTTAGTAAAAGGCGCTAAAAGCAACAAAAATATTCTTCAACTACGTGCATAGCAAAAGACAGAGAAAATAAATAGTGGCTCAGCTACTGAGTGGGGATGGAAAAATGATAATCAATGACAAAGAAAAGACATTTTTCAGCTCTCGCTCAACCAGAGAGCCAGGTCACTGGGAAGCAAGGGGAGAAATGAGAGGGGAGAAGAACATTTGCTCTTATCCACAGATTTTTGTATCCATGAGGGTCCCAGAACCAATTCCCCATGGATACGTGGGTCCTAGTGTATATTTAAATAAAGGAGTTTTATTTGTGGCAAGTGATCCTTCAGTTCTGACAATGAAAAGCACCAATCATCATTTATTAACCACGTGAGATCTTGACTCTCACTTGTCTCTCTGTGTTCACAGAATAGCATAAAGGTTCTGTGGCACTGAGTGTTGTTTTCTTCTGTGCCTGTAATGATCACTGTTAGATTGGCAGCTCTCTTTTTAGATCAGCCAGATGTGTCCATCTCTCTTATGGCATTCCCTTTGGCTTCCCTTGTAGTGACAGAAATGCTGGTCAATGTGCTGAACATCTGCTCAGATGATGAACTGGGAACAGAGGAAGACGGCTTTGATGGTAAGAGCCTTTTGCTTCTGCTGAGGTGGTTTGCTCTGAAATTAACATTTGTGCCTGAAAATCAACTTTATTAATATCAAGGCAAGTCCTCCTCTGGGAGGAACTCTGTGGACTTGATTTCTTCCAAGTTGCCCCAAACGGTGTTGTTGCTAGATTTGTTTGCCTCTATGCATGGTTTGTTAAGAGAGAATGAAAAACCTGTCCTTCGTTTTTGCTCCTCATCAAACCAAAATGGCATTCAGTACTAAAATATCTTTTCTGTGCCTGTTCTGATCATCACAAGCTAGCTAAATATGGGAGGCCATAATACATAGAATGAATGGTACATGTCGCTTTGTGCAAAGAGAATGTTGTAGGAAGTAACTTAAGGAACATTGACCTGATGTGGCCTAGAATGTTTAGTTTTTCTTCAGTGAGCAAAACATTTTGGGAATTTGTTCTCTATTTCTCTGAAATAATTCTTCCTTTCATGGGCTTATAAGGCATGTTTAGTACAGCCAGAGCTTTAAGCAGCATAGAACTGTTCACAACCTAGAAACCTACCTTCCACATAGTAAATTCCAGTCCTGTCAGGCCAAGCAAGTGACCCAAACAGTCTTAGGCGAGACTGTTTTCAAAGAGGTTATGTTGATCCCTTTCAATAAAACCTTGATAATTTAAAAACAAATGTATTGTGGCAACTTGAAAGTGAATACATTTGTTTCAGTATGCACTTTCATGGGGTATAATTATAGGTAGGCTATTGATATACAAATACCAATATTGGCACCAATGCTGCCTGACATTTTGTTTCATTTTGAAACATTTTGTAACCTTACGAAACAACAAAACAGCATGTCATTTATTTCATTTTGTGCCCATCTCTAATATCTGGTCAAACACCTTGACTCCTATCATTGGCATTGTCAGCATTCAGGCTGCCCTTTGCTGTGTAAAGCTTGGCATCATTTTTTCCTGTTGGCAACATGGGCATAATATTGTGCAGCAATACTAGGCCATTTCCTGGTGTTTTGAATCTTGGGTACAGTCACACATTATTCCACATTCATAATTTTGAAGAACGGAATTTCCAAGCTTTTAAAAATGAGAGCTTAAATATAAATACACAGCACAAATTACAACTTAAATTTGGACATGATCTGTACTATGGCTCCGGGAAGGAGACAGAAGCAAGAATAGCCTGGATGTGGCTGTAATCCCTCTGTGTCAATATATTTTGAAAGGCTATTTTTGACTTAATGGAATGGTGAAACCGAGGTGTGGGTGGGTACAAAACATATAATGGATAAATATACAGTGACAAGATGGTTGGGATAGACACACAAGCTCTGCCAGCTCTGAGGAAGACCATCCCCAGCCACAAAGCATTTACTTTTACTTTTAATTTTGTTTTCACCTGTAATGTTTTCAAAGGCTAACACAACTATCCCTTCTGGAACTACAACAATGGTTATGTTTCCCTTTAGAATGTTGGCATTTATGAGAAAGCCAGAAACTCAAACTCTTCGCCACTTTGAAATGGCTCTTTTCACAGTCAATATTAGAGCCATGGATGCCTGAATACCTTCCATTTAAAAACAGTGGATGGGACAAACCATTCTCTGTCAAGATAAGCAAATATGGTCTTTTCAGTTATTTGATATTTTTAAAATCTGCAGTCACAGAATATTGCCAGTGTTTGTATAGGGGTATAGATGGAAAAACAGTTTTTCTTTTTTTAAAAAAAAATCATAATAACTTAAACATCATTTGTCCAACCATTATCATCACCACCACCGCCACCACCACCACCACCACCACCACTACTACTACTACCTGTTATTATCTTCAGAGTTTATAGTTAGGGGCCATTGTGGCTATGTGTGGTTGAAGCTGATTTTAATTGTTTTTAAAAATCATTATTATTTCAAAACAGAGCTCTGCAAAATAGCATCTTTGCCACAGCCAATCTAATTAAGATATTAATATTAATAGAAGGAATCTGCTCATTGTTTTGATCTTTTTCACAACCTTTTGCTCCCTTGTCTACAATTCACCTTGGTAATGTATTTCTTCTTTGCCTTTGCCATCCTCAGTCTGATGTGCCCCTGGCTGTCCTGTCTGATTGGTGATGGCAGCCCACATGATTTTGTTTAGAGATATCTTTGTTGGCATGATACCACTTGTGGGTCACAGTGTCAAAAAAAAAATCAGATGAGATGCTCAGCTAATTTGATTGAGCAATAATAAAGATAAATGAGACCAGATAAAAGAACTTACCAGGATGAATGGCAAAGTCAGTGTTAAAGGGGACAACAAATAGCACTGAAATAATGGTTTCATAAACAATTAGGGAAGTATGCTTTTGATGAAGGGAAAAATATCTTGAAATTAGGCCTTTGCTCAGAATCCAATTGCTTATTCTAACCAGAGTAGATCTGTTGAATAAACAGAATTTATGTTGTTGTTCAGTCATTAAATTGTGTCCGACTCTTCGTGACCCCATGGACGAGAGCATGCCAGGCCCTCCTGTCTTCCACTGCCTCCTGGAGATTGGTCAAATCCATGTTAGCTGCATCGATGACACTGTCCCACCATCTCATTCTCTGTCATCCCCTTTTTGCACACTCAATTTACTGACTTCAAAAGAAGGGAAGGTGTGTTAGCCTTGAGATAGCTTTCTTACCTTCAGATTGAACTCAATTTGTGAGCAGAGTCTTGACTGCAGTGCCACAGTTTAACCACTGTGCCATGAGGTCATTGTCAATCAAAGTGTCTTACTAAGTGGTGACCTCCCATTCCAAGAGATCAATAACCATTTCACTCTGATGTCATGTTTGACATTGGGCCTGAAGGAGCTTTGATCGCCGTTGTTTCTGCTGAACCTCTCAGTGGCTTTCAGAAACAACAATCATAGTAACCTTTGGATCATTTCGCTGGGGTGAGACATGCTGATACTCTCCTCTAGTAGCTCCAGTATTTCATGGATGTTGCATCTTTTCTGCAGGTGGAGCTGGGGACTCCTGTTCAACACCTCATTGTTTGATGGTGTTTCTCTCAGAGCTCTGCTTTTTCTCTTAGGCTATTTAATATAAACATGAAACCACTGGGAGAGTTGTCTAGAGTTTTGGAGTTTGAGACATTCATGAAACCCTTCTCTCATTTCCTTCTAAATCTGTCACAGTGCCTGGTGTAAATAACAATCTTAATAAGGATGGACAAGTTAATCTAGACAAGACAGAGATGTTCCTGATGAGCTGAGAGGTATTTTAGGGAATAGAGATTCAATCTGTGCTTGATGGGGTTACACTTCACTTGGATGGATTCCCAGATTCATCCATGAAGCAGGATGCTCAGATCTTAGCAGTGGCCAAGAGCGCATTTGTACAGTCAAAGCTAGTGCACCAGTTGGTCCCGTTTCTGAAGATGTTAGATTTGGCTACAGTGACAGGTGCCTTATTTAGATTACTGCAATGTGTTTGTTCTATGTGAGGTTGCCTTGGACAGTATTCAGAAACTTCAGCTTGTCCTAAACAAGCACAGTCAGACTGCTGATGGGGACATATTGAAGGGAGTGTATTACTCCCTTCCTTCATGGATTTACTTCCTACTGGTCTGTTACTAAAGTGAAGAAAGATATGGCCTATACATTACAACTCTATACAGCTTGGAACCAGGCTATTGGAAAGAGAGCATTCTCCTACACAAGCCAAAACAGGCTTTGAGATCATCTGGAGAGGTCCTTCTCACAGTACCACTATCTTCAGAGACCCATTTTATAGGGACTTAAGAGAGGGCATCTCCCAGGTGTGCCTGCTTCCTGCTGATCTGCCAGTAGCAGGCAAGGCCTTTTTTGCTCACGCAAGACTTCCCAAAAAAGAGGCTCGACTCATAAGATCTTAGCCAATGTCTTTCACTGATGTAAGGCAACCTCGTTCTGTTACATTAGGACCCCTGTAGCCACTGATTCATTAACCACTGATTCAGTTATCCACAGATGGCAGGAAAAGAATTAAATAAATAATACAGCAGCCACAAAGCAAGCTACTGTTACAAAAAGCAGCAGTAAAGCAAGCTACTGTCATAAAACAGCAGCAGTAAAGCAAGCTACTGTTGCAAAACAGGAGCCATAAAGCAAGCTACACAAAAAGCAGTTTTGGGGAGGGGATTTTGGCATTCTCTCTTATCCACTGTTTTTGTTATCCATGGGAAGTCCTGGAACCGATCCCCAGTGGATACTGGGGTCCCACTGTATTTTAAATTGTGTGAGTTCAAGAATAGCTTTTCAAATTCAATGACATTTTAGTCCTATGATTGGCTTTAATTATGTTTTCACACTTGTGGTTTCGTTGTATTTTAATCTTGTATTGTTTTAAATTATTTTGTAAATTGTTTTGGGTCCCAGTTTTGGAAGAATTAGCTATATTGATATTGATATATTGTAGTTATATAAATTTAAAAAGCACTTCAACTGCCATACATTTTAAGAAGCAATATTGCTGCTTCTAATGAATATGGGTAGGTATCAGACTACCGGATTATAGCATTAAAAACTATTTTTCTGTGGCATCATCTGCTATAATTAGTTATTTGTTCCAGCTTGTTAACTAATAGACATGTACCCTGTAAATGTCTCTAACTAGTTTCCTTTTGGTTTATTCTTCTGTCATTTTGTTATTTAATAGTATTCATGGCTAAATGAAAAGCCATGTTCTGATAGGGTAAATAAACTATGATTATTACCATGGAATCTAAGAAATAATACACTTTGAGTTGTTACCCTAATTAATAGAGTTCTTTGCTGTAGTGGATTTGACTGAAATAATTAAAGACCGTAGGAGGTACTAATTTTAATTATGCACTTGTATGATAGACAGCTTGACATGAGAGGACTTGATTTGTCCTCTATACTATCATCAGTATCACAAGTGCTTTTTCTTAATTACCTGGCCTAATTTTCTGTTGCTTAGATTAGTTTCATTGAAATATATCCATAACACCTTGAAATATGGCATTGAAAATAGATAGCTAAAGAAGTGAGCTGTTAGTATTGTGGTATGAAAAGTTTGTTGCTTGCATTGTATATGAAAGGTCATGTTGTAATTAATTTAACATTAGTGTATTATATTATATTATATTATATTATATTATATTAATTAGTGTAGAATTTATAAAGATAGTATGTGGGAGAGTATAAGGCAAGCTTCATTAAAAAGTGTGACTTCTTGAAAATAAAATTGTTACATAAACCATTGTTTGGTCCATACAAATAATTCATTTTTAGTTGGTTAGTTAGTATGTAAATAAAAGTTATCTCTTTTTTTTATTGCCAACCCAGGTATATGAGCAGTTTACACAATTAAAAATACCAGAACAAAAATTCATAAGTATTTAACAGATAAAATAAGCAGATAATAAATATCACTCAAAATGGTATAAAATTTATTTTCTGTTTACTATTTTATTTTCCTTGGTTTATTCATTCTCTGTTTATTATTTTATTCTATTGTACTTCTTATGCCAATAAAGTATGATGGTGATGTATAAAATAGTTCAACATTAGAGAATATAGAGGCTTTTTCGTAGCATATGAAAGAAGCAGAGGCTTTCTGCAACCATAACTGCTGTTCTTATTAACACCCACTTCATCTCTGAGAAGAAGGGAGCATCCTTAGCTGAGGACCTAAGAATTTAAGCAATATGAAATGGGAGAAGCCCACTGTTGCAAATCTGGACCTCAAGCGATTTAGGGCTTTGAAAGTCAGTGCTAGTAGTTTAAATTTGTCTTCAGAAGTAAAAGCAGAGCTGTTCTGTCACTGTTAAGATATGAAGCAAGTGCATTGCACCCTTCAAAATCCTGACAGTTACATTCTGCACCACCAAAACATGTGGGCATCTTCAAATATATATATGCTCTTTTAGCTCTTTTAGATTTTACAAAATGACTAAACTATTTTAACCAAGAAGGCCCTTAGGTATAGAAGTAGAGGAAGCGAGTAGAAGATAAACTTAAGTTCATTGTGCCCTTTTTGGGGGGGGGGGTGGAGTTGGACCAAGAAGCAGCTCTCTGTAATGCAAGCCTGACCATCTGGGTGGGGTGCTATGTCTGATCAGAAGTGAATATACTACTGATTATGAGAAGCATCTCATGAATCTGAAAGCCTTCAATCACAGCACCTTAATTTGTTAGAACTATAGTTAGCTTCATTCAGATGATCCCGTTGCAGATACCAATTCTGTAACTCTTTCTGACTCAGTTGACAAACACTAACGTCACTAGGGAGGGGCAGAAGACTGCATTTGCCCTGGGGCACACAGCAATCTGGGGGTGCCTGGAGGGGGGGGGAGCAGGAGGAGGAAGCCATGTGCCATCCCACCAGCAGTCTTCCTTTCACCCCGCTAAGGCTTGGTGATCCTTAGTCGGGGAAAGGAGGAAAGGGAAGCAGTCAATTTTTTTCCAAGCAGCTCTTCCATTGATTGCTCCCCCCTCCTCCTCCCCCCTGTCCCACTAAGGCTTGGCGATTGTTAGCCCAGGGAAAGGAGGAGAGGGAAGCATGTGACAGAGGTGCTGCTTTAGAAAAAATCCCATTGCCTGCTTTCCTCTCCTACTTTCCCTGGGCTAAAGATCACCAAGCCTTAGCCGGGGAAAATGAGGAGGAGGAAGTATGCTATGGAGGAGATGCTTGGGAAAAAATCTGCTTGGCACTATCCGCACATTGTGCAGTTTGCACAGGAGAGCCTTAACTGGAAAGGAGACCCACAAATTGGGCATGAGAAACAGAGGCCCTTCTTCCCCTCCTCCACTGTTTCCCCAAAATCTGCTCCCCTTGCTGGGTGGGTGAAACACAGTTGTGGGGGGGGGGAAGGGGTGCAAAAACTGACTTTGTCCCTGGGTGGTTCAAAAAGCAACTTCAAGCACTCTCTGGGTAGTTTACAGTTTTAATTATGAAGGCTACACATTGCTCCCCCAGCAAGCTTGATACTCATTTTACCAACCTCAGAAGGATGGAAGGCTGAGTCAACCATGAGCGGGCTGCCAGGGATTGAACCACAGGTCATGAGCACAGTTTTAGCTGCAGTACAGGCATTTAACCACCACACCACGAGGCTCTCAGCTACGCCACTGTTGACAAACAGAAGCACAACTGAGCCTTACCAGTGTACTGATGGGATCCCATCCTAGGTCAATATGTGACCTCACAAAAATGTAAACAAAAAACAAACACATGGAGGGTTAGGTGGGGACCACTTAACTCAAATGCTAAGGGATCAAACCAATGCCTTTCAAAACAACCCTTTGGAATCAATTTTGTATGTAAGGGTGGACTCACGACTTACTCTCCTGCTTCCAACTTAACAGAGCTAATTTTTAAAGCCCTTAATTTTTTGGACACTGTTTGTATGTAATTCCAGATAGCTTAAAGATACTTACCATTCCCATTCTCTCCTGTCAGCAACCCAGAGAGATATGATTAATTGACTCAAGGACATCCTGTAAAATTCATTGTTAGCAGACATTCCTACCAGGACACTAGAGCCCAGTTTTCCCAAGCCTTACACTCTACAGATGTGTTAGACTTCAGTTCCCAGTTGAACTCTATTCTGAATCAGAACAGATTGGAGGAAGGCTTCCCTAACCATTATACTATACGTAGACCTGTCCTTCTGTTTCTTCGTGCATGTAACATAGTTAAGTGCTGGTGAACCTTCAGCACTCCAGATGTTTTGGACCACAACTCCCTGAATCCCAAGCATGTATTGCCAAAAACAAATAAATGTTGCAGTTGTGGTCCACCACTGATATAGTTTAATATGGAGAGGATGATCCCAAATAGATACCTTTAAACATCTAGAAAGTGATACTGGGGCAATTGTAGTTGTGTGAATGTAGGTTTACCATGTGACCAGGAATGTCAGTCACAGAAAATTACCGGTTCACATGGAGTACTTAAATGCATACAGCTGTACACATTGAAGTGGCCCATTCAGAGTGCCTTGCTGGATGTGCAGATGTCAGGTTAGGACTATCAAAGTGATATTGTGAGCAGGATAAGCAACCTCAGTTCCACTGTTCTACCTACAGACTCAAAGCATGGGTGAATTCACTGGCATGTATGCCTATTTTTTCCTATTGTTTGCCCAACATAAAACTTGTTTCTTAACTGTGTTAGATAAAAGGAAAATACCTTAGAAGCAATGTATCTAACTTCCAAATAATGTGTTTTAATTTGATTCTATATTTCTATAGATAATATCTCTATACATATCTTTCCCTTCCACTTTTCTTCCAAGGCAATGTAAGAGATTCCTCTTCC
This sequence comes from Phrynocephalus versicolor, assembly GCA_023846285.1. Taxonomy (NCBI): domain Eukaryota; kingdom Metazoa; phylum Chordata; class Lepidosauria; order Squamata; family Agamidae; genus Phrynocephalus; species Phrynocephalus versicolor. Next base: position 17,582,726 of record JAHTLZ010000330.1, on the reverse strand, counting down.
CTCCTAACTTTTTATTTTTTTATTTTTTTGAGACTAGGTTAAGCAGAACAGGTTGGTAGAGTAGAAAAGTTAGGTGGTCAGCTTGGACATCACACTAATCCAATGATAGCTGATAGACCTCTGGTTTACTTAACTTTCCCCACTGCATGTGGAGTGATTATTAAGAGTGCAAAAACTCTGCTTATTTGTGACACTTGAGCCACCAACATAATGATTGTTGCCAGGGCCCCTAATGCAACTAATAAGCTTGGTAAAGATTTAAATACACTGGGTGTTCCCAGAGCTAATCTAGTCCTCTGGCAACTTTAATACTAGGTCTGTCTATCACTAGAAACAATCCTGTTATGTTCAGAAAGGTATGCATATACCTGAAGTGGTCTCACTCTGATCATCAAGTACAATTTGATCTTTAAGGAAGCAGCATTGCATGGCCTGAACAGCATGGCCGACAATAGACTAGCCTTTTGCTTGTCTTCCTATACTTTAGTTTACTGTGTAATTTACTAACAAGGCTTTGAGCTGACGAGTGTTTCTCTTCTCATAGTTCTTCTCTTTTCATTCCTTTTTGATGTTCCCTGCCTAATTTGTTTCTTTTCTGTTTTTCAGAATTACTTACGCATTACTTTCCCATTGATGTTGTCCTGTTTTATAGTTTATTTTCTTTCTTTTTTTAATTATCTTGTCTTCACTGATCTGTTTTCTTCCCCCTCCCCCCCATGGAATTTCATAAGAAGATCCTATTTATGCACAGAAGAAAGGTATTATTAAATGGGCAAGAAAGGCTTGTGTTTCATTTTCTGTTGTCTTAACTTATCCAATGCTAAATTCTCAGGAACTTCACTTTCTTTTTCATATCTTCCACAGTGATCGATTCTAACAGGCCTGTAGCATTGTATCGCACACCACTATAGATTTGGAAGAGATAACTGTTAGTTTGTGTAAGAATTCCAGGCAAAATCCAAAGAAACAAAACAAAACAAAAGACAAAATCATGTGGTACTAATTGCAGTATTATATTCTAATGTAAGCTTTCGTGGATCAAGTCCACTTCTTCAGATATATGCCAATAGAATGGCATGTTTTTGTCTTTATTCATTTAGAGTTAGTACTCTTGAATATGTGACTTACCTATAATCAGGAACAGCAATACATAACCACTAGAGTTGGGCATGAAATGAAAAATGAAACAGTTTTGTTGTTTTGTTAAGTAATGAATTCTTTGTTAGATAACGAAACAATAGGCTGCATTTCATTTTGTAACGAAACACCATTTTTCTCTAGAATGAAATGATTTGTCCTAAAGGAAATGGCAGGGGAAATTTGGAAAGGGTTGGGGGTCATGCGGCTGAGTTATGAAGCTCCAAAGGAGGTGCCCCTAGAGGAAAAAAATCTTTCTAATTGGAATTGGAAGCCAATCATGGCTTGGCTTCTGAAGTTCTGATTCCAATTAGAAAGATTTTTTTTCCTAGGGCACCTCCTTTGGAACTTTCCACATTTAGGAGGCTTACAGGGCATAGCTTGAGCTTGAGCATAGTGTTTCATTTAATTTTGTAACAAAACTACTTTAAAAAGTCATTACAAATGAAACAAAACTACTAAGGAAATGAAACGATGTGAAACACTTTTCCCGTTTTGTGCCCATCTCTAATAACCACTAGTAAGGTCCACAATATATGTAACAGGAGCACATTTTTGTCTTTAACAGCATGTTTATCCCATTCATATGTGTACAAAACATGAGAGCTTAGAAAATTTTTTTTAAAAAAAACTGCAGCTTCCAAAATTCACCAACCACAAAGCTATTTTTCCAAGCCCTAGTCAGGCAGGATGGTGATGGAGAAAGTAAAAACAAATGTTATGTGAGGCATGCTGAAATCTTCCCCCAATACTGTACTACATTTTTATGCTTTTCTACTAAACATACTCATTGGAGGAAAGACTGAAAATTAAGAAAAGTGATCAGTGAGCTTTGGCTAAGGGCCTCTTTTAATCAGGAATTTAATTAGCAGAAGGTACTTTTACATCAATAAAGCAAAATTGCAATAACAGACTGGTCAGCTTCCATAAAATTTGGCTTGAGCTGTAGGAAAGTTATATCTCATAAAGTCAGAATGCTTTGTTTCCAGATACTTTACACTGCCATATTTTTGAGTTTATGAATGAAATCTTTTTGGTGTCTCATTGGGTTGACATAACTTGCTACATCTATTTGTGATTGATTGATCAGGTACTGGGGTGTCTGTTAGATGTGAAGTCACACATGTGATTGGGCATGTCATCAAGAACACCCCAGTGTTAACCAATTTTCAGGCCACTTTGACAAGTAGATATCTGTGGCACATTTTGCAATCCCTGTGTGAACACACAATTCTGATTGTGTTTAATGGCCAATTACTTATTATTTATTTATTATTGAGACTAACATGCTGCCACTAAGTAGTGGGGCCATTACTCTGGGCATATAAGAGAAACTCTCACCTTCGCCCACCATTCCTTAACATAAGACAGAAACAATTCATCCGAAACTCATAAGCACATAAAGCCACATAAAGAAGACCAAGAGAATAAAACCAAATGAATAAAACCAAAATATGGTGACAGCTTTCAAGTGGCACTGGGTCAAAGGGTAGATTTGCTGGGGTGGGGGTGGGGAGAAGAATATTAGGCTTTCCTGACCTAATACCCTCCAGAATGGAGTAGAGTAAAGCTACCATAATCTCTCAGCCAATGTGTGGAGATATACTCCATAACATATAGAGCGCAAGAGCAATGGGAATGCTAATAAACAAATTCATTGTGTGATTATTTTTAATATTGAGAAATTGACTGAAATTCTTCTGACAGGTAAAATACAGATCATTATGTTTCCTTTGCCTATATATGTATTGTTTCAATTTATATACTGCTCCATAGTGCTAGAGAACTCTTTAACCTTTTCCTTTCTTTCCATTCATCTATATATTAATTCTTGTTTCTTTTGAAAACATGAACAACATTGTAGGCATCTCTGTGACATTTGATTCAGGTTCCAAAAGTGCAGTTTTTTTCCATTTCCATGTTTCAATGTAGTGAGATTTCTAGGTATCACTGTAATCCACTCATCATGCAGTATCATGATGAGCCACCCATATTTTTTTTCCTCAGCAAATGCTGCATGTTAGATTATGTAAATTTGTCATATCATTTTTAAAGCACTTTTCCAAATTTCCCTGGCAATACTACATTTGGTTTTTCATTAATACTGCAAAATGTATTTTATTTTTATTTTGTTATCAGGCAAATCAAGTGCTTTAATGTTCAATGAAAAAGTCTTTCATTTTATTCATTCTTTTGTTAAAATAAATAGTTACAATTGCTTTAAAATATAAAGTAAATCTAGAAATACGGAGAGAGATAATAGGTCATGAATTATGTTGTCTTTTTCTCTCTATTTTTATTAGTTAAACTATAGAAACTTTTATTAATTCAGTCATGCTCTTCCATCATCATAGTTTACCCAACTCGTCACTGAAGAAATTAATTCGAAAAGAAGTCTCCATTTGTATCTTATGTTCCCTTCCCACAAGCAGATAAATATTCCTAAACATTCTATGACACAACTTCAATTAAATGTTTATTTCCCTGCTACTGCTTTTGTAATGGTTGCCTAACCAGATATTATTTTTAATTTGATTTCACCAGGTTAATATATATTGCAAAAGTATCCCATGATATGCTTTCTAAGGGCATGTCCTTTGTTGACTCTAGTCTAAAGCAATATCTATTCCAGTAGCTTCCTTCTGATTTCGTTCTAGTGCAAAATTTCCTGGAAAATTTGTTGCAAAATAACTGCAATATTAAGCCTTTAAAGTTTTTCTTGATTACCACAAGCTTTCAAATTACATACTTAGTTCTGAATCTAGGTCTTCTGTCATTGATCTAATCTAACCAAATCACACAGGAATTAATCTTGTGTAATCACCTCTTGAAATTGTACCTTCTTTTGTTTTTATTTACTGTATTTTCCCATCTAAAAGATACCCCATGTATAAGATGACCCCCCCACACTTTATTAACCCAAAATTACAGTTGCACAAGCTCCCAGTTCTCTCATTGGCTTACATCCATGTATAAGATGACTCTCAGTTTTTAGTCTAGCAATTTTAGACAAAAAATATAGTCTTATACATGAAAAAATATTGTAATTACTTTCACTCCTTCTTTTATGACAACTGCAGTTCTGTGAAGTGTGTAGAAGTTCCCAATTAAAGTAACTCCCTTGTTTCTGTGGCATAAAGAAGGAGCCAAATATTCAATAGACCAGTTTTTTTTCCAACCTACATGATTGCCTATAAGACTTATAGTCAAACCCCCATTCAGTTGACAGAGAAAAACCGTGGCTGGGGTTCTGAGGGGCGAACACATGATGTCCTTTTAATGTGCCATAATTCCTTGTTTTCAGTGGCCTAACACTGGGTCATTGGGGTTTTTTCCAAGCATGTGTGGGCCCTGCATTTTATATATAATATTTAAAACATTTATGTATTTATATCCATACTTGTATGTTAAAACTATTTATCACATTATTTTTGTGTTTAGACTAGCTCCATTCATGTACATGAGTAGTTGGTTCTGTTGTGATCATGTCCATAGGAACCTGTCTGAATAGTGGCCACTTTCACAACAGGATGTTGGATAACCTAAACTTTATATGTCAACTGCATGGCTTGTCTTAGATTTTTAACTTCTGCTATGAGGACAGAGCTTGAAAACTTAACATTTTAAAAACAAATAATTGCTGTTTATTTACAATTTTATATTTAAAAACCTCATTTCAGTTATGGGTTCCATTTTTAATGAAAAGGAGCAATATCACTTGGTTTTAATTAGTTTTCTTTCTTTAGAAATCCACTTTAATTAGTAATAAACTTTTTTGAGGGAACCTCAAAATGCCTGCGAAGTATTTTGGCCCCTTAAGTAACCAAGTAAAAGTCACTGGTCAATGCTACTCATTACACAAGGGGAAAAAACAGTTGTCAGTTATGACATTACTTTCTAAAGGAAAGTGTTTGTCTTTCTTATTACATCCACCCCTTGCCCAGGTAACATATAATGCTTCTTACCAGGTATTACTTTGGAGATGTTTATGTAGGTTTATGGGATATCACTTCATATAATGTTTCCTGTTGTGTCACAAAAATGCATTTTTTCTTTCTCAAAATGTCTAGAAAAGGGTTTAAAGTAAAAGAAAGCAAAATAAAACCCTACACCCTTCCAAAAACCTACCAGGATTAACATGATGTAAAGATATTTAAATACTTATATATCAACCCTTTCTGCATTCTGCTTCTCTGTTAAGTGAAACCACCCATGTTTCAAAAATGACTGAAAAAAACCATAGTGCCACTTAGCTATTCTACAAAACATACACATCCTTTCTTCTTGGTAAATAAAACGTGCAAGGTGCGCTTGAAATAAAAAACTGCAGGCACTAAAGCACAGAAAATTAAGTATGTGAAATCTACCATTCTCATTCAAGTCACTGATACACCATTTGACATTTAAACCATGTCAATTGCTGGACCTTGGATTGCAAATTTGTTATAATATGGCACTAGGCCACGTGATCTGAGCTGATCCTCATTGCTGGTTCAGTAGGAATATATTTTTCACTGGTGAGAATAAAGGAGAAATATATGAAAATAGGAAGCAGATGGGTATAGTTCAGGAGATTCCAAAGAGTGTGCCAAGATGCAAGTCAAGACATAATAATTTGCTGAAGCATTTTTAATAAAATACGGATGGGAGATCCATTGACCATGAATTGGTAAACGCATTACCTTATCCCTGCAGAATGTGGCTACACATTATTAACCCTGCAGTTGCACTGTGGAAGGCAGCTTGCAAACAACCACTGACGACATTGAAGATCTCACTGTGATTAGACTATCCATACAGAAAACTGTTTTAGACGTTACAGCTCAGTACAGAGAGTAGCCATCCAGAATCAGCTTCTATTCGCAGTTGAAATAAAATGTAAATGAGCTAAAAGTTTTGGCCTAGCATAATTTCTTCATTAATTGCAATCCCTGGGTTTACGCTGTGTACTCTACAACCAACCAAGTCAGTGAGAGTTTGATCTGCCATAGAGATGGATGTGTTTAAATATTTCTGAAACCAATAAAGAAAATTATTTTGCTCAGCTACATAAAATCTGCATGTAGATGATCGTTTGATTCATCATGTAGCTTCAACAATGTCATGTATAATTAAATAAAAAGATAATAATGTTTTTATTCTACAATAGTGAGTCTCAGTCTTTAGACCTACAAATGCTGTACACTTCCTCTCACAGAATCCCAGACCATACATAGCCTTCCTGGCTGGAGTATCTAGAAGACAAAAAAAAATGCCTGAATGGTCAAAGGCTGAGAACCTAATGTTGTGGAATATTTCTTGCTGCACAAATACATATTGTTTCTAGTTGTGGCAGAGTAACATTTTTATCTGTTCCTCATGACCCAGAGGGTCATTTATTGAAAAAGCACAAAAGTAAATAAAGAGAAAAATGTTTTGTTAAACATTAGTGACTGCCTAATCTGTTTGTATGATGTGCTATTAAGTCACATCCGACTCATGTTGACTCAATTAGGGTTTTCAAGGTATGTGAGAAATGTAAGAAGCTATTCCCAGGATGTTTTCATGACCACACAGGGATTTATAGCCAGCTCTCCTGAGCCCTAGTTTGTGACTCTATCCTCTAGCCCCATGTTGGCGAACCTAAGGCACGGGTGCCAAAGGTGGCACTCGGAGCCCTTTCTGTGGGCACCTGACACTGCCCCTTCACAGCCACCTGTATTCAGGTTAAATTGCTGCATTGGCACTTTGCAAAAAATTAGTGGGTTCTGAATCACAGTTTGGGCACTCGGTCTCTAAAAGGTTCACCATCACTGCTCTAGTCTACACTGTACTGGCTCTTATATTCTCCATAAAATCACACATAACATGTTGATAAAAATACAGTCACCCTCCGCCGATCGTGGGGGTTAGGGACCCACCCCACCCGCGATGCATGAAAATCTGCGATATGCGGAAGCGGGTGGGGTGGGGGCAGGGGGCGATTGCGCGCCTGTCTGAGGCTTCTCAGAGGAGCGCAGGGGTGACGCGGAGCGACCGGATCACCCACCCCCCTGTGCAGCTCCGAGGTGCAGGTACTGCAATCCCATGATGTAGTGGGACCGCAGTACCTGAACCACGAAATGGCGGGGGTGACTGTAGCAGCTGAATTTTTCATGTAAGATAAATTGGTTTTTAAAATAGAGTTTTTAACATATTCAAGATACATTACGTCCAGCTGTCACACTCAGCCTGGTAGACTAAGTTGTCAAAATATTGGATGGGGTAGCTCTTAAAATGAGATTATGAAGCACAAATTATAATTCCTTACATTTATTTCTTTATAGGTGCCACAGCTGCAGCTCGAAAAGAAGTTATAAGGAACAAGATCCGGGCAATAGGCAAAATGGCTAGAGTATTTTCTGTACTGAGGTATGATTATTGCATGTTTTGCTGTTTGTTATAAATGTGCTGCCAACCTAGCAGTTCAAAAGCATGTAAATACAAGCAGATAAATAGAGACCTCCATAAAAAAAAATGTGTGAGGTAAACAGTGTTCTGTGCACAGAAATGTATTCATCCATGCCACGGACTTGCACAACACTGGCTCTTTGGCTTGAAAATGAAGATGAGCACCGCCCCTAGAGTCGGACATGACTAGCACGCAAGTGCGGGGGGAAGGTTTACCTTTTTATAAATGCCATAAAACTTGTAACTTGTTTATTAATGCACAAATCCTTCTACTCACACATTAGTTACAGCCCTGAGTTCATAACCTGTCTATTTTCCATGTATGAAATGTCCATTCTGATTTGCTTTATCTGGCAGTATTGAAGCCAAACTAGAGATCCAATAGTAAATAATAATTTGAAATCATCATTCATGACCTAAGTGCTACAAATAAGTGGAACTTGATAGAAACTTAAGGGGAACAGTGGCAGGAAAGATTTTATTTACCTGATCCATTCTGCAAACTGCTTTCCACCGATCATACAGGTTTTCAGTGTGACTATACCTGTGAACCTTTAGCTCATATGGAAATATAGGGGGAAAATAATAGACAGGAGAAGACCTAAGCACCCTATTTCCTATCTAAAAAGCAAGCCCTCCCCTCTACTGTTTTGCAGCCATTCAGCAGCAGCCAGGGTTCCAAAACTCATTTCTACAACCAAGCATCTTCAGAAGTCACAAAGGAAGTAAAATCGTAACCTCATTAGCACTGACATACAGTGGAAATTTCAGAAGCTCCAACTGTCAGAAGGTTTTTGCAGCCCTCATGAGAAACATAGGCATGTGAACCCTCCCCAAATATTCATACCTGCCATTTTCATTAAGTTGTAAACATATTATTGTCAAAGAAATATCTTGACAATAGATTGGCTGAAACCCAACAGGAAGTCTCTATTAATGTAGATCAATGGGGATCTGGTGGGTCAGCCCTGTGTAGCTTCCACTGATTCAATGGGCATACTCTAGTTGTGACTTACTAGTGGTTTTTAGCCAATGTATTGTCAAGATGTTTCTTTGACAATAATATGTTTACAACTTAGTGAAAATGGCAGGTATGAATATTTGGGGAGGGTTCACATGCCATGCTAAGATGGAACTCCTGGTACTTTCAGAGCAAATTGCTATTAAAATATTTCATGTTTCTGTGCTACAAGATCTGTGTAAAACTGGGCTGTGAATTGAAGCTTAGCAGCTTTACTTCCTCTTCAAGAAATGCAATTTAGTATTTGTAGTGGTCCTGTATTCAGGAAAGTTGCTCTGCAGTAGTCTCTGCGGTTCAGATGAAATAAAGGGAGATTAAATCTTTCATCTTGCATAAATTAAAATGTATGTGTATCCTGCATAGTAATCAACATGGGCATCCAAAGTAACTTGCAGTAATATAGATCCAAAAACATAAATAACATGTCATGTTAAATTACTAGAGACAGGGGGGGGGGGGTGTTGTTTTTCCAACCAAGCTGGATCCAGAAACGATGGAAGAGCACCCGGCTTGTATTTCTCTTCTCTCTGACTGCATCATTCAGTACCTAAGCTTGACACTGTCTTCTCCTGTTCCCTTCAGGGAAGAGAGTGAGAGTGTGCTGACACTGAAGGGGCTGACCCCAACAGGAATGCTGCCCAGTGGGGTGCTCTCTGGCGGAAAGCAAACACTGCAAAGTGGTAAGCATATTGTGTGTGTGTGTGTGTGTGTGATTTGATTGACACCAACTTAGCTGCTGATCAGCATTTCCTTACATTCCTTTCCATTCTAAAAACAAAGACTTCTCAAGAAAAAAGAGAGAGCTCAAAGTGACTGGAAAGTCGTTCATGAAACCTTGTTCTCTGGTGTTGTTTTTATTTTTTTCTTTAAAAAAACACCCCCCTACTTTGCACTATGTAATGTCATAGCATTACCGAGAGGAGACAGAAAGGATCGTTCCAAAATAGTGGGATCTTTTTTGTCTGGAGAGCCAATTAATCTTAAGAGCAAGTAGCCGCAGCTTATTCCCCCTAGTGATTCTGCTGCTTTGTCTGCATGGCCGAATTAGGGATGGGCACCTCACAAAAAACAACAGGCTGTTTGGTCATTTCATAAGGTTTTGAAACGTTTCAAAATGAAACAAAACAGCAAACAGCATTGTCATCATGAACCAAACCAAAATGATGTTTTCGGTTCGGAGGAACCGAACCGGAAAACTGCTGCCAGATCTCCCTTCAGGCAAGGGGCTACAAGCCTGCAGCTGTTTCCCTGCTCAATTCTCAGCACGGCCACCCAGCTTTGAGGCCCATTTGAGGTTGATCTGATGCCCGTACATGAGGCTTCATGTCATCAGCATGGAGCTGGCTTTAACAGGTCAGAACGATTGGGAAGCTGCCACCACCCAGGTGGGTTTTTTCGACAGGTGGGGCTGCCCCCACCTGGGTGGTGGCAGCTTCTGAATTGTTTCATTACTCCTTTCATTACTAAAATTCAATAAAAAGTCATTTAGTCACAAAACAAAATGAAACACCATGAGTAACAAAACAAAATGAAACAAAACATTAATTTTCTGTTTCATGCCCATCTCTAGGCAAAATATGTTTAAGTGTTTGATAGTTGCAAATGAAGATGGAACATTCATAGACTCATAGAGTTGGAAGAGACCATCTAGTCCAACCCCCTGCCATGCAGGAACCCCTATCACTGGACTCCCGACAGATGGCCATCCAGCCTATGCTTAAAAACCTCCAAAGAAGGAGACTCAACCACCCTCCGTGGCAGCATATTCCATTGCCGAACAGCTCTAACTGTCATGAAATTCTTCCTAATGTTTAAATTGAATCTTTTTTCCTGCAATTTGAAACCATTTCCCCGTGTCCTAGTCTCTGAAGCCATGGAAAACAAATCAGTCCCTTCTTCAATGTGACATCCTTTCAAATATTTAAACATAGCTATCATATCCCCTCTCAGTGTTCGCTCATGGTGGGAGTGTTCTACCGAGAGTGATCTTTGGCCAGATGGTGCAGTATAAAATCAAATAAATAAATAAATAAATACACCAAGCTCTGTTTTCACCCCCTTTTGAGGTTGATCTGATGCGCGTGCATGAGGCTTGGATGTCATCAGCGTGGAGAATTTAAATTAAGATTGGCACCTGTTTAAGTGATCCCAGTAGAAGAGGGAGAGATAGTAAAATGTTTTAGGCTTTTGGATATTTGGATGCTTTTTAGAAATCAGAACATTTCCATTTCACATGAATACAGTTCCTTAATGTTATTAGCTCACATAGTTCTTAAAATGCACCCCCCCACCCACACACACCCCCCACACACACACTACCAGTAAAGTAAACCCTTTTACTTAACCAAGAACAGATTCACCTCAAGGACTGAATATATCTCACCAAATGGTAGGGCAACAGGAGAGTCTTGACTTTGGAAATAACTAGCTACCACTAGAAGGTCTAAATGTTTAGCTACACATAGCCAATTGATTGTAATTCATGAAAATCCCTTTTCCTGTAATGAAAATCTAACATAATTGTATTGTGACAGTAATCTAACAAGGTATAACTTGCTCGTTTGCAGCATAACTGTAACTAATAGTTATCTAGTTACTGACCTCTGGCCTCAATTAATAGTGTAGAAGGAACAGAACATTACATGGTTCAACAGCTATGTGCACCATTTTGATTGTTGATGACAGGGTGAAGAAAAGTTTGCTTTGTACCAAGGACCAGCAGCTTGCTTTTTTAATTAAAAAGAATTAAAGTAAATATTTTAGTTACTTTTAAGAAACAGAAAAGCAGAGAGTGATTTTAATGCATTGCTGCTGTCCTAGAAACTAGCTACCTGCACCTGGAACTATCTGCAGGTGTTACTGTGGGTGCTAAGAAAACTTTTCCTACAGCTGTCTGAATCTTATGGCTCCCGAACCATAAGAAATATTTAGGTCACTTAATGTATAGCCCAGTATTAAGGGCTATAATAACTATATGGGTCCACAGCATTTAAATAATCATATGTTACAACCCAAACCAGGAAGAAGCTTAGAAACACAATAGCAACACCTTAACTGAGGAAAGAACAATTAGCAACTTAGCAAATGACTTGAGCAACACTTTTCAGAACACTTCTGCCATTCTGTACTCTTGCCAAGTTCCAGGAGATCTGATTCCAAGGACAGCAGATAACTCTTGGAACAGGACCCACGCACCCACCCATTATTTTATTTTTGATGGCCTCTGATGATTGCAAGGAAACAATGAATTATTGCAAAATGAAAAGGGATAACCTTGTTGATACTATGAAAAATATGGACAGCCGTTGTGACTTTTTTGCACTTCCACTAGAGCAGGCATGGCCAAACTTTGGCCCTCCAGATGTTTTGGACCACAACTCCCACAGTCCTTTGCCACTGGCAATCTAAGCTTGAAATTCTGGGAGTTGTGGTCCAAAACATCAGGAGGGCTGATGTTTGGGCAGGCCTGCCTTAGAGCAAAAAGATCACTGCACTTTTTGAGAGTGACTGCTTTGCCAAAGACAGAAGTATTCTGGGGAAAATCCGGGTTTCTATGAAAATGCGTGATAGGTTTTTTTTTCCATTAAAAAGATGCCAGCTGTCCCCATAATGGTGCACAGCACAGAGAAATCCTTTAAAAAACATTTTCATTTGCAGGAATTAAAAATGTTGTAGATGATGGTGATGATGATGATGTAATTATTGCCCAAGCTTGTACCCCAGTGGGGATGCAATGAAGGGATATGCAAAATCCACAGTTAATTAAAATCTTAGCAGTTAAAATTTTAAAACCATAATATACAAATATTTAATAAACAATATTTTAAAACTGTGCCTTGGATTTTAAAACCAAAAGCTTCTGTACAGAGAGACATTTTCCATTGCTCGTGGAAGGAAAGAGTGTCCCATCCCATCACCTGAGAACAGCTAAGGAATACATCCCCACTGTGAATATGTGAGGGGGAGAATATGACAGCTTCTTATTGTGAGACTGAATTGGAGGATTCCCCTGGAACCACAGGGAAGACTTTTTTTCAAAATGTGCTATCAGTAAATATGTCATTAGAAGTCACCTCTCTCCATATTTATGCATCTATGGGCAACAAGTACCACAAGGTTTTGTACTGTAGACCAACACACCAGTCCACCCATATCAATAACTGCATTTTCTTCTTATTAATGGAGAATGTAACACTGATATTCTGTAATTAGAATTCAGTGCCTCTTCCTCACCCCCCACCCCACCGACTCACACAAGGCAAATTCACAATTACTTGAATGAAACAGAAGGGAAGGCTTGCTAGATACAGTTTTGCTGTGTATCCGAGCACAGAAGCACTCTCTCACGATGAACTGTCACAAGTTGTTTTGCGGTGGGGGTTGGATAAGCTATGCCAAATAATTACAGACATGAGTATATTCCTTTTGAAGTAAGGAACCACAGTCAGCTACTTTAATATATTAACAGCATATTTATCTTTGTTTACTACTAGGCAACATATATCTTCATACAGCCATAATCATAACAAGAATGTAGCTTTCAATAACTGTGAGATATGGATATTCACCTATTCATTAACACAGTCTTGGCCTCTAACTTTCTCATTTCTTTCTTGGAGTTTCTTCCCTGTATTTTTCCCTTTTCTGTCTCTTTTTCCCTTTTCTAGAAGATTCAGGTATTCTGTGGTATACTCTCTTTTTTGGTGGCTAGTGTGTTACACATATGGTAATGTTTTACCTCATAAATGCTGCAGTATGGTTTCAAAAGTTCCATTTTCTTATCCTGATGGAATTCTTAATGTATATAAAGAACCTGGTCATCATATTTTTAATTCCTTAAGTTTGGCCCCAAAACACCAAAATATTTCTTATGCTACAATTTCCAAAAGTCTTGTTAAAATAGTTATTGATACATTTCCCGCATACTGCAATATTATACCTTATTGAAACATTACTATGCCAAATCCATTAGTTAACACCTTGCACCATTCACCAAATATACTGAAATCTACATAGTTTCTGTTATGAACATCTTGTCAGCTACCTGATGTATTAACAGAAAATATGGGCAGCATATTCTGCGAAATGTGTACATTCCTAGTGGCGATTATTTTTAGTGTATCCATGCTGGTTTGGACCCTGTTACTCATCTTAATTTCTATTGTTTTTCTCTCTCCCATGTTTATGATGCATATTTATTTTGATTATTCAGTTCTCTTACTTGCTGAACCCGAGGGCTATAGATTCCAGGGGGAAACCTGTGCTTGATGCACAATAATAATTAATGAGACTCCATAGATCTCCATATAAAACATTATAACATTTTTAAAATACTACAGTGGTACCTTGGTTTACGAATTTAATGCATTCTTGGGTTGTTTTGTATTCAAAAAATTCCTAAACTGAAATGCAAACTCCAGCGTGCACAGAGGCAGTTTTATAAACCTCCAAAAAAAATTAAAGTGAACTGTGAAAAAAATCTTAAACCAAGGCATTATTTTCAATGGATTTTCATTTGTAAACCAAAAATTATGTTAACCAGGGCATTTTTAAACTGATGTACAACTATATTCTAAATCAGTCAGACCTGCATCAGATTGTTTATTTCTGGACAAATGGGATCTTTATTTCCATTCTACCATTACTAGTATAGCTAGAAGATCCTTGAGGGGACACAGGTGTTGAATTCAGTCACTTGGCTCCACTTGAGTCAATCCGTTGTTTTGGAACATTTGTAATAATTGTTTCATGCTGCAAGTTTTCAAATACTGTAGTTTTAGGGTAATTTTATGCACTTCCCACATGTTTTCAAATACTAAAAAGCCAAGAAAGCAAAGCTTAGTACATCTGGATGCCAAAGAAATTCAAGTTAAAAATTAAGATTTTTCTTAAACCAAATTTAAAAGGTCATAATAATTTAAAGTGTGTTCTTAACTGTCAAGCAGTTGTTAAATTTTCAGTTAGTCTTGCCAGTATTTAAGATATGAATTTTGCTGTTGGGTGGGGGGTTCCGAGAAATTAACAAAGCAAGTCCCTTGTGTTAAAATGCAACCTCTTTTTTTCCTGGAGGGAGCTGCTTGGAAAAAAAATGTGTTTTGTTTATTTCACAAACAAATTGCAAAAACCAACCAAAGATGTCACTGACTTGTAATGTTCTTTTTGAGATTTCTTGAATCCTTTTCTAGGATGGAGACATATGTGTGCATTTTTAAAAAAAAAAATGAAGCCATGAAATTAAAACAAAAGTTCAAGTAAAAGTTCAAGTAGTCTGGCCATAGGAAGGGCTCATATTCTAGGGATTAGTAGCATTATTATTATTTTGAAATAACTTTGTTCATTAAACACTGCTGCCCCCTTTTAAAGCTGCCCACTTTGTAAGTTGGATGGACAATGCAGGAGAGAATTTAAATTTAATCACGACCGCAGTTGTTACATATTTCATTTCCCTATTTAAAAAGAAAAAAAGAAATCTATTGCCTGCAAGTTACAATACCTGTCTCTGTTCCATGTATAGCATTCTATGTTGTCTTCTGTGTCAAAATCCAGCACCCTTAACAGTAACCTTTAAGTGTACTACCTCCTTTGCTATTCGCTGACTTGTTCTTAGAGTTAAATCCTCTGCTCATTTTTCTCATTCGTTTTGCTACCCCTTTCTTCTCTTCAGCTACTGTTGAGGCTATTGAGGCTGATGAAGGTAAATTGGTCAGACCCCTTTCTGTTGTTCTTGCAACCGACAAGGGCTCTGCTGGGTGTATTCATTCTTGCTGTAGCTTGTATAGAGTGTGTGGGTGTTGAGCTAACAATTGTGGCTCAGTATTAACCTAAGTTTACTTGCTTTAAAGGGGAAAATTGTTTCTTTTGTTGTTGGTGTTGTTTCCTAAAGTTGCAACCATGTTCTGATCTGTGTCAAATCAGTGTCGTACGACTTTGCTCCAAGAGGGCATGGCTCCTTAATAAATGCCTTGTAACAAACAAGCAGCTTTCCTGTGGAGAAGCCATGTCCCTCCCACCATCTTCCTGCAAATTGGGAAAATGTGACTTCCTAAAAGTAAATGAAATTTTCCCTACACCAAGGTCCTTAGTGGAAGTTGTTTTTGAACGAGTCTTCACTATAATTTAGTATACTGTATTCCAAAATATCCCTTCCAGGCAAAAATCCTTAAAACAACAGGAGGAGGTTCAAAAACATCCCCCCCACCCACCCAGTAAGCATTGGGAATTTCCTATGATGCAGCCGTTAATTCCAGCACTATTTTTTAATGATTGGCAACACAAACAACTTTTTTATCAAATCTATTGGAATGCAAAACCTTGTGCTGCCTTTCTCAAGGAAGCTTCTGTTCCCACTCCTATGCAGTTTAGTTAAAGAATCAAGACGCTACCAAGCTGCAAACTCAAATACTTCTTTATCTGATGCCGTACATCAAATTGTTTTGCAAGAAGGCTCTCAAAAGTTCCCCTTTAAAACAAAACAACAACAAAAAATCTTCAGTTGTATTTTGTTCTTGCCCCCCAAAATGTGAGTTTTTCCAAATAATAACAACAACAATAACAATTAGCTATTAGATGTTTTGGCAAGGAGTAACACTGCCATTTTGGCCCCTTCAACATGTTTTTTTTTTAATCTTTTTGTGACGGCTGTGAGCAAAATTCTTAAAAATAAGTAAGAGAAAATACAACTGCTTTCTAAATAGCAGTGAGTAAGCTGCTATTTATTTGGAATTCCCTATTCCTGTTGGCAAATTCTACTCTGCAGTGTGCATTCTTGTTGACAGTTTGGCTTTTTTTCCCCTGTGATTTCTGTGACTGTGTTGTGTTATTAGTATTACTCTCAGTGTAAACTGCTAATAATCATTGTCTGACCAGCAACCGCAGCTGAGTACACTCTTCCACACTGAAGTGTATAAATATGTCTGCTGGACACCAAGACTGACAGATGTGGGACTATGCGTGGCTCAGATTAAAGCTCTCTTTTATCCTTATGTTGTACTATAATCAAATATTTGATCTTTATCTTTCTTTTGAATTATTATTTTTTAATTCTTCTCCTTTGGGAAATCTGATAGAACATAACTAGGGTCCTGCACATGACACGGGTAGAGCCAAATGTTCACCCCTCCACTTGCAGCAAAACACCCGGCACTACATTACAACTCACATTGCCATTCATTTCTGCACCTGCTTCAAGGGACTGGATGGTAATTGTCAGCATTGTGGTGACTTTTTAAAAGTGATATGTTGACGTGGATATTTGTTCATGTACAGCTGTGAAATTTTCATGAAATTGTGGAGGGGCATGGGTGGAAACTTAATATTGATCCGCATATGGGGGAGGCAGCTCCAGATTTTTTTTTTTTGGCTCTATGGCACTTTCCACAGAAAACTGTGTTGTCTGAAGTGGTCCAACATAAACACTAGAAACACATTGGGCTGGATCCAAAAATGCCCTACATGTGAAAGACTGCTTTCACTCATTCATGGAAAGAATGTTTTACACTGCATCCGATAGTCTTATATAAGAAAAGTGAAACCAACTGCAGTTATGTTCCTCTGCTGGTAGGAGCAGATGTTCTAGCACAGTGATGGCAAACCTATGGCACGGGTGCCAAAGGTGGCACTCGGACCCCTTTCTGAGGGCACCCAACATTGCCCCTTCGCAGCCACCTGTATCCAGGTTAAATTGCTGTATTGGCACTTTGTGAAAAATTAGTGGGCTCTGAATTGCAGTTTGGGCACTTGGTCTCTAAAAGGTTCACCAAAACTGGTCTAGGACTTACCTATTAAAGCACTATGTGAATTCCCATGCAAGTTACCATAAAATAGAGACCAATGACTACTTCCTTTCTCCCTGTGCTTCTTTGGATCCAGTCCTTTGACAACATGTTAGTTTTTTTCTTCTTCACAAACACAGATAACATCAAAGCTAATATCATGTTCCACTTCTTCAGATGGCCCAGGATGCAGTGGATTCCACCTAGCAGTGCATTTTTAAAAAATCACCACATGGTGGAAATAATCAGTCCTTTTGTACTTGTGTGCCGTGCACATTACGACAGCACTAGTTGGCAGAATATCAGCATGGGAGGAGTTGTACTTGCCACAATTCACCACGAGTGGTTTAATAGTACCAGGGACTTCACCTGCAAGGGAGAATTGTAAAAATTATATCAAAATTCAGAAAGATATGTGGTTGCTCTAATGGAGAACAGATTTGTTGTGAGATAAATAAAAGGAACAAATTGCATTTCTAATCCCTGCCCTTTCTGCTCATACCCTCCCAATGTATTTTGACCCCATGTTGCTGGTACTACCTGACCATCTTGGTTATCTTGCATGTTAGGAAACTGAGCAGAAAGAAACATAACCAACAGTCTTGAATCTTTTTAGATTTATATTTTTTATAGAAATAGGGAAGCAGCACATTACATGAAGCATCACTGAATAAGTCAAGCCTATTGCCCAGAGTTATCCACTTTTTTGATTCAAACAGCAAGGATAGAATTGCATTGATTGTATTATGAATACATACTTCTTTTCCTTAGAAATACCTGGTGAGATCAATGTGGAACTCCTAAAGTCATTGCTGAAAAACAGGTTCACTGAGTTGAAAGACGTGGTTCCTGCTATCATATGCTTTCCAAGTTAAGGAGGACAAAGATGCTAGAAGTATCGTATTCAGACTCCATGTCACACTAAATTACTGCAGCATTATACCAGATTATTCTGTAGTGTTCTGAGGTTGATAGAAAATGTTATTGTTACAGAACAGTGCATTATTATTTCTGCTGTAGTGAAAACATTGTACACTATACAGTGGTACCCCAGGTTACGAAAATAATTCATTCCCCAGGACGCTTCTTAAACTGGAATTTTTCATAGTCCGTATCCGAATGGGGTGCAACACACCCTGGGAATGGAAGTCTTCCAAAAAAAAAACTTCATAACCCAAGGTTTTCCATAGAAAACAATTGTAACCCAGTTTTTTGCAGAATTTTTTTCAGGCAGACTTACTTTCATACCTCGAAAATTTCCTATTCTGAGGTGTCCATAACCCAGGGTACCAATGTATGCTGAATGCATTTTATGGGTGTCTGCTTCTGATAAAGTCCCATAAGATTCCAGTGCAGATGCCTTTTTTTAGGCTGGCAGAAAAAGACAACTAGACCATTGGGCACCATCTTCCTTATCCCCACTCCGTTCTGGTTTGTTTGTTCTTAAAAGAAAAAAAAATGGGATTTGCCTGCCTTAATTAAAACAACAACAACATGGATTTCCCTGCATCAACAACTATGTTAACGTTCAACATCTTTGTTGAATGCTATATCAACTGCGCTTATGTGGGTTGGGGTGGTGAACCACTTCTCGGTTTTCACCTACAATACTTAACCAGAGTTTAAGACAAGCAAATAAATCCTGATAAAGAAAGAAACTTTACTGCAGGTAATTCTCCTCATATCTAAGGGGAGCAAGGAAAATGTGCATAAGATGAACAAGTGACTGGGTACAAAATATGCAGGTTCTGTAGGGTCCAGTCTCAGTTTTTATTTTCGCTGCAATTAATAGAACGATCCCCTCCATATATAGATGTGGGCCCTAACATTTACATTAAAGTATCATAGGGATCAGATCAGCATCTATTCTTTTTCACCACCAGATGTGGATTTTCCATAAGTGAATTGACTTATTTCTGAAACATGCTTGGCTCAAATTGGAATATGGCTATTCAAGAAAAGCTGTCATTTTGAATGTTTTGTCTTTCAAGTGAAGCCCTTGACAGCTGCTCTGCTGTCAACTTTTGTCTCACAATGTCTGGTTTGCAGGAAAAATATAATTTCCCATGAAAATTAACATGAACTACATTTTGGGGTGAAGGAATCCAAGGCACCTGTTTGTTACCATTTTTGCAGACATCGCCTTCTAATGCCATAAAGTCATTGCAAGTTTATTTTATATTCCCAAATTTCAAAATTATGTGTCTCCTTTCACACTAATTATTCCAATAGCTGGCACTAACAACATTACAATGAATGCCTGGGAACTATCGTGCCTTCTGCTGTGATTCCAGCAGCTGAAGGGGAGACCCTACATGAAATTGCAAGATGAAAATTATTGCAATGACTTCATTGCCTCAACAACAACAAAGTGCACAGTGGATGTTAGACTGTAGGATGCCATGTGCCAATTGCCTTTTTTTGTTTAGGTAGACCAAACTGCACAGTAAAAATGTCAGAACTAAGTTTGATTGAGAGCATCTTATTCCTTCAAGAGACTTTGGCTGTTTACTTTCTAGCTGTTTTCAAATACATCCAGGAGCTTTAATTGCATTGTCATTTTGTTTTCTTCACGGCAAAAGAAATTTCCTCACTTGGTGGACTGATACCCATAAGCTGATAAGTAGACATGTATCAGTAAAATCGCAAAATTTTCAACCTTTTGCAACCATTGACTTGCTTTCTTTTTTGTCTTTTGTTTGTTTTCTTTCCTCCCCAATTTTCTGTGTAGCTATCAAAGGATTCTCACCACAGCATAAGATCACGAGCTTTGAAGAAGCGAAAGGCTTGGACCGAATCAATGAGAGAATGCCACCCCGCCGAGATGCTATGCCATCAGATGCCAACCTTAACTCCATCAACAAGGCAATCTCGTCAGAGACTAACGGCACTGACAGTAATGGCAGTAACAGCAGCAATATTCAGTGACCATTTCTGACTTGTGATTAATTTTGTTTTTTGTTTTGTTTTTGAGCTGCAGGGCATGATGGGATTGCTGCTGATCAGCAGTCGGATGTTCTTGCCTCTGATGATAGCTTACTTGCTCTGGGGGCCAGGTGTTGGATTCAGTTTACAATATCATCTAAGAAGAGATAGTAAACTTTATTTTGGTGGGTGGGTGGGGGTTGTGGGGGTTAAGCGCCTCCTTGGATATGCCTTTAAAATGCTTGTAGAAAACTCAATGGAAGCTAATGCTGGTATATATTGCAAAGTTAGGGGAATGAACATGTTTTCCTACTGCATCGGAAACTTCTAGATATGTTAACTGAAAGGCCTTTTATTATGTTACTGGACATGACAGCTTGTCTGATTTCTTACTAACTATTGTACGTTTACAGTTGCAGCACTCAATATGGACAACATCAAAAACATTTTTAAGAAAGTAATGTACAAACTAAATAAGGAGACTATTTATTGATAATGTTTTGCTACTCTTGTCAGACGATGGCTATCTTTAAAAATAATTAGGCAATCTTTAAAATATATATATTAAAATAAAAAGAATGTTGCAAATTTGTTAAAAATGCCAAAAAAGGACAGTTTAATTTTGTACAGATTATGCTTACCTCAGGTTTATTTAGTGTGCTTGAATGCCCTTCTTTAAAGATAACATTTACCTTAATTAATTTGGCCGTGATTATTCATTTTCTTTTAAGTTTTTAAGGAAATAAACTGGAATAAGATACCCTTCTTTTCTTTTTGCTGTTTATATTTAGGATATTTTTTTCTTTTGGTAAATCAAGTCTTGGTTGTGGCTTGCTGAATTTAAATATTTATGAGTGGTGCATTTTTAAGTATAGTGAACAAGACACCATATTAAGTGCAGTGAAAGCATCTATATTCTGTAAAAATCTGCCTATGCATGTTTTTTAAGAAAAAAATTGGCTGTATAGGCCTGTATGGGACTGTAATGCGCTTAGTGGTCTGACTTATACTGGAAATGTATGTATACTGGCGTACTTTATATTCTCTAAAAAGAAAATGCTAATGCCTTTGAAATTTTGTAATCAAAAACAAAAAGCTTTGAAAAATCTAAGGGGGAGAGTATTCTTAAAAGTTTTTAATATAAGCTTGTCAGTGCACATATAGATGGTTAGCATGTTTAGCAAACCTTGTGAAAATTTAAACTAAGTTTGTAGTTACATGTGAAACTAAATGCATGATAACTGTTAATGTCATGATGGTTTAGTCATTTTGTTCTGTTTTGTCATGTGCCACAAAATGTGTAATTTTTTTCACTTTTTTCCCTTTGTATATCAGTTACGGGTTACAACTGGTTCATTCTTAAAGGAAGAGGAAAAACCAACAAAGCAGTCCACTGATATTTTTTAACAATTGTATAAGTGCCCAAGTAATTCACTACAGCCTACAGCCTTGCCTTTGTAATTTGACTTATGAAATGTTGGCAATCAAAGCATGCACTTGTAACAATGAAAAAAGAAGCATTTTATATTACTACTCAATAAAAATGTGCATGAACCTCAGACTCATTTCACTAAATCTCTGAAAGATGGCCCTATGTGTTTAACCTCGCTAGGATGGTATACTTTCACGATCTAGGTTGTCACTTGTAAGGAGAGGAAATCTGAGGCCTTTCCATTTCTGTTGGGCCTCCAGGGTCAGAATCCTGCTCAGCTGAGCCACTCATGCAATTGCCGTTTACTGAGCTAATGGGGTCTACAAACCAAGAACCATGACATTTTTTAAAAAAATGAACAGTTTGTGGTTCATTTGGTTTGGGCTCAGCTACACACCCCCATTCCCCTTCATGCACTACCTTACTTCCTCTGGGCCTCTTCCTCTACTGTACAGCTCAGCAGAAAACGACTGTCTGGGCCTACTTCCTGGCCCATTTACCACTGGGAAGCTTAAACTACCCTGGAAACTGTAATTATTTGAGGGTTCCTTATCTATAACCCAACGGCTGGCAAACTTATGCTTCACACAATACTGTAAGGTTCCCAGAAAGCACAGAGCTCTGAATATCTTTGTTTTGAAGGATATGAACCATAAAGTCTGGCTTTAAAATGAAGTATTTTTTTCCCTTTGGGAATCTTTGATTTCGGAAACAGAGAAAGACATACACTGCATTAAAACCACCTGCCTCATATTGTGCAGGTCCCCCTTGTGTTGACAAAACAGCTCTGATGCCCCGAGCCATGGACTCTGGATATGTCATGTTGTATCTGGAAGCAAGTCATTAGCAACAGAACCTGTTAAGTCCTGCAAGTTGCTAGGTTGGTGTTACATGGATCAAATTTGGTGTGCCAGCACATCCCATAAGTGCTCAGTTGGATTGAGGTATTGGGAACTTGGAGGCCAGTGCAACACTTTGAACTCTGTCGTGTTTCTCAGATCATTCCCGAACAATTTTGGCAGTATAGCATTACATTATCCTGTACGCTGTCCTGCTGTCCACATGGAAGAGGCCCTTACAAATGGACAGTGTTCAACAAACAAAAGGCTGTGTTGCATTTTCCCACTCTC
This sequence comes from Phrynocephalus versicolor, assembly GCA_023846285.1. NCBI lineage: Eukaryota > Metazoa > Chordata > Lepidosauria > Squamata > Agamidae > Phrynocephalus > Phrynocephalus versicolor. The sequence goes on along the minus strand of JAHTLZ010000330.1, from coordinate 17,559,881 downwards.
TTTCACTGAACAGGTGATAAGATGGCTATTGTCCTGGACTTCTAGCAACAGTGAACAAACATTTAAGATAAAATGCAGGAGTGTCTACTTCCAACTGGGTTTTCTTTTCAGACAGTCCTTCTGCTTGTACCACCAGCGAGCAATAAAGATACACTGAAAGGAATCAATTCAACACTGCATTGGTAGATGAAAGAGAAATTCTCACAGGAACTGCAGTATAAATGCAGCACAGGACAGGTTAAGAGTTTAAACTAGTTGGGTTCCGGTTTCACCACAGTGAGACGCCTCGATAAACTCTCCAGCTTATCAGGCGGAATTCCTCCAGATAAACATAACCTGAAAGGGTAACCCCCCCTGTAGGGAGGGGTGAAGAGAGGCTGCATCTGGGGGCTGTGAAGAATTGCGGCGGCAAACTTCATAGCTTCAGAAATTGCCTAATCTGTTTGGGGGGAAGTCCATCTGCCATCTCCATTAACAGTGTCTTCTAAGGCTTGGTATTCCAAATGAGATCTCCCTGTAGCAAATTAAAGTACAGTGGTCCCCCACCCTTTTGTGGTACATATATTGCGGGACCACAGTATATGAAAAAAGCCCCCCTGGGGTAAGGGGGGAAATGCCTGTTTCAGGCCTCCTTTACTTACCCCAGGACTGGCACTGCCCCAAACGGGCCTGCGTGAGCCTTCCCATGCCTTTTGGAGGCCCCAAAAGGGCTTCCTTGTGAACTGGAAGTGATCAAAGAAAGGCCTGTCAGTGGTCTCAGAAATGATTTCCGGTGATCCAGAAGGGAGGCCCTGTCCAGGAAGGCCCACACCGGCCCATTTGGGGCAGCGCCAGGCTGGGGGTAAGTACAGTAGCCGCCAGCTAGGCCTCCCAGGCCCAATCTGACCTGTATCCACATATCACAGATTTGCAATTATTGCAGGTTGGGTCGTGTCCCTAACCCCCGTGATAGACGGGGGGGGGGGTTACTGTAGTACTACTGTATTGCTTTTCTTGATCTGGATACTATGCAGGCTACAATTGCATTGACTTTTTTTACTGCCACATCACACCATTGATGGATATTTGTGTGGTTACCTTCTGAGACACCACATCCAGAGGTCATTCATCCTAAATTTATGCATCCGATTTTTCCTGCCTAACTGCAAAACTTTACATTTTTCTTTACCGAAGCTTGCTTGCATTGGTCTGGTCCAGCTTTCCATGCTCTAAATTATGGATCTCTTTGCAGATGTGCAAGTCTTTTACATATAGTTTAAAAACTTTTTACCCTAACCATTTTCCAGATTTCTTTGGTATCGCAATGATTAATTAAGGAAGAATCCCATGAAATATGGGTCAATTGAAAGAAATCACATGGGAATGAAACTTTAATAATATTGTCAAAGACCCAAATGCATAATTTATCTCCATTCTACAGATCCAGAATGAATGAGAAATATACTTTGCAGAAAGTTAAAAATTTAAATTATCATTTGCCTATAAATGTGATCACATTTTATGTTATTAGCAGATACTCATCTTTCAAAGATGAGGATGTACACATATTAGACAAAGAAGAGAGGGGGTTTGAGAGAGGAGTAAGGGAAGCCATTCATGTGAGCATCGAAACCCCCTCCCTCAACAGAGGTGGCAGCCTCAGGCATAGTCTGTCTGCTACTTATCAGGGTGTGCTTTCCAAAGTACCCAGACAAATCAAAAAGCCTTCACCACCAAGGCTATAGCTAACGACCCATTCTTTATAGGTTTCAACACCTTAGGCCATTGTTCACCTTAAGGTTATGGATACTATTGTCTCCCTAACGAGCCTATTCAGGCCATTGTTCATCTTATGAGCCTAATTCAGATCAGGATGACAAGAGGTCAAAGCTGAATGACTATAAGATGGAGGACTCGCACTAGCTGTATTCAGACTGATGGAGCTGTTTGGATGAGCAGCGAAACGTTTCTATCTCTTAAAAAAGAAGTCCAGTAGCCATGACTCAACTTCCAGATAAACTCACCTGGATGACTGAGAATCTTCACAGACTTCTTGTAAATACCGAAGAAATCTAGATCCCATAGTCAGAGAAGGCGGGTTCTATTGAAGGAGGTCAGGTTCTCAATATGCTTGGCAGCTTTAAACAAGTCCCATTTTGAGTAATCTTTTGCACTAATGTTTGGAGTGTATTAATAATCTCTTTAGAGTTTTGTTGTCACTCTTATAGGCAATGTCTTTCTGCATTGGCTGACTAGTTTCAAACCATCTGTTTTCTTCTACTAACTACTCTAACAAATTAGCGTGATCACTCTAATCCAGCCTTAAATATTACCCCAACTGTATTTTTTTCTTTGTGTTTTCAATTCTATAGATTCTTCTTTATGCAGGCGTCTCTGAGTTGTATGGAAAGGTACAAAAGCAGAGAAGCTTATTCTCACTAAGTGCAGGCTTCCAACGTGGCACAAAATGCTGCCTCAAAGAATTACAGCGAAAGTTAATGGACAGTCCACATGTTCTCCTCAGCACTTTCTCATTATGATGTGTGCCCATGGGTTTCAGAACTGTAGTTACCCGCATATTGTGCAGCCAAGCTAAATGAAGGGAAGAGGAATAATTTAAATTTGGGGGAAATAAACTGTAGAGTTGGGGAGTAAAAAAAAATCAGATTTGTCCTTCAGGTCACAATCTGTTGTGCAGCTGGAGTAAAAATGAAACACTTGGGTCACATGACCAGTATAGCCTCTGTCCACAAAGAAGCAGTATTAATGGCAGTCTTTGGAGGCATCTCACACAACTCTTTTATGGCTGGGATATCCAAAAGTTGAGTCATGGCAACTGGACTTTTCTTGTGAGATCGAAACATTTCACTGCTCATCCAAGCAGCTTCGTCAGTATGAGAAAAGTTGGTAGCGAGGCCTCCAGTTTATAGTTCACCTTGCTTTCATGCCACCCAGCTCTGAAGATGTTCGTTAGGTGGACAGTGAGCTACAAGACACTTATAGGAGAAATAATAAGAAATGTTTCTTCACTTACAGTAGGTTGAAATTACAGACTTGTGTATACTGCTTTCTTCACTGCACACATGCTAGCCACCAACCAAAGCAGATCAACAGCAACAAACAACTGACACCAAAAGATGAAAGAAAGGGATGAAATGCTCATCAGAGAAGTGGGGTTGTCTCTGAATTTCAAAAGCAGAGAGAAACACTTGGTTGGTGCTGGATAAACAGACAATCAATCCAGGCCAGAAAAAGGCCCCCTCCCCAGTCTCTCAAACTTCAAACAGCACATGAGATTCTAAATAAAAACTCCCAACAAAAATAAATGTTCATTCTCTCCAGTGCTATGATGACTCATCTCTCTCTGTCATCCACAAGCAAGAGATAGAATTAGGAGTCTGGGGGAGAGAAGGAGAGGAGGGTATGCATTAGGAGAATAAATAGCTCCAAGGTGATGACATGGGGGTGAGGGGAAAAGGAATTTCCGAATCAGGCAAAGAAGGTATAGGATCAGGTACACTAATTACTAGATGTATTTATTTAAAATATTATAATCACACTTTTCTCCGTAAAAGAACACTAGACCGCGTACATCATTAAAAAGACAATGTTTAAAATCAGTAAATATACAAATATTTTGAAAGAATTAAACCGCTATTCTGCAGCTGGAGTAAAAATGAAACATATTACTTGGTTCCCCGATAGAAGTCGCATCACATTACAGTCTCATTCTGAGGGTTGAAATATTTATTAAAGACTAGAAGAGGAGACTCCTTAAGGAGTGACTGTGTCAGTGTGTCACAGCAGGCATTGATTTAACCTCTCATATGGTATCTGCCTAAGGGATATGTCTTCTGCTCTAACTATGGGTTACCGTTAACACCTGCTTCTGTTCTGAGGAACAGAGGAGATTCTTGGACCTCTTCTTTTCTTTCAGAGAAGACAATACTCTGAAGTCCTGGTTTTCCAGCAGGCCATAAATCACCTGGTTGCCTAGGTTAACCGGTTCTTTTCTCCTCCTTGGTTACTCATTCTTTTTTTTTACTGCAAAGTTGCTGAAAATCAGTTGGAGCAATGGTGGCAAGCATGCTACAGGTCAGGCCTTCTACTGTGAGGCCTGAACATATCTAAGTACTGTCCACTAAATGCAAGTCTTCCCTGACTGCTTTGAACTATAGAGAGAGAGAGAGCACTCATGCAAGTTGAGTGCTCTAACCTTTGTGTATTTTGACTTCATCAGGATGCTGATACAGATGAAGTCAAAATAAACAAAGGTTAGAGCATTTTTCACTTCATTCCTTCAGAGTCTGGGTTTGATTGCCATTATTGGAGCAACTTGCATGAGGTAGATGTTAAAACAGAGCACAAATGAAGGATATCAACTTTTAAAATGCATAAAATATACATATCTGAAGCAACCATTAATCCCCAATGCCTTTAAAAAAACACATTCTGCTGTAAGCAGAATTGCAAATATATTTCTATACAGCATTCATTATTAAGGACATCTTTTTAATATAATAGTTGAGAGGATAACTTCTCAAGCACACCCAGCAGTCTTTCTACAGCTCTAAATGTGCTGTAGCGAACAAGGTAGTCCAGGGAGCATACCTACTGGGAAGGGAAACCCCTCATCCTAATAGCCACTTCTCTATATACTGACATCAAATGTCCATTTTGTTAACTACAGTGGTACCTCTGATAACAAATTTAATTCATTCCCAGAGGCAATTTGTTATTTGAAAAAAAATGTTATCCGAAACATGGTTTCCCATTGAAATGAATGGGAAACCAATTAATCCATTCCAGAGGTCCAAACAAATAGCAAAAAAGCTGTTTTTTTCCCCAGACCTCTTTATAAAGTGCACTTTAAAGGAATGCAGTGCTGGAACACAAACCCCCAGAACTAGCTCCCTACCTTTCCGAGTTTGAAAGGTCCAAATTCATCAGCAAAAAAATGTCCACAATGGCTCCAAAACACCATTAAGAAACACTCTAACTCCTCCCACCCATCCACAAACTATGGGGGGTGCAATGCATCTTGGGTACACTTTTTTGCAAGGCATTTTGAAACATTCGTTATCCGAGGCAGCCCATAGGGTACATTTGTTGCTTGGAAACTTCAGTTTGTTATCCGAAACATTTGTTATCCGAGGCATTTGTTATCCGAGGTATGACTGTATAATGATTCTATGCCAATATTTTTTCTTTTCTTTCCTTAACTGAGACCATACTGCCCAACTTCCAATATGTTTAAGCAAAGCCTGTTACTATGGTGACACCAGAGCATTCAAAAAGTGTCCACTCAAGTCCAAACCAGCATTTTTCATTTCAACAGTTTATTTTAGTTGAATCTTCAGAAGGCAGAGACTCTTATATATTATGCATTGAACTGTTTTCATTTTAGATGTTGAATTAGGAATGGCCATGTGTAGCCTTTATACAGTGCTCTCAGATTATTCAAAACACTTTTAATACCAGCATCTTAATGGCAAACCTCATTTTAAATTTGGCAATGTACATGAATATTATTGTTCTTTATCACAAGAGCAGAGCTGAGGCTCAGTGTCCTAGCTCTAACCATGGGTATCATTGAGTGATTGCTAAAATATAGAAACTTGCACATTAAGATAGTGCTGGGGTGAATAGTTTTGTAATAGGGAGGAGCCAAGAATGTTTGTGGAGCTCATTAGGCATGAAACCAGGGCAGAATATAACAGATTTAAGAAAAATCTGAGCACTGATGTCAAGGCAGGATATGCTCCAATTTAATGTTTAGTTGCTTTTCAGTTGACAGAAAACAATCCTACAGGTTAGAGCTTAAAAGCACATAACCGAATTCACGTTCAATATCCAATCTACAGGGTCATCAGCTGTGACCTTAAAACCACACCTTCAGTGCAGTCTGCACCTTTTCTAACTTACACCTAAGAAACATACTTAGCAAAATCCATCTGCCATCAACTTTTGGTACCCTGAATTCTTTACACAAATGAAAAACACCAGTCCAAGCCTGATAAAGAAGGCAAGGATGCTGGCAAGTCCCGAATCTGAGTCTTTGGTAGCAAATCCCAAGCCCCAAGTCTGATTCCCTATTATAAACAATTTTTTTCTCCCCAATTAAAAAAGGGAGCAGTGGGTGGGTTCTGAGTTGCGGGTCAAAGTTTAAAGAATGTTTTAAAAAAGAAAACACCCATCATTGGTGTGACTTAAGTCTGACTTGACAGTGAATCCCACGCCTTAAGTTCCCATCTCTGAAAATGGGCCCAGATCCATGAAAGCTAGAAATCTGTGATTTCTTCAGTAAATTATAAAAGTCTTGCTTATTCCTGCATTGTGCAATGAGCACATGGTTCTTCATTTCAGCCCAGTTTTGTGTATCTGTGAATTCCCAAATAAATAAAATAAATTACAAATAATAAATAAATTTACTCAAGTTTAGTTTCTATCCTCCTCTACCTTCCCACGTGCTTGGGTCAGGTAAGACCAGTACAAGAGAAGTTGGAGCACCCATAAGAAAAGCACAAAACTCACATAAATTAACAATATCTCGCTGCTGTTGTATTCTTGCAGTTGAAAAGCAGCCCAAAGAAAGAGGTTTATTGTTCTTCCAGAAGTATATAAAGCAAGTCCTTGATCTTGTGCCAGCGAAGGAAGTGCCACGATTGCAGGCCAGCCACTGAGAATAAGATCCGACTGCCCTTGCTGTTTGAACTTGGGATAGGTTATCGCTTAACAAATATCTCTCACATTACAGCAAGCAGAATTCAACAGCATGTTGTGTCATTTCCCGAAACAATTTAGAGCTTGCTCATTTAGTGTCTTGTTATTGTTATGTGCTGTCAAGTGAGCTCTGACTTAGAGTGGCCCTAAAATATCAATATTGTACATTCAAAATAAGTACAATATTAAGCTGTGGTTTTACCATATTTATTTAAAAACATAATTACTTCCAATTACAATGTCAAGATCCGAAAACATAATTACTTGCTGTTAGTAGCTTCAGTTTTTAAGAGCAATTATTTACCTTCCAGATTCTTGGTAAGTAAAGGAGTTACCTTTAAGTTCCTTTTAAAATCTGAAACCTACCAACTTCCAGGTAACTGCACAATGCTCCCATTGAAGGCACCATGAAATCCCCTTCCACCTTCCATTGGGGCAGCATTCCTAAAACAATACAAGTAAGTCAAAAGCTTCAATTACACAATGAAAGAAGCAAAGCTATAGTTCAGGCCTGCCCAACAAGTAGACCGGGGGCTACCAGCAGCCCGCCAGCCATCAATAAAAATGTGAGGGAATAAGTTCTCCACCCCTCCCTCCCCCACCCCAAGGACTGCCACTGCCCCAGCAAAGTTCTGGGTCTGCCAGCCCACTGTCTCAGCTGAGTGGGGCAGTTCAAGGGCCATGGTGCGGTCCCGAGCTCCCCCCCCCACTGCCAGCCAGGTGATCAGCACCTCAGCCTGTTCAAAGTTGGACAGCCCTGGCTTAGAGAAACTTCTTCCTGATAATGAAATAGAAATTCCTTATAACACGTTGAAGTTTTACATGCATATAAAAAACATGACCAGTGCAAGTATGCTATACATTGTCTTATTTTCAATGCATTCCTATGGGAAACCGCTGCTCTACTTACAAAGATTTTTACTTATAAGCATGTGCTCGGAACGGATAAAATTCGTAAGTAGAGGTTTTAGTGTAGTAGCCCTCAGCTACTTTGGTCCAAAAAAGTAGACCTCGACCTGTTCAAAGTTGGACAGCCCTGCTATAGTTAATAAGTTTTAAGAGAACTTTTTTTTACCTTTGTTACTGGAGAGAGGAATTAGTTACAGCTAGCTAATTAGTTGGGTTTATTATTATTATTATTATTATTATTATTATTATTATTATTATTATTATTATTATTATTATTATTATTATTATTATTATTATTTCCTAGGGTCTGGTTAATTCTGTCCCTGCACAGTTTATCTCTTGCAATTGATTGTGTCAGGAAATACAGGTCAGCAGGAGCTTCCCCCCTCCCTCTTAGGGAGCACCGCCCTCATCAGGCTTAGGCTGGCACGATCCAAGCCACTCCTGATATCTTTTTCACCAGGGTTCCTGCATGGCAGGGGGGTTGGACTGGATGGCCCTTGAGGTCTCTTCCTACTCCATGATTCTATGAATCTAGGGGCAGAGGACTGTATATGTCTACTCCTGCCTGCCTGCATGGCTGCCTGCCTGCCCACCTCTATGTGTGTTTGTGCAAGTGTGACCAACTGCACCATGCGTTGCTGTGTCTTTTGTCCCACCAACCACACTGGGCACCAGCTGCCACTGAAAAAAACAAAGATGCTTAATAGAGAGATAGATATAATGCTCTTCAATTAATCAGCTGCAGCATGCCAAGATTAAGCAGAGCAAGTATCCAGGCTGAGGTCATATAAAGGAATAAGGAACAGAGTGTTTCACAATACACACATACATAATGTACAGTATTTCCATCCCCACCAGGAAATTGCAACTGACCTGTACCCGTCTTGGGATTGCAGTATTTCTTCCTACCCAGGAGATGTGGTTGAATTTAACCGAAGGCTGTTGGCAGCAGGTGTTTCTGTTTTGAAGTCCTTTTTCTGGCAGGGAGGAGGGTTGGGGGAGAAAGAACAGGTCTTGGTGGAAATGCAGACACAGAGAGATGATGGAAAGGGGAAATGGTTGTTTTGTACAATGCAGACTCAGCAAGGAGAAATGGTGCTCCTCAGAGGTACACAGAAGCCAAATTCCTGTGAGTCAGAGTCACCAGCTTTCCTGGAGACCACTGGCTCTGGCCATTCCGATATCTTACGTTTGAGAGTGGAATGAAGTCTGGAAAGGGAAATCAAAGGCAGGCGGGTGAAGAGCTGCTCCGTGGAACAGTCATATGATTTTACACTTCATAAATCCTGGTATAAAAAGGCAGGGAAATCGGAGAAACAAGCCTTGAGGATCGAAGAGCGTTAGAAGTGGTGCTAATGAATATTGGAGGGGGGGGGAGTGTAAGAAAGACTGGCAGAAGAATGAAAGAAAGCCACCAGAGGAATCTCTCTGACACCGTATTTGGTGAGAGCCTCTGCGACCTACACCAAAATCGACTATGGATTTATTGTCAGAGACTGGGCACAGCGCGCTGCTGCGCAAAGAGCCTGTGGCTGCAAAGATCAATCCTGGCTGTTCGTTAAAGACACTGTAACATATACACAACACATGGAGGCTGGTGGTGCTTTCAAGGCCAAGCTGGATATTGGTCAAAAGTACAAACAGAATCCTTATCCTTTACAGGTGTGTCTGGCACCTGAAGCTGCTATAGCTAAAAATGATAATTAAGAATTAGCGCTCTCTCTCTCTCTCGCTCTCTCGCTCTCTCGCTCTCTCTCTGTGTGTGTGTGTGTGTGTGTTCATGTCTTTTAGTCACTCTGTTCTGCACCTTTTCCAGTTCCACTATGTCTTTCTTGAGATGCGGTGACCAAAATTGTACACAATACTTCAGGTGCGGCCTTACTATCGTTGTGTACAATGGCATTATAATGTTGGCTGTTTTATTTTCAATCCCCTTTTTGATAATCCCTAGCATGGAATTGGCACTGCTGCCACACACTGGGTAGACACCTTCACTGAGCTGTCCACCAGCAGATCTACAACAGAAAAGTCATGAATGGTTTCCCTGCCCATAAAGCTTTCTTGGTTCCATCATGGTCCTGGTGGAACCAAGAAAAACCAAGCCATCTGTGTTTTGCTTCTGACATGAATCATAACCTTTAACAGCATACCAGTCAAAGTGGTAATGGTTCACATTTTGAACTGGTTCAAATGATGTCTTCTTGGACTTGCATCTGAAATGTCAGATCGGAAATCTTCTGGTTTTTAATGTCTCCATTAGCAGAAGAAACCAAGTATAATGAGGCCTTTGATGAGGTCTGTACTCTCATGAAGCATGCACTCAGCTCTTTCAACATTGAAGGCTGCTTAATGTTATGCTAATGCAGGCATTTTATTTCCACATTAGAATAATTTGCATAAAATCTGCACTTAATGTTGTGGATTTATTATAAGGACCTTGCTAATCTGCATCTGCTTTATTGATTTTAGACTATGACAAATGAACGCGCCAAATTTCTTCTGTAGCACGATTTGAAATTAAACACACAGCTACTGCATTCAAGCAACCAGAACATTACTGCAGAGAATGCAAAAGGAAGTGGATCTGGAGCAGTGGTGACTGAACAGGAAATACTGCGGTACAGTATTGCTGTGCCCCAATGCTGATCCTCCTAATTTATTTTGATCAAAGCTGGAATGATGCAGAATCCTTCATCTGCTTCGTACATTCCACCAGGTTTGGCAGTTGACAGCTCATCGGAGCATTAAGGAAAATCAGTAACAATGAAGCATTTAAAAAAACACTTTGATGAAATTAGTTAATGCACTACTTTTATTCTACAGATGTAAAGATTTCTTTGCAACTAGACACAATTCTAAAGTTTGCCCATGGAAGATTTCGTTTATGCTAATACCTTGGCTGCCTATATACATGGGGCCGCCCTTAAGGCTCGTGTGGAAATTTCAACTACAGTGGTCCCCCGCCCTTTTGCGGTTCTGGTACCACAGCCCCGCTATATCGCGGGACCACGGTACCAGGAAAGGGCTTGAGAGAGGGGGGATCGCACACCGCCCTCCCGCGCCTCCTAGAAGGTCCAGGCAAGCGGCGTGCGATTGCAAAAGCACTTCCGGCCGCGGAGCCCCAGCACTGGGCTCCACAGCGAAGCACCTTTGTCTGATCATGCGCCGCTTGCCCCGATGTCCCGGGAGGTCAGAGCAAGCGGCGTGCGAGATTGCCCCCCCCACCCTTAGTCCCCCCCGCTTCCGCATATCGCGGATTTTCCTGCATTGTGGGTGGGATGGGTCCCTATCCCCCGCGATGGGTGGGGGGTTACTGTTGCTGCCAGACTACTAGCTGGATTGAAATGTTTTCAGCACATCACCTCCACTCTGCCTGCTCTGCACTGGCTGCCAATTTGGTTCCTCATTGACTTCAAGGTTCTAATGCTAACATACAAACCACTAAAGAGCTTAGGACAGGTATGTCCAAACTTCAGCCCTCCTGATGTTTTGGACCACAATTCCCAGAGTTCCAAGCCTGTATTGCCAATGACAAAGACTGTGGGAGTTGTGGTCCAAAATATCTGGAGGGCCAAAGTTTGGACATGCGTGGCTTAGGACCTCAACATCTGGCAGAATGGCTACTCCCACAAAGAAGTTTTGGAGAGGGTAGCTGTGTTAGTTTTTTCAAGAACTCCAGGCAAAAATCAAAGAAAAATAAAACAAACAAAAGATACAAAAGACACAAAACATGTCTCTATGGGAATTCACAACTGGGCTTGCATGCAAATACACTTACATACAACAGCCAATGAATAGTTGGTATGAAACATATATACCATTACATATTATATTGCACACCTCATTCTGCTGCTATATGTCTGAAGAAGTGGACATGTCCACGAAATGTTACACTAAAATATGAAAGTTAGTCTTTAAGGTGCCACATGTTTTGTGTCTTTTGTATCTTTTGTTTTGTTTTGTTTTTCTTTGATTTTTGCCTGGAATCCCACAAAGCATGGCCCGTGTCACTTGTTCTTCTCAGATGAGGGTGCTAATCCTGAGATTGGCTTGGAAGACTAAAATAAGAGACCAGGCATTCTCGGTGGCAGCCCCCTCTGTGTGGAATCGGCTGCCCACAGATATCAGTCTGGACTCTTCACAAGGCGTTTTTAAACATCAATTAAAAACTCAGCTATTCAAGCAAGCTTTCCCCTATTCTGTGACTTTTTGATGCTCTATAACAATGGTGGTGAACTTTCAGCATTCCAGATGTTTTGGACCACAACTCCCAGTATGCCGACCCCAGATTGCCAATGACAAAGGACTGTGGGAGTTGTGATCCAAAACATCTGGAGTGCCAAAGGTTCACCACCACTGCTCTATCATCTGCACTTTTACTGCACCGATTCTGCCTTTGTCTTGATATTTGTTAAGTTATAATGTGATTTGTTTAATGTTTATTGCCATTCGTATGCTTTTTAAAATGGTTATTTGTTGGATATTATTTATTTTGTTTGTAACCCACCTAGAGTAGCTATCAGTTAGATGGGCAGTACAAAAGTTCAATAAATAAATAAATAACAAAACATTTACCTAGCATTTCTTAGAGCAGTGATTCCCAACCTTGGGTAACTCAGCTGTTCTTGGGTTTCATCTCCTAGAAATCCTGGCCAGCACAACTGGTAATGAATGCTTCTGGGAACTGCATGTTGTGTAAATTTTACACCTGCATGATTTTGCGCAGTATCTTATGATCTTGCAAATGCAGTGTATTGCAATATGCTCCCTGGAAGTTGAGTCATGTCAACTGGACTTCTTTTCTTGTGAGATCAAAATGTTTTGCTAACTCATCCAAGCAGCTTTGTCAGTCTGAGGAACTTAGTGGCAAGGCCTCCAATTTATAGTTCACCTTGATTTTGCATCACCCTGGTCTGAATAGGATCATTAGGTGGACAAGGGCCTGAATAATCACACCTATGCATCCCTTCCCAACACCCATGCAGTATAGGTCATTAGCTGTGGCCTTCCTGTTGTAGGCGTTAATCGCTTCTGATTTGTCTGGATATTGAAATTGTGAACTATAAAATGGAGGCCTCACCATTAACTTTCCTCAGACTGATGAAGCTGGTTGGATGAATAGTGAAACATTTTGACCTCACAAGAAAAGGAGTCCAGTTGCCATGACTGAGAATCTTCACAGACGTATTGCAATTTGCTACATTTCCAGGTGTTCATCTCTAACTCTTTGTATTTGACCTGGTGAATGTTATCATCTTTTCCAGATAAATACGGTGCCATTCCTCTGTCTCAGTCATTGACATCTGAATCCATCATCAACACAACTGTTGCCTTCCCCAGAGTCACAGGCAGCTCACTCATTTCAGCAGTGTGAATGGAAGAAGGTCTAATAGCTGCACATATTCTATATGGTTCCATAATACTGCCATTCTGTGCTTCTACCAGATGTGCTTTTGTCACTGATTTGTGTAGGCATAACCAAATGTGAGTATCCAATTTAGGGATGGGTGAATACAGGAGTCCCGAAATCATTTTTCTGGTCCTAGGGCCCTCTGGAGATTGCACCAGCACCTTCATTAAAAATTTAATAAATAGATGAAGCATTTTTCTATGTATCTGAGGTTTTTAATTAAAACAAAGCATGAAGATCCTGAGGATAATTCTTATCTCTACAGGTGTGATTCTCCATGGGGGCGGGGGGCAGGTTTAAAACAGGCAAACCGTAGGGCAGGCATGTCCAAAGTCAGGCCCAGGGGCCAAATGCAGCCCGTTTTCAAATTCTGAATGGCCCGCGGCCTCTTCTCCCCACCGGCTCAGCCTGTCACACATTCCCACCAGCTAGCCCCTCCCCATGCTGGATGAAGACGTCAGCTTGCAGATTTACAGTTTGCCTCAGCCTACCTGTCCCAAGCTCGGTTGCTGCAGCATCCTCCTCGCCTCCTTGCATGTCCTAGAGGCTTGTCCAAAGTCTGGCCCGGGGGCCAACTGTGGCTGGATGTTTGGCCCCCAAACATTTTCTCCTCACCAAATTTGGCCCTCTTTGAAAAAGTTTGGACACCCCTGCCCTAGGGGGAACACATGTCATCAACAAGCTACACATTCCCACCCCAATGTAATTTCATCATGATTAATTATCACCATAGTGGTCAGAGCGGAGATAGATGAACATGAAGAAACATTTGGAGATGGAAAGCACTATTTGTAGCATTCATTTTTCGGTCTTCAACCGAACTGGGTATTCCACAGAACACAGAAACAGTGTGATGATCTCTGTATAGATATTATTCTCTGTGTTGGTATATCATCTGTTGGGATGTTGTCAATTTGCAATATTTGTTGCAGCTACTTTATCTGATCAACCATGTAGTGGCATGTTGATGTTTCCACTGGCATTTTATTGTCTGTGTTGTGATTGTTTTACAAAGTCCTTTTAATGACTGGCTGCTTTAACTCATGGACTTCAGAATTATCTACTTGAATTGACCGCTGCTTCATGTAGACAGCCATTGCTGGCTCTGTGATTTTAGATTTCATCCTCATAATATTCATAGAGGCACTCTCACAAAATACTGCTAGGCCTGTGTCTTTGTATCTTCAAAGCCCAATTAGGAGAATAGCTATGTCTTTGCTTATTAACTGCTTCTTTTATTCAAAACCTAGGGCAACATTTTAAGTGATACAGCCAGTGTTGATGATTAGGCTGAATTTACATATATGCTGCCTTATATCAACAGACTGATAGGGGGTAAAAGTTGGAAGATTCATAGCAGCTGCCCAGAAGCTTAAGGCAAGCTTTGTTGAGGGTAATATGAAGAATTCTAATGACCTAATGTGATTGTTTGTCTTACCATATTTGATGTGTCTCCAGTCTTTTAAAACACAATATGTCTTCTTGTTTCTGTCTCCCTTTTTTATCATATTATTACTTTTATCCCTTGTTCTATTTTTCAAAACTATTTTAAGTGAAGCTTTTGCCACAGGTATGACTTTGTGAGGAAACAGAGATTCTTGTACTATTTTAATAATTTTTAAAAACAGCTTTCTGTATCTGCTTCTGTTTTTAGCTGATATCATCATCATCACAGTGGTGCAACCAACAATAATGAAAACAGATTTCTTGGTTGTTCCACTGCTCTGAAGATCATGTACTGAACTCATTGAAAAATATCAGTAATATGGATGTTGGCAATGTTAACATGTTGTTGGCAGTCCCACAGGATCTGACCAAACATCTATCATTGTCTTCCCATGGTCGCCAACCATATGCCTGTGGGGAGCACAAAAGCAGAGAATACGCAGGGTGGTGCACTGCTTTTTACTGCCATGAAACGGGACTGAGACCATGTTTATTGGCTAATAACCTGTTTCCTACACATATATTAGTGTTCTCCCCTCCCCTGGTCCAGCAGAGTCTATGTTTTGTGCCTTATATTGATTGCAAGATCATTAATGTAACAAGGAGCCTCCTGGAAGCAGTGAGGATGATTTTGGTTTCAGATAGTGGAGATAATATGCACATCCTGTGTAGCATCCTCTTCATAGTGCCTATCAGCTGGCCTTCAGCACTTAAAAAAAAAAAATTCCTGGCCCCAGGGCCAGCTGGTCAGCACTAGGAAAAAATAAAACAAACCAAAACAAATTTAAAAGCGCTGAAGGCCAGATGATGGCCACGGGGGAGGGGGATAAAAATTAAAAAAAAAATAGAAAAAAGTGCTGACCAACTCTAGGGCCAGCTGGTCAGCGCAAGGAAAAAAACTAATTAAAAAGCACTGAAGGCCAGCTGATAGGTGCTGGGGGAAGGGGATAAAAATGCATCAAACAGCCCCAGGTCCAGCTGGTCAGTGCTAGGAAACCGAAGGCCAGCTGATAGGCGCTGGGGAGGGGATAAAAAGAAAAAAAAGAAAAAAAGCCAAGCAGCCCCAGGGTCAGCGGTTTGGCGCTAGAAAAAAAAGAAAGAAAACGGGATCATATGTGCTCCCATGGACTTCTGGCTCTAGAAAAATGTGCCTTTTTAACAGGAGCAAAAAATACCCAACACCTGAGGTAGGTCTTGGAAAGCTCGCTAGAATTTTTACCGAATTTTTATTACCGAATTTTTATTAAAAAAAAGCAAAGTGGCCATGGGGACAAGATTTTTGGAAATGGTTTATCTGAAAATTAGATGAGGATTTTAAAGGACGTGTGATAGAGTCCTAAGAGGCAGTCCTCAGAATTCTGGCGTCATTCTCCACTAATTTCTCCAGACTTTTAAAAAAGCTAACCAAGTTGGTGGCCCTTGCTCTCCTCTGTGGCAGCAAATCCTACAGCCTATCTGTGCAGTGTGAAGAAATAACTGTGTTTGTCCTGAAATTCGCACCATGCAATTTCACAAAATATCTCCAGGTTCTAGCACAATGGGAAGGGGGCAACAGGTTTGGCTAGTGACTTCTTTAATCTAGCACACAATATAAACATATAATAGTAAAGATAAAACAGGAGTTGAAGGATTGAGATGATAAAGCAGGGAATAATGCCTACAGCCCAGAACCCATGTGAAGAATAGCAGGTCTGCTTTACCATCTCAACCCTTCAACTCCTGTTTTATCTTCACAAGAATACTGTATGGTACATTTCATTTAAAATAAAAGCTATAGAGGACCAATTCAGATCTTCAAACTTAATATGTGAGTGGTTGTGACTAAAGCTATTTACCATTCAATTATTCCTTGACATTGTGCTCTGCTTTCAGGCACATTTTTTTCCAGGCACACGAATTCATTGCTCAACAATTCCCCACTTGGAATGGAAAAAACCTCCCTTCCTCCCACCCTGTGCCACATACACACTTGTTAAAGAATTCATCTTTCAAAATACTTATTTGGCAGCCATAACGAAGAGAGTTCTGTGATAATGAATTTCAGTTTCCCAAGGATCAAAAGATCTTTTCTCCTTGGGGATATGCATTTTACATTTAGTGTTATATGAACCTAGGAACAAAAATAATTTTTGGTGGAGTGCCAACAGGGCTGCAAGAGATCTAATTCTTTTGAGAGAAACAAAACGAAAGAAAAACAGGCCCAGAAACCTGTCGCTTGTGTGGCAGAAGTTCAGGTAACAGCAGTTCTAAACTCCAGGCAGTGTAGGAGTTATGGCTAAAAATGCATAGAATTTTTAAAATAATTTTGAACTGATGCTTGGTTTCTCTAATTTAAATATTCGTAGCATTCCTGCTGTGAGCACTGGTAGGCTGTTCAAACCCTCTAGCCAAAGCTCATTTAGAACCTCCCCAGTGTATTCTGACATCTCCCGGTTTTGTTTTTACTTACATTAGGCTGCAGAAGAAGAGACCATGAAGATCAGCCTCCAGGTGGACAAGTAAGCATTGTACCAGACTGCACGGACACATACAGTACATTCTTATGTGATACTTGATTATATTTCTTCTGTGCAATTTGTCTACTGCATCTGCTCTTCAGAAGTATGCTACCTGTGAATCTCAAAGCTTCAAAGAATGGGAGAGTTGTGGCAGGGATGGATTTAAGATGGTTCTGTTGTAAAGACAAAAGTCTGTGGCCGAAATACTTTTTGTTATAACTTCTATCATGATTCAATGGTATAACTTTCACAGTGAAATGTTGCCAGTTAGGAAATCAGCACAGGTGTGGTAAGATATGCCTACTCTGAGTTCCTAACTTGTAGCAATTAGACATGGGCACGACTCGGCGAAATTTTCGTTTCCGTTTCCGTTTGTTGTTTCCGTTACGTAACGAAACAACAAATGAAAATTGAGCTGGAAATTGAACGAAACGAAACGACCCATGAAAATTGTGGTCGTTAGTTTCGTTTCCGTTACTGGCGGCGCGCAATGAAATGAGCTGTTTTTTAAATGTTAAAAAACGCCCTGGACATCCATAAAAATGCAGCGATAATCATTTATACTGTCTGATAATACCTACCAGGGGGGTGGGGGGGTCCTTAAAACGTGCATTTATGTCTTTTCTCAGATTGCTGTATTTTTTTTTCCTTTAAGGGGAGTTGGGGACATTGAACCAAAATGGCTCCCAGATGCCTAATATTGATTTCTTGGGTATTAAAACGCCCTGGACATCCATTAAAATGCAGCGATAATGCGAGAATTATTTGAAATTATTGCCTACCAGGGGGTTGGGGTCCTTAAAACGTTTGGTTTTGTCTTCTCCCATCGCGATAAGGATGACAAAATGGATGTCGCCAGCTACTCCAGCCACAACATGGAGGCAAGCCATGTGATGGGATCATGTAAATTCTTGGAAAACTTCAACCAATAGCATGCCCAGGTTGCAGACTGGGCAGGTCTGGCAGCCACAGAGGGCATAAAAAGCTCTGGCAGCCCCGGAAATGCTTTAAAATCGTGCAAAAAGCGGGTAGAAACGACAAATGAAAAAATGAAAAACAAAACTACAATTTTTTGAAAAATTTCGCGACAAACGGAAACAACCCGAAACGGACCCATCCCGAAAAACGACAACTCAAAACATAATTTTTTCTGGTCGTGCCCATCTCTAGTAGCAATTAATTCCTGAAAGTTATGCCCCTAACCCCCGTGGTGCTATACCAACTAAAGTATACAGTAGGACCCCTGTATCTACTGGTTCACTTATCCACGGTTGGCAGAGGAATAAATAAATAAATAATTTAGCAGCTGCAAAACAAGCTACTGTCAAAAAGAGCAGCTGTAAAGCAAGCTACTGTTGCAAAACAGCAGCTGTAAAGCAAGTTACTATCACAAAACAGCAGTTTTGGGGACATTTTGGCATTCTATTTTATCCACGGTTTTCATTATCCACTGGAAGGCTTGGAACCAATCCCCAGCGGATACTGGGGTCCTACTGTACAATGGGATTCTAGTGCTCATTTTAAAGAGCTTTAAAAGGTGTTTGTACAGCAGAAAAACACATTTTCACTTGACCTTCCCTCTGAAAGACAGCGTTAAATTTATCACATGTGTCTAAGGCTATTCTGTTAGCAAATAACATTCTGATAACATCTAGGAGAGATTATTTTAATGTGATATCTCTGGGTCTGCCCTTGAAGATTGTTCTGAAACTTTTGGTAGTACAAAATGCAACCAACAAGACAAGGACAGGCACTGATAGTGAAATAATTTCACCAGCTTCCAGTTCTGAAATGATTATTGGTCCCATCTCATTCTGTCTGGGCAGTAAGGTAATCTTTAGAGGCACTCCTCTGTAGTACTAAGCGATCCAGTGCAAGGCAGATGGCCACCAGAAAGTGAGTTTTCCCAATGGGAATACTTATTTTGCCTTTTGTGTTTATTTGAGGAGGGCAGCTACTTTAAGGTGGGATATACATATTTTCCAACTATAATATAGGTGGGCTGAGGCTGCTGGTTGTTTGTGTAGACCACCGATGGGTAGCATGGAGCCCTCCCAAAGTTGTTGGAATACAATTCCCATGAATCCATGCTAGCATAGCCAGTGGTGAGGGATAATGTTTTGCAGTTCAACAACATTCAGAGGGGTACACCTCACCGAACAACATTCAGAGGGGT
>JAHTLZ010000330.1:17512610-17540727 GCA_023846285.1 Phrynocephalus versicolor | reverse complement strand
AACAACATTCAGAGGGGTACACCTCACCGAACAACATTCAGAGGGGTACACTCAGGTGGAGACTTTTCTGCAGCTTGTTACTTCTTTAGTGAGGATATATGACATTTTTTATGTCACACGTACACACACCTGCCAAGCATGACACTGTTGTAAAATACAGTGTTCTGGAACCGTGGACGTGGAACAAGCTAATAACAGTTGCATGCAGACCATAGCTTTTTCTGAATAGGGGTGTAAGAAGCTTGAATATATTTTACAGATAAAATAAAAAAATTGATGGGTTACAGCTCTGGTTTGCATTCTGTCTAATATCTACAGCAGAATACTCTTTTTGCACTTGAATTTGATGGAATCATTTCTGTATTGTTTTAGGCACAACTTGTGTTCCAGTGACTCACTGGTGATTTCCACATGGTATTTCAGTATATTTCTACACTAAACAGAACAAAATAAAATGCCAGGCACCATATGCATATTGGCAATAAATAATAGCTGCACACTCTCAAGTCAATTCTGACTTATGGCAACCCTTTCCAGGATATTCTAGGTAGGGAATACTCAGAGATGGTTCACTGTGCTCTTCTTCTTCAGTTACCATGGAACTGTGGTATCTCAGTATTTCCAATTGAAGCAAAACAAGTTGAAGAACTGTGTACCCATCACAAAATACAAATACAAAAGTAGAACAGGTGATATCTTTAGGCTACTATAAAAATAATAAAACATTGCTAATATTTCGAGGGGCAAAACCCTCTTCCTCAGGGCAGTACCAATAGGTAATAACATGCAAAAATGGATTTGCCAGGAGTTATTTCTTAGATGTAGAGTCCATGACAAGATGCAAGAAAAGCCAGGCAGTTTACTTTGAGGCACAGAGCTTGGATGTTCTTAGGCTGCATCTGAATTGAAGGGAGGGAGGTGTTTTAATTGTCCCAGTCCTTCTAAAGACATGCCATGGCTCTCACGTACACACATTCACACCTCTCCTCAATGTGACTTTTCGAGGCCAAAAACCCCTGATTTGTCAGCGACGGGGGAGGGGGTGTTGGTGCAGAAGGCCCATGCATTTCATTTGAGGATTGGGTTCAAATTTGGAAAAGTCCACTGAGTGCAGCCAATTGGATCAAATAGGAAAGGGATTACCCAGTGTTGCACTCTTGTTGAAGGTCCATTTGCCTCTTTCTTGGTACCTAGTGGGGCAGTTCATTCCTGGTATCTCAGTATTTCCAGTTGAGGAGCTGTGTAGCCATCACAAAATACAAATACAAAAGTGAAACAGGTGATACCTTTAGGCTACTATAAAAATAACAAAACATTGCTAATTGTTGAGGCTGAGGCAATCAGGGAATGCAGCTGGTGGGCCTGCTACAGGCATAAAGCTAGCAGCCAGCACTCCCTGTTCCTTGCCTCAGCAATGCAAGACCTCTGGACTCCTGAAGCTTTGGCCTACTTACCTTCGACCTTCCTGGGACTCTATAGCTCTGTAAGTTTTCTTTTTTTTGTCATCTTTCTCCATGTTGGACTGTGCTTGTGGATCTTGAACTTGGACTGGCTGACCGCATTCTTGGTTTCAACCCCATCTGGCTTCTGGGAACACCCTGGTCCTGACCTCCTGCTGATAGCCTAGCTGCCGCCCATGACCCGGCTGTTAACAGCTAGAAGTAGAGAGCTGGTAGCAGAGAAACTCCCCCGTATTTGCAAATATTTTTATGCCACACTTTGGGTCCAGTAGGATCAATAGCAATTAGAGATGGGCACAAACCGGAAAAAAAGGTGATTCATTTTGGTTTGGTTCGTTTTAGGGTTTGGTTTGGTTCATTTTGTTTTTAATGATTTTTTTCAAATTGTTGGTTCATTGATTCGTTATTTGTTTTTTCTGGCTTTGTGCCATTTAACCCATTTGACAGCGCAAGTGGGAAAAAACATTTTTAATTTTTTTTAAAAAAAAGCACAGACCTTAACTGCACAAACTGGACTGGCACCATCCTCATCCTCATCATCCACATCCTCATCCTCATCCTCATCTTCATCATCCTTATGGTGGCAGCGGCAGCAGTGGTGGGTGATCCTGGCCCCTGTGGCAGGGCCTTTTTGAGGCGCTGTCTTGGGTTAGGGTTAGGGTTAAGGTCAGCTTTTTTTCCCCTCCAAGCGTTGACTCCGCTGCCCCTGGGGCCGGGTCAGTGCTGGTTTAATTTTTTTATTTTTTTTCTTGTTTTTAGGGTGTCAACCCGGACACCCCTGGGGCTGGGTTGGCACTCCTTTTTTATTTTTTTATTTTTATTTATTTATTTCAAGGCCCCGAGCAAGGCAGAATTGCGATAACTAACTTTTCCATCTGGTAGGAGCCTGCAGTGTTTCAAGATGTGGGGGAGGTTTTTTTCCCTTTAACAACAAATTGCTCTCTGCCATTTTACATTGACTTTTTTCAATTGCTCAGAACGGTGCTTTCTACAATGTATCCGTTCAGTGAACTTTATAAATGAGGCACACTTTTACTACTGGCACATTTCACAGTGATAAAGCCTCATTAAAAAGCCCTCAGGGGAACAAGCAATTAGCATGCAATATTTTGCTGTGATATTCTCCAAGTAGATGCAAGTGTTCAGGTCAACATCACAGGCTTGGGCGTTGGAGACTTGGAGGAGAATGGTTGATATGCAAAGCAAAGCAAGTAATTTTTAAAATCAAAACAACAATTTGGTCTTATATTAGTAAGAACTGTGTTTTGTTTTTAAATTGGCTTTTTATGTTAAAAGGACATGCAACATTTCAAAATGATGCAATCTTAATAGATCTTGTGGCCATTGTTCACACTATGATGTTCACATGTTTATGTTGAATGTGTTGCTGAACTCCAAGAGGTAACCGTGACATGAGGTCAGGGCAGTGATTTGAAGCAATGTTTCCTAACTCAGGGACATAACAGATTTGGGAAAATTCTTTAAAAGAAAATTTGAATACAGCACAATTATACATTGGAGCCTTCCCTGACTCTGCATTAGTATGATAGTGTTCTGGGACTTGGGCCATTACCTTATCATTCCTCAGTTATGGAAAAAAATAACAATTTTCAAAATGCAGGGTTTTTTTTTTATCTGTATATTCCTCTTTTAGAAGCCTCCAGGATGGGGGATTTAGGGAGCTGTAGTTTATACATGTGATATTTCAAAGTTCTTGGCTGTCTTAATACATGTTGCGGCCCCAGCCTATTCTTATTTATCCAATATGCACAGCACCAAACCAAGTCCAGTTATTCTGACGCATGAGGCCAAAAAAAACAGAAGTACATCCTTAGTTAGCACTTGTCCTCCAGTGCTAAAACCACAATAATAACAATTGAAAACATTAACAGTTTGCTACCTTCTCATGGCACTATGAGTCTGCTAAAGGACTCTCACAAATGTCCCTGACTCAAGCTATTTCCTTTCTAAGAGGCATAACTTTTTGTTGGACTGTGGAGCTGCTCAGACTGGCTGGGTGCAGGCAGAAGTTTCCAATATATAATCGAATACAGGTAACAGCTAGGATGTGCCATAACATAAGGTAAAATAATGAGGATGAGCCAGGGCAGTATGATAGCAAAAATTATCAAACCCATCCCCACTTCATGTTCTAAGTTCTGCAAGTGAACATCACTGTCTCATTTCAGCCCCCCCCCCGTTCCAAAGGCACCCGGGGGTTTTTTTTTCACTTTTTAAAAAATTTAAAATGGAAAAACCCTGGAGAACACCACGGCAAAAAAAGTTTGTCCGACCTGCTTACTTGGAGGATATGGCACAGAGCTAAATTGGCTCTTGGGGACGCCAGCTCTACTTTTCTATGCAGACAGGAGGCATTATGGCAATTAAGAGGAGGTGGCGTGGGAGTATGGCAGAACCTTTGAAAGGTAGATTCTCTGGATTGTTGTCTCATATCTAAATAAATCAATGAACAACCAACGGTAGATCCTGGGCAAGCAATATTTTCCCACATGGTTGGTCCTTGGAGGGAGGCTTGTTGAGACAGCTCTGTCATTCATCTGCATGAAGACGCGATGGTTTAATGTTGCACTAGTGGCATTATTGTTAGAAACTGGCATCTCTGATCCTGCCAAATTGGATCACCTCAAAGAGTGCAAAAACAAAACAAAACCTAGCTGCGATTTCAGTTTGATATTTTTATTCCCATTGTGAATCAGAACAAGACATTTTGCTACGTGAGGTACAGGACAAGACTGTAACCCTGGCAACTGAATTTCGGTTCCAGGCTGCGGATGGGATGGGGCTAAGCCTCGCCGGCCACCTAGGCAGTAGTCAGGTGGCACCTACAGCTCTGCTCTCCACAAGCAATGAGTCATCAGGGTTTTCAAGAGGAAGGGCTGACTGGCTTCATCCCGCTTAAGGCTGTCCCTGTTCAAAATTGGTGGTCAGTGGAGGATTACACTCACTGTCCAGTTCCATGCATGTTTACATACAGACACGATTGTTGTAAACTGCCCCAGGTAGTGCAGTTTGCACTAAGGGGATGGTATAGAAAAATTAATTGATTAATTAATTTGCCACTTCCTTTTTTATTCTGTTTAATTTTTTCAAAACTGTTTTTTTTTCTCTCTCTCTCTCTCTGCTTTGCCTGTTCTTTTAAAACATTTTTGCCACAATTATAATAATTATAAAAAGACTATAAAACTGGGCCAGCCAATCAGCACCTTACACATCTGGGTACTGGGTAGGGAGAAGGGAGAGAAATTACTTTAGTGGTTTTCAAAATGCTAGCCAAACAACAACCTCGACAGCCACCATCTGCCCAAATCTAGAAAGGGGGAAAATAGCAAATGTAAATACATATCCATAACTCTCAAGAAATACATTCTTGAAATAGACCATGAGGCAAGTTTTTCCTGAATGATGGACTACCTCTTTTGACTTTTAAATGAACCTACCGTACATGGCTTTGTGTTTATAACCACTTATAACTTTGTCTTTATATCTCTCCGTGTGTGATTACATTGACACTATGTTTTAAATGGTCTATTGTACATGATTAAATGTCGCTGATGAAGCTGTTTGGATGAGCAGTGAAACATTTCTGTCTCTCATGAAAAAGAAGTCCAGTAGCCATGACTCAACTTCCAGATGATTAGATGGAATTTATGCTCTTTTCTTAACTGCTTGCATTCTCTTTTAGATTTAATGTTGCCTTCTAATGCTGTAAGTAAGATACCCCTCAGTTCCCTGTTCTTGAACCAGAATATGTCCTAATTCTACTGGACTGTATACTGCCCCTCATTACTGTAAGCCACCTTGGGTCTTTTTTCCAAGGAGAAAGGTAGGGTATAAATACTCTAAAATAAATAAAATAAATAATACTCCAGTGAGCTTTTTGTCTACACCACCACCAGCTGTGCAAACCAATGGAATGATTATAAACTGGGGGTCTCATCATGCACAGATTGCCTATCAATATTTACTTTGGTTTATAGAAGGGACAAAGCATAAACACGTTTATCAGCATTGTGTGAAAAGTAAAAGTGCCCCTGAATGACAAAACTGTGCCACTCCAGATGTCCAAGTCAATCCTGCTATAAAACTTGGAGCAGTCCTAAGTACCTCGGAGAAAAGGCAGAGGGGAATATTATACAGCTCCTTTTACACATCTTATTTTTTAAAAATGAGCAAAGAGCTCTCTTCCTCCAAATGATTAGCTTTCAAAATTGACAGTGGGAGAGACAAGGAAGGGAGAAAATAGGAACAGGTAAGTGATGACAGATAGTGGTGATGATGTGTAAGTGGTAGTGTGGAGCTGTGAAAAAGGCAACAGGTCTTAACCTGATGACCGGAGAAACTTTCTGAACTAACTGAGAACTCCTGCCAGTCATTATGTACAGTCCTGACGGACAGGGAGCAATAGTCCAGCTTTGTACAATGCCACTTCCTATATTTCCAGTGCCTACAGTAGATAATATACATTTATATGTATATTGTCAGTTTTAGATGTTTTTAATTTTTAATAGATATACTGTATTGTTTTATGGCTAGCTTTAGGGTTAGGGTTTATATCGTAAATCACCCAGAATTCCCTCTGGGGAGATGGGCGGTGACAATCTAAATAAATAAATAAATAAATACAGGAGGTTTGGGTGACTGGTACTCCTCTAACTTTACGTGGTACTTTACCTGCAACTTTACTCTCCTTTTAACTGGTGATGTTCTCTTGTAACTTTACATGGAGCCTTACTCTCCTTTTAACTCGTGTTCTCTTGTAGCTTTAATGTAATGTTGCCTTTTAATGCTGTAGGATGTCCCTCAGTCCCTTGTTCTCAATACTTGAATATGTCTTAATTGTACTGGCCCAATTGAGAATATTGTGGTCAACAATTTGCAAAAAGACACAGCTGCATCATTTACAAACCTAAACACGCCCTCCTGTACTAGGGACAATGACTCTTCATTAAACCAGAAATCTGTTGATGAAGTTAGAGATCTACTAAAGGACATTAAAGAGCTTATTGTGACTATGCTTGGATGCTTGCTAGAAGCCAAAAAATCACCTGAATTGATGACCCAGAGTACAGGGCAAAAGGAGAATGTTGTTGACCACCTGCCTCCAACAGACGAAGTGGAATTCTACAACTTATCCCCTGAAACTATCAACAAAATCACAGGGTTAAATATGGAAGAGCTGCTTTTGTGTACTGGTCCATCATCATGCAAACCAGATCACCTCTCCTGATCCCACCCATTGTTGACACGGAAGGGGATGCTGCCAGTTATACCAGCCCCACCCTCATTGAGGTAAAGGGTCCCACAAAAAGAACTGTGGAGATGCATGATGGAGGGCTAAGAACAAAAGACAAGAAGAAAGATCTCTCCTCACAAAAGAAGCTACCCCTGCCAACAATGGAGAAATGCAGAAGCAAAATAGATAGCAACCATTACACCAAGGGGAACAGGAGGATGGACTTTAAACCTTTATTCAAACGGCTAGAGACCAGAGATCGTTCTAAGAGATCCAAACAGGGTAAATCCAGCTCACAGCATAAGAAGTTAAAGCTAAAAGGAAGACAGGGGGGACACTCGCCAGTGTCGGGGACAGCAGTAGAAGAGATGCCTTTACCTGCCAGCCATGCCCAGAAGCAAGAGGAAGGTAATCACCCAAAGGAGCAAGACTTACAGGAAAAGGATCAACAACAACAGTTTGCATTAAGGAAGAATTTTGAATCGATAGGAGCCTCCCAAGAACCTACAAAGCTGGACACCTATATGAGTAAGCCTATCCCAGTTTTGATCAGACCTAGACCCACTGTCCCAAATCCTAGAAGGAAGAAGAATGTGTGGAGTAAACCAAAACACACAAGCTGGAACAAAACTCAGAGAAGCTTGGACACCTTCAACAACCAAATTACTGAAACTCCTCCTTATTGGTGGCAGAGACATTATGTAAAGGATAATGGGGGCTGGTCCCAGGGATACTGACTTGGGGATAATAATTTTTCCATGTGCAAAGCTGAACTTTTAAATTTTTCCAATTGTGAGCTTGGCTCAACCCCAGTACCTTTTACCTCTCCCTCAACTCATAAGCAGAGGGATCTAAATCACCAGATGAGCCAAGCTTCCTTTCATTATGACCACATTTTGTTCCCCCAAAGTGATTCAAACAATAATCTGTCACTGAGACAACATATGAGGGCAGATGATAATACAATTGAAATTCTCTCTTGGAATGTAGCTGGATGGCAACGTTGCCTCCACTCATATATGGATGTTCCTTTCATAAAGAAAATATATGACATTATCCTACTGCAGGAAACATGGACAGCAGAAACGCCTCTTCTGAATGGCTATTATTCCTTTAACTTAGAGGCATCTGCTGGGAAAGGTCCGGGAAGATTAATGGGTGGGCTGGTTATATTTGTTTCAACTACCTTAAAGGTAAAATGTGTTTTGAAACCTCCCTTAGCCCACCTGGCAATGGCCGTACTGATGAGCTGGGTGAATGGCAGCCTTCTTATAATAAATGCCTATCTTCCACCTAGAACAAAGAAATCCTCTATTGAAGAAAACTGGTCAGCCTTAGATAATTATATATCAGATCTGTTAGCTGGGTGTCCCGAAGCAGAAATCTTGTTGGCAGGTGATTTTAATGCCCGAGTTGGACCAAATGATATATTTCTAGCAAAGAAATATAATCTGGTCTTAGAAGATCTATATGGGCAATCATATGGACTCCTCTCTACACGCACATCTAAAGACCCAAAGGCGAACTATGCAGGTGCATGCCTTGCTAAGTTATCACGTAGGAGGGAGCTTCATATTCTTAATGGGGCATTCTATGGGGACTGCCCAGGTGAATATACTTTTATGGCAGGTAAGAGGGCTAGTTCTGTTGATTATATGCTTGTCTGCAATGTATTACTACCTAGGATTAAAACTTTTAAAATTCTGCCATTCTTGGAAGGGGATCATCTGCCACTAAGCCTAAAAGTGTCTCTTCCTCTGAATCCAACACAACCAGAGGACCAGTATACGCCACAGCTAGAACTTATCGGAAAAAGGTTAAAATGGTCTAGCACCCGTAGTACCAAAGTAAAAGAAATACTAACTCCAGAGAAATTGCAATATCATCTCTTGCTCTTTAGTAACTTAAGTCCAGAGCAAGACCCTCTTGTAAACTTCCAGGCTTTGACCCAGGAAGTAAACGCCGTTTTGACTGTCCCTTCAGAGAACAAAGTATACTCTGCTTATAGGAACACAAAACCTTGGTTCGACCATGAATGTGTACAAGTTAAAAAAGAGCTTAACACCTTGTACCATCTGTCCCTGAACAAAGGTCTGGAGGAAAGACCTGAAATACATCTTCAGCTGCTAGCTCAAAAGAAATTATATAAAACCACCATTCAGAGGAAGAAAAAAGAGTATGTAAGGAACTTATGGGAAGAGCTAATCCAGTCAGCCAAACAAAAGAACTCAGCTCAGTTTTGGAAACTTATTAATGCTGGAAGGGCGAAGAATTCATCGCCACTAGATATGCATGTTCCAGCAAATAAATGGGCCACTTTTTTTCAAAATCTCTATGATGATTCTGTGCAAGGCACTCCTATAGGAGACCTAAGGAATTTGCCTATATGGTCCCCAGTCAGCCCAAGAGAGATAAAAGACCATATTGGCCGTCTAAAAATAGGAAAGGCGCCAGGATCGGATGGAATTCCAACTGAAGTCCTCAAAGAAAATGCTGATTGGTGGGCACATTATCTAGCAGAATTATTCACATTTATAGACCAATCTGGCTGGATTCCCAAGCAATGGGGGATGGCTATTGTGGTTCCAATTTATAAGAAAGGTGATAAGAAAGACCCAGCGAACTATAGACCCATCAGCCTTCTAAACATCATTAGTAAGCTATACACAAGACATCTCTTAGAAAAACTAGAATTATGGCTTGAGCAAGAAGAATGCATTCCAGTAGAACAAGCAGGCTTTAGAGGAGGAAGAGCGACAATGGAGCACTGTCTAATACTCCAACAATTAATTGAAAAATATGCCTCTAAAGGCCCAATCTCCTTATATGCTGCATTTATAGATCTGAAGGCCGCCTTTGATTCTATCTCAAGGCAGAGGTTATGGCAAAAACTAGGCTCTTCTAGCATTGATAAAAGACTTCTTTACCTTATCCAAGCCCTCCATCAGGAAACATACCTTAAAGTAAGATGTAACCCTCAAGGCTTACTAACAAATTCTATCCAAACCTCCAAGGGAGTCAGGCAAGGCTGCCTGTTGGCCCCCACATTGTTCATCTATTATATAAGCAATATGGTGAAGCATATGAGTAACTTAAAATTTCACCCACCAAAGCTTGCTTCACGGCACCTCCCAATACTGATTTATGCTGATGATACTGTTATTCTATCGAGGTCTCCAGTAGGTCTCCAAAGGGCCTTGGATAGCTTCTCAGCTTACTGTGATAAAGAACACTTGATTATTAATTGTGATAAAACAAAAGTGATGGCCTTCGGCAGACGGCCAAAAATAAGATCTTGGCTAATAAAAAGGAAGAAAGTTGAGCAAGTGCATAAATTCACCTATCTGGGGGTGATAGTGCAAGAATCAGGGGCCAACAATGCACACTGTAATTGGAGAGCTGAGAAGGCTGAGCAGTCTGCTAATGCTATTGTAAGATTCTTCCAAACAAAGGGAGGTCTCTTTGTTCCAGCAGCATCAAGGCTCTACCAACATAAAGTCGTAGCTCAGCTCCTATATGGCACCTATACAGGAATATCTCTGGCTGATCTGGCTGTGTTAGAGAAGGTACAATCTAAGTTCTTCCGCTCTATCTTACAAGTCCCTCCAGGTGTTTCCAATGCTTTGATACGATTAGAATTGGGTCAAATGAAACTAGAAGCTAGAATACTTATTGCCTCTGTTTGTCAGTGGCTTAAGAGCTTCTCAGACCAAAAAGGCCTTCTCCCTTTAATAAACCAAGACCCTTTCCAACCTAGGTGGATACAAACTTTAAAAAGAAAATTAGAATCTATGGGGCTCTCAATAGATGACCTATTGGTTCAGAATACTACGCAGGCCAAAGCACTTATTAAACAAAGGATCCAAGACATTGAGCGCCAACGAGATATAGCACAATCCCCTTTGTTTAGGGCTCCCATGGAGACCAGATATGTTATGAGATTGGCCAACTATCTCTTACAGCTGGAAGAGCCTGCTTACCGGAGAGCCTTTACTTTAGCCCGCTGCTCAGTTATTCCTTCAATGGTTTTAGAAGGGAGATATAAGAAAATTCCCTATGAAGATAGACGCTGCATGTGCTCCCAAAGGGAGGTGGAATCTATGGTGCATATGTTTTTTGTTGCCCTCTTCACAACCCTTATAGAAAGAGATTCATTCACCCATGCTTAGAGAGACTTACAGTAGACCCAAACGAGATGGGTCTGGAAAGACTTTTAAGTGATGAAAATTCTTTTATTACCAAACAAATAGCCAAATTTTGCTTATACCTGATTAAATTCCATTCTAAGATGGCGGGCTAGTTTTAACTAGAAAATTCTCTACTTTCTTTTACTGGTTTAGTTTCCTTTTGCGTTTTAATATTTCTATGTATATCGTTATATCCACACTGTTTTGGTAACTTTACAATTTTGCTACCATGTTTTAATGATTTTAATGATTTTTATGGTTTTATACCGCAATAAAAACCTGACTGACTGACTACTGGACTGTATATTATCCCTCATTACTGTAAGCTGCCTTAGGTCCTTTTTCAAGGAGAAGGACAGGGTAAAATACTCTAAAATAAATAAATAAATAGACAAGAAAAGCAACAGCTGCTTATGGTGTTCATTGGTTCATAGCCTCACCTCTGGGTATTTCCCAGAGCAGGATGGGCATGGATGCCTAGGCACTGCCGCTGAGCTGGGTCTCTGGTGGTTCATGCTGGTTCATTTCTCAGCTGAACAGGTGTTAAGAGCTCCCCAGCTCTGACTGGTCCTATAGGCATCCACTCAAAAGCCGTGCCCAGGCTTCCCTGACCTGCCTTCTACAGGCACCGACTCTGAGTGAGCTCCTGCCGGAGGAGACAGAGTTGGCAACTATTCAACATTTGTTCAGCTGAGAAAGAAACCACCATGCACCAGTGGTGTGGCAGTTCATGCCCACCATCATTCTCCACCCGTTCTTTTAATGTATTTCCAGATGGTTTTGATATGCTGCTATGTTTTACTTGGCATATAATTTGGGAATGTACTTTACAACCTTGCATGCTGCCTACAATTTGAGTGAATGGGAGGGACCTTTTTGGACTGGAGGGGTGGGGGACTGACAATCTACTCAGCACTAGCCAGCTGTTCCTTCCAGCTTCTGAATTCAAAGAGAACCCTGTCTCTCTTCTGAGTGTTCTCTTTCCCTCTGTTTTGTCTGTTGAAGTTGTTTGTCAGAGTATGTTCGTTTCCTGTTCCCAACTGTAACTAAACATTTATTTTCCTACTACTAATGTCTCAGAGTGAGTTACTGAGACAGTACGTACCTGTAAGTCTACATTTCTGTGTCTCAAAGGGAGATTTTTTTAATAAACAAACAAGCAGGAATTCCAAACTCAAACACATTAAACTGCTACGACCTTCCACCCAAGCACACCTTTAAAGTATTTTGAGACTTACAGAGAAAACAGCCATGTATTTAAAAAAAAACAAGCCTGAAAGACAACGTTTGTCATTCTCAAGCAATGTGAAAGATTTATTGCCCATCTTTAAAGAGGTGTAACGGCAGAGAGAAAGCATTTGCCATCACGAGTCATGCTCTTCCTCGGAAAATTATATGGCTCTGTTTTCTCAGTCGCATGGAACTATCCACCGTCTATCATAAAATGTCAGTTTGCCATATCTGCACCGCCGCCCTCCCCTGGTTTCTTTTAAATGACAGACTGACTTTCCGAAGTGTCACTAATAATCCAGCATCCAATTAGCTGTGCAGGTTTGTGGGTTTTCTGACACTTCTCTGAAAGCATCCCGGGGATCCTGCAGCCTACGAGCTGCAGATCATTTCTTCTATGCAAGATTCAGAAGACAAGAGGTGGAGACATGGCAAAAACTGCACAGTTGTTGTCCCGTGTGAGCAGCATAACGGAATACATTGCCTCTAATTCTAAAATATGTCATTGCAAGAGGAAACGGGGAGGGGAGGGGAGCCCACAGCCTGAGTAAAAACCCACCATTACTAATTTCAGCAAGAGGTTCCTTGAATCTATCAGTAGGCCCAAGGTATTGCTACCTTTTCACATACCAAAGAAATACTTCTGGCATTTTGAAAGAATAGCAATTTGGAGGAAGTGGGTGGCTTGTGGGTGTAATAAAAGGGGCACCATGCTAAGGCATTAACAGCAAAGCCTCTCTTGAAATCCTTCCTTATGCTCTGCATTGCCAGATTAAAGGATTTTGCAAGTCTTGTTCCCATGAAGTGCACAAGTCGGTGAATGGAGAATGAAGGCTTTTGTGAAACATTTGAGTCAGTGATTGTGGGATTTTAGCTTCTCCTTTTATTTTGATCATCTGTTTAGAAATGAGAAAATGCTCCCCATACAGCTCAGCACATGCAAGACTGCATATATATCTTACTCCATTCCTCGTCTTTTCTCAGTTAGCATCCTTGCTTGAGCAGCCCTTGCTATATTATTCCTGAAGTCCTGAGATTAAATAGGGTGGCATGGTCCTAGCCCCTGCCACTCAAAATGATATTGCAGAGTAGAAAAAGCAGAGGAAAGAGCTTGGACGGATCTCCTAGGAAGAAAGACACATTACTTGGAGCCTTGGAGCTTATGAAAAACATGAAGGAAGCCATGACATGTGTATAATATTGGGATTGGTATGAAGAAAATCAACAGAATTTTCTCCCTTGCATCTTATAAGTTCCTGGGGTCATCTGATGAAGCACAATGCCTGCACACAATCCAATCCTCACCAGAATAGAATGGAATTTATTGTCATTATAT
Organism: Phrynocephalus versicolor; assembly: GCA_023846285.1. NCBI lineage: Eukaryota > Metazoa > Chordata > Lepidosauria > Squamata > Agamidae > Phrynocephalus > Phrynocephalus versicolor. The sequence goes on along the minus strand of JAHTLZ010000330.1, from coordinate 17,527,260 downwards.
GAAATCCGAGATTAAAAAGTGTCATCCAGTCAGCTCATTCACACACTCTGGTCCAAGACATAAATTCTACCATTTAAGAGCAAACATACATGCACATATTCCTACATTCACACACAGAATATAACTTGAACTCATTTAAAACTGGCATAAAACCAAACATACACAGACAGGCCTACACTCTCTCAACAGACAGCATTCATAATCAATACATAAAAATTACAATTTAAAAAACAATGGCAACCATACAGAATTCCTCATACAATATACATGTTACACATTCAACACTGATATTACCCGTCAACTTAATTTTTCCAGAATTTAGCATGGTTACTGCTATTGGGTAAACAACTAGGTCAAATTTAAATAGGACTTGATAAATTCATTGCCCTATCTCCTGTTGCCTAAATATGAAGTGGAAATGCCACCATGTAAGTGTCCCCTGTAGCAGACTTCTTGCCTTGTGATCAGTTGTGCAACCAACCTTGCAACCAAGGCAAAGTCAGTCAAGCAGATTGGAAGCATGATGCTTCTGTTATTGCACTTCTGTTCTGCATTGAGACAACAGGATAGATACTTTTCAGAGAGATTAATCAATATTGCTTGTCATTATGTCTATGAATTTTCTCCCATGCCCTATCAATGCCCATTCCTGTAGAACTTAAACACGGGATTTCACTGTCGTAGGACTCTGTTTGGTTTGTCATTATGCAAACAGGACACTGAGCTCAAGACATGTATATATCTACATACATATAGTCTGCGTTCCAGCTTTAATCTAGAGGCCCAGCTCATTCTATTGTAACTTGTATCATACTTGTGCTAATCCTGCTTGATGAAGAATCTGTGAGCCATAGTCCAAAAAAGAGACTTATGTATGGTCTTACTGTTCAAAAAGAGGATTATTTAAAAGTAACTTAAATTTTTAAGGTGTTATACACAGACTTTGCTCTGTTTTCTCAAAGCACACAACAATAAAGACTGCATTGTATTCTCTAATGCTTTCACGGCTGGGATCTGATACGTATTGTGAGTTTTTCGGGCTGTTTGGTCGTGTTCTGGAAGGTTTTCTTTCTGGCATTTCACCCGGCTCTGTGGCTGGCATTTTCAGAGGGCAAGGAGCTCAGGGAACTATGAATTCTCTCTGTGCTCTGGGGGATAGAGTGAGTGAGACTGTAGGGTTTTTAAAGTTGTGGGAAAGAGGAAACGTGTCCTATGCAGGAGAATAGGTGTTAGTCATTGTATTGTGATGAAGGGATTAAGAAGTTTCACTGCATTTGGGGTTGAAAGCGATCCTTGTACGTAGTTGCTGGGTGTCATTAGCTGTTGTAGTGTGTGAATTGATCACTGTTGCCTCTGCCTGGATGGGAATCACTGAGCTTTGACCTTTTGCAGATGGTAGTTTTCAGTACTGGAAGCCAGGCTTTGTTGATTTTTAGACTTTTTTCTTTTCTGTTGAAACTGTTTTTATGTTTGTGGATTTCAATGGCTTCCCTGTAAAGTCTGACATAGTGATTAGTAGTAGTGTTATCCAGTACTTCTGTGTCCTCTAGGAAGATTTCATGTCCAGTTTGTTTCAGGGTGTGTTCAGCTACTGTTGATTTTTCTGGTTGTTTTAGTCTGCAGTGTCTTTCATGTTCTTTGATTCTGGTCTGGATGATGTGCTTTGTGATCCCAATATATACCTGGCTACAACTGCAAAGTATCCGGTATACTCCTGCAGTGGTGAGTTGGTTCCTTTTGTTCTTTGCTGACCATTGTATCTGTTGTATTTTTGTGGTGGGTCTAAATACTGTTTGTAGGTTGTGCTTTTTCAACACTTTATTCATGCAGTCCATGACTCCTTTTATGTATGGCAGAAATACTTTGTTGGAGGCTGTTTTTCTTCTTCAGTTTGGTGTTGTTTTTTCAGTTTGATGGCTCTTTTGAGTTCGTTCTTTGAATGGCCATTTTCCTGTAGGGCCCAATTCAAGTGGATGAGTTCAGTGTTGAGGAATTCAGCTTCACAGTTTCAGTTTGCGCAGTCTACAAGTGTTTTTGATTATGCCTTTTATTGTTATTTTCAGCACAAACATTGTGATGAAAAAAACCTAAATTGGTTGGATCCCCATCTGTTGAGCAAAATTATTGAGTAGATAGTGGATTGGGCACTGAGGAAATGTGATATCCTCAAATACACTGGCAGGAAAAAATGTACAGTATATCACTGTCAAGTTCAAATGAGTCAAAGACTCTTTACTCTCTACCTGTATGTGAGCTCGCAAAAGAGCTTCAAAATGGCCAACTCATTTTGGGGTACATATCAATAGAACTCAAGAGGATGAGTGCTCTGGAGACATCTCTAGGTTTTGAGAAGCTCCTTCTTGAATAATACAAAGCTTAGGAAAGCAAGAAGACAGAGAATTTTGTGTCCTCACAAGGGAATAAGCTTCTGCCTGTTCTTTGAATGCTAATCAGCTAGGAGCCTTGTGGCACAGTGGTTAAATGCCTGTTCTGCAGGTAAAACTGTGCTCACGACCTGGGTTCAATCCCCGGTAGCAGGCTCAAGGTTCACTCAGCCTTCCATCCTTCCGAGGTCGGTAAAATGAGTACCCAGCTTGCTGGGGGGGGGGCAATGTGTAGCCTGCACACTGTAATTAAAATTGTAAACCGCCCAGAGACCACTTGTAGTGGTATGGGGCGGTATATAAGCAGAACACTTTGCTTTGCTTTGCTTTTTGGTAGCTAAACTTGAAATTAGCCATTTAAGAAAACAAACTTTTTTAAAAAAGTAAAATAAAGTAAAGTAGACCTCTTGCTACACACCCCCGACTTTCCCCATGCGAGAAATCCAGAGACTTGTGGCATCTTTGCAGTGTTTGTTTTACTGACAAATAGAAAAATCAGAGAGGTTACGGGAAACAGAGAGGCCCCTTACCCTGCTTCAGGTCTAGCAGCAAAGGGTGTACCCCGCCCCCCGGCTGCTTCTAGTAGAGCTAAACAAGTCCCAGTTCTCTGCCTCACTCCCTCTGGTCTAGACAAATATGCCTAGAGATGCCAAATCAGATTCCAGTCACTCCTTTTTTTTCTTATCTTGTTTACATGAAATGCAGCCACAGTAACACTGCCAGTCTGATCAACAGAGAATCAGGAAGACAAGTGGTTTAACTTGGATTGCTTTTTCTAATTGCCCTCACCTTACCTGACTATCTCCCACCTGCTGAGGAAAAGGGATGGATATCATGTAAATTTTCCTCTTTCGGCTAGCAGGGGTTGATTTGGACTTCTTAGCAATCCTAGAGAAGAATGGATATCCTTCTTTCTTTCCCCAGCAGGTCAACAACAACGAATTGCTTGATATTTCGGAGTCAAAACTTAAGGGTTTGTGCAAAAAATGTGGCAGAGTTTTGTATTTTGGTTAGATTTGGTTGCAGACATTCAGAGATTCACAGAGCAAAATACTGTAGCTTCATGGCCTTGAAAGTGGGAGGGATGTCTGGGGAGGGGAGAGTGAAGTGAAACGCCGACAATGAAAAAGCTTAGTGCTTAAGTTCACTTTATGAAAGTGCAGTTCGTGTTTCATTTCATGCCCATCTCTAATAATTTTATTATTCTTGCACTGTCCAAATCCAGTGATAGAATCCAGGAACTTTTCCAAACTCCATCCTAGATACAGAGAACATTTAGTCTTGCGAGATAGCTCCTGACACAGGCAGCATGACTGCAGATGTCTCGCGTAGAAATTGTGTGTCTTAGAGTGAGTGTGCATGTGACACACGGTGGAGGAGAGAGGGAGGGAGGGAAAGAAGGAAGCAGAGTGTGGATGAAAATAGTAGGAAAGGAAAGGATAACATAAGGAAAGCAAAATGTGCTGCTTATATAGCACCCAATAGCACTTAAACACTCTCTGACTGGCTTACAATTTAATTATGCAGGCTACATATTGTCCTCACCCTCCAGGGAGCTGGGTACTCATGACCTCAGAAGGATGGAGGGCTGACTGTAATTTGAGCCAGCTACCTAGGATTGAACCCCAGTTCGTGGGCGCATTTTGGCCGTAGTATAGCAGTTTAACCAAGGTGTCATAAGGCTCTTGCCTAATCGTGTTTACATGGCACAAAGTGACTATTTGGGTTATAATATCTCCTGCCTTAATTGCTTAATATACCATATTTTCTCATTTATAAGAAGCTGCCATATATTAGGCACCCCCAATTTTTAGACAGCAAAGTAAAAAAATAAATACATTCTCCTTGACTTCTCCCTCACCCCACCCCACGGTATTTCCTTTCCTTTCCTTTCTGTGTTCTGAAGATTCCTCTCTGCTTTGTTCTTGCAGCAACAGACTGGTCTTTTCAGGGCAGAAAGGCTTGGGTTTGGGGAAACCCATTAAGAAGTGCCTTTTCACATTAAAAAGAAGGGTCCAATCTGCAAGAACAAAGCAGAGAGGAGAGCAATCAAGCACTCCTGTAAAGAGAAGAAAACAGCAAGGGGGGTTAAACAGGAGGCTGTGGGATGGAGGAGAATCCAAAATGACCTATCTGTTTCTTTTTCTCTCCAGGAGCACTTGATTGCCCTCCTCTCTGCTTTGTTCTTGCAGGATTGGACCCTTCTTTTCTGTGTGGAAAGGCACTTCTTCATAGGTTGCTTCACCCGCAAGCCTTTCCGCACTGAAAAGAAGCCTCCGGTCCTTGCAAAAACAAAGAACAGGGGAGTCTTCAGGACATAGAAAGGAAACAGCAAGGTTACTTAGGGTTCTCCTCCACCCCACCCCCCACCCCGGGGAAAAGTTTATTTCTATGTATACAATGCCCCTTAATTTTTAGTGCCATGGTTTTAGAAAAAAATAGTGATATATACACGGAAAAATACGGAGATTCAAAAACGCCTAATCTTAAAAGAAAGAAGATACAACAACAGATAGGACTAAAATGTATCATTGATATAGTTGCTTCTCTGTTTCGCCTCCTGAAGCAGGACTCATATACTGTACTTCTCACAGCTTCTCAATCAATGGGGAAAACCTGCCATGCTAAATGTTCTGCTGGTCCTCTATTAAAAATTGGTGGGTCTGCCAGAAAGAAGGAAGATAAGACAAAATGATTGGCAGTCACCACCGAGGAAATATGTGCTCCGGCACCTATCTAGAGATGAGCAGATTTGTGGTTTTGGGCTGCAATTCCCAGTCTTTCTCCAAAACACAAATCTCCGTACCTCTAACCTATATTAACTTAACACACAGTGACATCCAGATTATGCAACTTGGCTTAGGGCTTTCTTTCTTTCTTTCTTTCTTTCTTTCTTTCTTTCTTTCTTTCTTTCTTTCTTTTTCTCGCAACATGCCAGTTTCAAGATAGGACTGGAGAATTTATGTCTGAGCACAACCTTCTTTAATCTCTAGTGCAAGCAACAGACTTCATCTTATTTATTTGTAACCCCGGATGATTGCTCTTCAGATGATTTTGTAAACAGGATGAAGATGTGTTTCACAGATCACGGTTGCTTGTCAAAAGTCTCTGCAAAGTAATTACCTCTGGCTTTATTTTGGAAACAGTGCCCTAGCAGCTGTCATATTTGGGGGGCATCTCCATTATTATCATAGCTGCTCTGTTAAATCCCATGTTTCTTCAGCCTGCTAGGAATGATGGGTTCCTTTCTAAGTCAATCAGGATAATCCTGACCGAGAAGCCTTATGTAGGATGGCTATGGGTCCTTCTTTACACTGCAGAGTCCTCTGTCGGAAAGAAGACAAATTTATCTGAAGATTTTATCTGAAGGGGCTGGCTGCAGAGCCAGGGACTGTAGGTTCAACCCCCCCCCATGCCTCCTTTGAGTAGAGCCAACCTGTGTGGTCTTGGGCAGGCTCCATATCCCCAGGGTGCCCCCCCAAAAGAAAAAGGGACAGGTAAACCACTTCTGAGTATTCTCTACCTGGAAAACCCTGAAAGGGGTCATCTTATACATCAGGATTGACATGATGACACAGCAGTTAGCCCATGAGTAGGTGTACTGGTCATCTATGATAAGTTGTGCTTTGATTTCAATAATAATATTTCTACACCAATGGAGATTTAGTGTATGCCATTTTGATTCACATCCCTGATTCCTTTGCCTCCTCTTCCTCCTTTCTTTGTCCTGTGTTTATTCAGTTTTTAGTGGAATGGGGAAATCACCCAGACTTGGTAGACACATAATGGACAAAGTTAGTTTTTGGAGACCACTGTTCCCAGAATATCATAGGGTTTGCTGTCACAACTTTACTGAGATATAGCAAATATGGAACTAAATACTGTTTGTATGGAAACCCTGCACTCTTTCAGTGAACTGAGGGTTCTTCTCTTAAAATTTCCTTTAAGACATGATGGCCCTTTGAATAGCTCTGGTTTCTCTGGCATGTCCGTCCATGCATGGTTTTCTACTGGAACTCAATAACTTTTAGGAAAAATAATAGCAGCCAGTGTGTAGCATGGGGAGAAAGTCAAAGGGACTACTCATACTGGATACAATCATTTTAGGTAGCTCAATCAATCCATCTGTTCACCCATCCATTCTGTGCAGTGCCAGCTGCCATGCTAGCTTGCTTGCTTCTTCCCTTCCCTTCCTTGCTGGCTCAGCCATTGCTCAGGAGCCTGCTACTAGAGGGCACTTATCTGGAGAAGCCAGCAGAGGGAGTGGAGGCAGAGCCCCGGGGGACTCAACCCTAACACCTGTCTGGAGCACCACTTGCCCTGGTCTGGTTCTGTATCAGTGAACAGCTTGCAGTCTGCACATAATGCCCAAGCCAGAGTGGCTGCCTGTTTCACTGAGCGTGCCTGCTGCACTAGGAAAATGGTAGACCAGTGGAAGAAGCGAGGAGGGATCTGGGGATGGTTTATGGTGGGAGGATGCCTGCCCTTGCTTGTGTGGGGGCTCAGCTCCCAAACCTCTTTCAAACCCTTTTCTGCAGCTCTCCTTAGTACTGGCCTGACACCCGTGCTGGAAGAGGGGCTCCTAGGCCACATGGGGAGGGGGAAAATGAGTGAGAATTTGCTGCTGTTTCATGCTTTGTAGAGAAATCCCCCTGGGGAGAATTATGACCCTAGCTGCCTGTATGGGTAAGGCTTTTGGGAACCATCAGTCTCTCTATCTGAGCGGGAAGGCCCCGGATGGAAGGTAATGGATTCCATAGCTAAGCCTATATACTCAGGAAGCCAGCTTGGTCTGTATCTCCCCTCAGATCAGCCACAAAGCCTGTGAGAGGGGGTTGCAGGACAAATAGCTGCCTGTGACCCTCAGATAAGCTCTCCCCCCACCAATGGAATTCATGGCTCTAGGTGACCTCCATCAGGTTTCCTCTTCTATGTCAATGCTTCTCTCTCCAGCCTTTGTGGTGCTTGTTTACTGTAATCAATAAAAGCCTTGACTCCCAGGCAAGGGATACACACAGGGATGCACAGAGAGAGGCGCAGATCACGCCAGGACTCAGAAATGCTGCACCCCAATCATGTGTTCTGTAGTTTATATCACTGCAACACTTCTCCTCAACCATGCCTCAGGTGCCCTTCCAGCACCCACCTCAGGAGCCTCTGATGCAGAGGATGGTTGGGCCATGGTGAGAAGCTAGACTCCTCCACAGCTCATGGCTCATGTTTTGCCCATGTGCTCCACCTATGGGTTAAGGGGGTGCAGTACTTGCCTTGTCAGGCAACCCATGCTATGTCTCTGATAGCAGCAATGTTGTTTCATCAATTCACCTGGGACCATGCCTTGAGTCCTGTCTTGAAAGCTGGCAGCACCTTGTGTCCCCCCCCCCCCTGGCCCTCTGGCCCTGCAGGGAAATAACTGCAGGGCTGCAATGTTAGTGAAACGCAATGTCATGTCTGAAGTGCTGCTTATGAAGGGAGCAGAAAACCAGGGGAGGGGAGAGAGAGAGAGAGAGAGAGAGAGAGAGAGAGAGAATGCAGCGAGGTAGAATCTGAGAACTGTGTAAACACCAGACAGCCCTGCCCTCAATTTGTCAAGGAATCTCTTGTTTAATGCTGAGAAAGCTGGCAGCCTCTACTAATCCTCAACTAAGTGCATGAAAAATGATTAATAAAACAAAACTACAAGCTCCAGCAATTCCCGCAGTTAGATGGTTGAACCTTCTGCCCACATTCTTTTTATATAACAGCTGCTTCTTTACTGATGCAGGTTCCTGTTTGGTGAAAAAGAGAACAGGAGGCATGGCATTCACTTATTCCTGTAATCAAGCTTTCGAACAGACTTTTTTCCCCCTCTCCTAAGTGTATCAAAATATAATCCTTTTTTATCTAGGTCCTCCATTTCAATTCTGTCTGTGGTTTACTTCTTGTTAATGTTTTAGTTCTTTAGAAGCAAGAAGGGAATAAATTTTGTTTCCAGGAGAGCAAAGGGTCTTCATTTATTTTTAAAAATATTTTTAAAAAATGTTTGTCTCACATATAAGCTGTTCTCAGTACACAAGTACAGTGATATTAGAACAGGATAAATTTCAGGACTGAGACAGCATGGTGCAACTGTAAGATTTAAAACATTGATTTTGTTGTTGTTCAGTTGTTCAGTCATGTCCGACTCTTTGTGACCCCCAAGGACCAGAGCACGCTAGGCCCTTCTTTCTTCCACTGCTTCCCAGAGTTTGGTCAAATCCATGTTGGTTGCATTGATGACACCGTCCAACCATCTCATTCTCTGCCGTCCTCTTTTCCTTTTGCCTTCAATCTTTCCCAACATCAGGGACTTTTCCAAGGACTCCTCACTCCTCACAAGGTGGCCAAAGTACTGGAGCCTTAGCTTCAGAATCAGAATCAGAATCAGAATACTTTTATTGGCCAAGTGTGGTTGGACACACCCAGAATTTGTTTTGGTAAAATATGCTCTCGATATAAAAGGAAATATAAGAATCCGATAGTCAACAATAAAAACACAGTACAACAATACAATATAACCCATTATTTAAAAGGAAGAAGAGAAGTAAAAATTAGTTATTCAACAGTTTGATAGCACTTGGAAAGAAACTATCTTTATATCTAGTTCTCCTAGTATGCAATGCCCTAAAACACCGCCCTGAGGGTAACAATTGAAACAGATTATGTCCAGGATGTGTGGAATCTATCTATATTTTCATCGCCCTCTTTTTAGCTCTTGTGGTATACAATTCCACAATAGATGGCAGATTAGTAGCAAGATTTTTTTCTGCAGTTCCAATTATCCTTTGAAGTCGATATCTGTCATGCTTAGTCGCAGAACTAAACCAGACAGTTATAGAGGAACAGATAATAGATTCAATAGCACCTCTATAGAATTGAATCAGCAGTTCTTTTGGCAATCTGAACTTCCTAAGTTGATAATTAATTAATTCTTAATAATACTTTCAATATTAGATGACCATTTTAAATCTTGAGATATAATAGTACCTAAAAATTTAAAGGACTCCACTATTGACACTAAGTTATTTGATATCATAAGAGGTGGCTGTATAGAACGAGTCCTCCTAAAATCCACCACCATTTCAACAGTTTTGCATGTGTTTAAATCAAGATTATTTTGAGTACACCATAAAACTAGTTGTTCAATCTCTTGCCTATAGGCAGATTCATCATTGTCTCGAATGAGGCCAATCACTGTAGTGTCGTCTGCAAACTTCACTATTTTAACAGAGGAATCCTTTGAGGTACAATCATTAGTATATAAGGAAAAAAGAAATGGAGAAAGCACACAGCCCTGAGGGGCTCCTATGCTAACCTTGCTAATATCTGATATAATTTTACCTAACTTCACCTGCTGCTTTCTGTCTGTTAGGAAGCTTACAATCCATTTACAAGTGTAATCAGGTACAGACAGCTGTTTTAATTTAGTCATAAGGATATCCGGAATAATAGTGTTAAATGCAGAACTAAAATCAACAAAAAGAACCCTTGCATAAGATTTTGGAGATTTAAGATGTTGCAATATATAATGTAAGGACATATTAATAGCATCATCTATTGATCTATTTGCACGATAAGAAAATTGCCATGGATCTAATCTGTGATAGATTTCAGATGAGCCAACACTAGTCTCTCAAAAGTTTTCATGACCACAGAAGTTAAAGCAACTGGTCTATAATCATTCAATTCCTTGACAGAAGATTTTTTTTGTACTGGAATAATCAAGGAATGTTTGAAGCAAGAAGGAACATAACACATCTCCAGTGATCTATTAAAGATGCGGGTAAAAATAGGAGCCAGTTGTTCAGCACAAACTCTTAAACAAGAAGTGATTTTATCTGGACCTGGTGCTTTCCTTAACTTCTGTCTGTAAAACAGACCTTGCACCTCCTTCTCTGTGATCACCAAAGATGAAGGACCCGATGGCATGGGGTAAATTTCCACAAGCTCAGTTGTTGTTAAATCTGAGATGAAAATTGTAGGAATAGATGGTTGCAGTTTCCTCTCAAACCTGCAGTAAAACATATTCAAGTCATTCACCAGTTGATGATTTCCTTCAACATGGAGAGGAGGTTTACTATGACCAGTAATGGTTTTAAGAGTTTTCCACATATTTGCTGATTCATTTGTTGAAAACTGGTTTCAACTTTTCAAAATCTGTCCTTCCAGTGAACATTCAGGGTTGATTGCTTTCAGGATGGATAGGTTTGATCTTGCAGTTCAGGGGACTCTCAAGACTCTCCTCCAGCATCTCAACTCAAAAGCATCAATTCTGCAGTGATCAGCCTTCTTTATAGTCCAGCTCTAACTTCCATACATCACTACTGTAAAAACCATAGCTTTGACTGTCTGGACCTTAGTCAGCAAAGTGATGCCTCTGCTTTTTAAGATGCTGCCTAGGTTTGTTATCGCTTTCTTCCCAAGAAGCAGGCATCTTTTAATTTCATTGTGACAGTTGCCATCTGCAGTGATCAAGGAGCCCAAGAAAATAAACTCTGCCATTGCTTCCATTTCTTCTCCTTCTATTTGCCAGGAGGTGATGGGACCAGTGACCATGATCTTAGTTTTTTTGATGTTGAGCTTCAGCCCTTTTTTTCACTCTCCTCTTTCACCCTACTTAAGAGGTTCTTTAATTCCTCCTCACTTTCTGCTATCAGAGTAGCATCATCTGCGTATCTGAGGTTGTTGATATTTTTTCCAGCAATCATAATTCCGGCTTGTGATTCATCCAGTCCTGCCTTTCGCATGATGTACTCTGCATATAAGTTAAAAAGGCAAGGTGAGAGTATACATCCTTGTTGTACTCCTTTTCCAATTTTAAACCAGTCAGTTTTTTCATATCCAGTTCTGACTATTGCTGCTTGTCCCACATATAGATTTCTTAGGAGACAGATAAGGTAGTCAGGCACTCCCATTTCTTTAAGAACTTGCCATAGTTTGTTGTGGTCCACTCAGTCAAAGGCTTTGGCATAGTCAATGAAGCAGAAGTAGATGTTTTTCTGGAACTTTCTAGCTTTCTCCATAATCCAGCACATCGGCAATTTGATCTCTAGTTCTTCTGCCCCTTCAAAATCCAGCTTGCACTTCTGAGAGCTCTCTGTCCACATATTGCTGAAGCCTCTCTAGTAGAATTTTGAGCATAACCTTGCTAGCATGTGAAATGAGTGCAATTGTACGATAGTTGGAGCATTCTTTGGCTTTGCCCTTCTTTGAGATTGGAATGTAGACCAATCACTTCCAGTCCTCTGGCCACTGCCGAGTTTTCCAAATTTGTCATCTGAACTAAATGGACCCATTCCCATCGATTTAAGTTCACTAATGCCCAAGATGTCAGTGCTTATTCTTGCCATCTCACATTTGACCACATTCAGTTTACCCTGGTTCAGAAATTTCACATGTATGTTGTTTCCACAAATCTGCCAGGTGCAGTTGCTTACAAAGGGTATTTGTACACAACCCCTAAACTCCACCGCAAATGGCTGCCAGCTCCGGAGCTTACAATTGTTTCCCCACCAGCTCTAGAGTTTCCAGGAAATTAAGTGCAACCACGCCCACCTAAGCGCGTCCCAGCGCACTTTTCATGTACCTGCTCTCGGAGGGTGAAAATCCCCAGATCCGGATGTAATCTGGTGAGTGCCAGGCTCTCCTCGCTTCTGTTTGTTTGTTTTTTCCTCCCGCCCCTTTAAGAGAAGGAATCAGGATGACGACAGGGCAGCTTTGGAGGTGAGCCTGCATTTTTTCCTCTCTCTTTTTCTCCCTCCGTTCACGCAGGCAGGAGCAAGGAAGTGCGGAGGGGTGGGGATGCAGGAAGAGCAACGAACCCCCAAGATATCTGGTCCAAATTTAAGTGGCCAGTGGATCTTAGGGGTCGTGTGAAAAGGCCCAAAGAAGAAAAACACAGAAAATTCCTCTGTGCAGATTCTGAGCTTAGGAATTTTTTACCAGAACTTAACTGAAGTGAACCATTGATTTCCCCAAGTCCTGGGCACCCTAGATCCTCTTTGTTGCACCAGTCTGTTTCCACTGGGAAAAGTTATCATAGTGCCCAGTTCAAAACCTGAGAAGCAGATGTTGATGAGGGTGAATCACCATGAGATCCAGCAAGACATCTAGTTCAATTTGGCCTTTTTAACTGATTCAGGATATAACATAAACACAACCTTCACTAAGATGTCAGTCTATGATTCAAAGCAAAGCAAAAGCAAAGTGTTCTGCTTATATACTGCCCTATAACACTTCAAACATTCTCTGGGTGGTTTACAATTCAATTATGCAGGCTACACATTGCTCCCCCAGCCAGCTGGGTACTCATTACCGACCTCAGAAAGATAGAAGGCTGAGTCAACCATGAGCCAACTACCTGGGATTGAACCCCAGGTTGTGAGCACAGTTTTAGCTAGAGTAGAGGCATTTAACCACTGCACCATGAGGCTCATAAGATCACACCATCTTATCCTGTTCTAAAGTTCAACGTGTTTAGGCCATGGAGAAACTAGATGATGGCATCTCAGTAGATCTCATCACTTTTGTAGTGGTACTTTTTAAGTGTCGACTTGGTGGTGCAATTTCAAAGGGTATGGACTGAGATGACTGGGTTCCTGGTTCAATCTGTGCCATGCCATGTACCAATGAATCTTTTCTATAAAGATTTAAGTACATAATACTGATTGCTAAAACAGTGAAGGGAACCCCATTAGGGAAAACAGGTGTACAGTAGTACCTTGGTTAAAGAGCATTTTGTTTGAAGCCAAACCACTTGCATAGCAAAGCAAATTTTCTCATAGGAAGTAATGGAAACTCAGATGATTAATTCCACCACCCAAAAATATTTGATTACAATACTGTAATATAATACAAGGTACTAAATAAAATACAAAATACAGTACAGTACAAAGAACAATGACCCTCATTTGAAAACCTTTGTGGCAGGTGCAGAGGAGGGGGGAAGCCTTCATGGAGGGGTCTGTTTGAAAAAAAAATGGGGCACTGGGGAAAATCCCAGCTAGAGCAGAGGGGGGCAGCCTCCAAGGAGGGGGTTTGTTTTAGAAATGGGATGATGGGAGGAATCCCAACTAGAGCAGAGGAGGGGAGAAAAACCTCCATGGAGCAGGCTGTTTTTTAAAAAACGGAGCACTGGGGGAAATCCCAGCTAGAACAGAGGAGGGGGGAACCTTCTGTGGAGGGGTCTGTTTTAAAAACTGAACAATGGGAGGAATCCCAGCTAGAGCAGAGGCGGGGGGAAGCCTGTGTGGAGGGGGTTGTTTTAAAAATGAGGCAGTGGGGGTGGGGGTGTCCTGGTTGCAGTGGTGGTGGCAAGGATGGTTGATGTTGATCTGCCTAAATGGGGTCCACTCACATGGACCCCCATTTACATTTTGTGGACCCCTAATTTTTTTTCTCACTGTCATAGACCCCCTGCGTCAAAATAGACCCCTGGGTGGTCTATATAGACCACTTTGGGAACCACTGATGTAACCTCTCCACCCATTGTGGAAGAGAGGCTCCCATTTATACTCATGGGAGTCTGCCTCCTTGGGTGGAAAGAACCTTGATATGGGGAGGCAGTAGTCACTTTAACTATGGAATAACTTGTATGGTGAAAGTGGATACAGTGATGGACTCGGATTCAGGATACTTAGGTTTGAATTGCCACTCAACCAAGAAAACTCACTAGTGAAACTTGTAAAACCTCTATGTCACTATCTCAATATCACCGTGAAAGGCCTATCAGAGTCATTATAAGTCAGTTCCAACTCAACTGCAAATAACATTGGAAGCAGAAGAGTTAGAACTTCACAACCTATATGGTGCAGTTAACTTGCCTCCTGCATTTGCTTTTGGGATGGTGGAACTGATGATGAGGTTTCTGAAGATGCTCCAACCATCTCTTCCATTTAACTTTCAATTCTCCTTTGGCCAAGCACTGCTCTTCCAAGCTGTAGGAAAGGGGTGTATATTTCCCTTCCTATTATATTTACATTGGATCTCCAGGGTGGTGTAGTAGATAGAATGATGGACTGGGATTCTGGAAAGCAGAGTTCAAAACACCACTAAACCATAGAAACTCACTTGGGGAGCGGAATTGGGGAAACCACTCCTTAAATATCTCACCTTGGAAGCCCTATTAGGACCACTATAAGTCAGTTCTGATCTGATTTCACAGCAGAACATGTGCATGTGCCTGCACACACACACACACACACACACACACACACACACACACACACACACACACACACACACACACA